>CM035118.1:159736801-160288063 GCA_020205555.1 Panax stipuleanatus | reverse complement strand
AGCCCCCCTTTCTCCTCCACCCGCCCCCTCCCCACCCCACCCCATCCCTCTCCTCCCGGCCCTTCTTTCTCCTCCTTCCGCCTCCCACCGCCCTCCCCCCTCCTCCCGCCCCCGCCCCACCACCTCCCCTCCCTCCGCCTCCCCCTCTCCCGCCCCCCTTTCTCCTCCCCCTCCTCCCGCCCCCCTTTCTCCTCCCCCCCCCCCCACGCCCCACCCCCTCCCCCTCCCCCTCCCCCTCCCCCTCCCCCTCCCTCTCCTCCCGCCTCCTTTCTCCTCCCTCCGCCTCCCATCGCCACCGGTCCATTTTTTCACCTCCACCGGTAACCAAACCTTTATATGTTGGTAACCAAACACTCATACCAAGGTAACCAAACATTCATACCAAGGTAACCGAACCTTAATATGAAGGTTTCCTTAATATGAAGGTTCGGTTACCTTGTTATAAAGGTTTGGTTACCTTGGTATGAAGGTAACCAATTTATTTTTATTAGGTTACCAATTTATTGGTAACCAAAATTCATGCAATTGGTTACCAAACCTTTCGATAAGGTAACCAATTCAGTTTTATTAGGTTACTAATTTATTTTGAATGTGATGCAGTTGGTAACCAAACTTCATGCAGTTAGTTACCAAACCTTTTGATAAGGTAACCAATTCAGTTTTATTTGATTACCAATTTTATTTTGAATGTGATGCAGTTGGTAGCCAAACTTCGTATAAAGGTAACTATTTTAATTTTTGTAGGTAACCAAATCGTCAAAAAAAAAATCAGAATAGCAACTCCGGCGATATAGCGGTGGTAGCGACGGCGGCGGCGGCGGGAGGCGGTGGAGGAGAATGATGAACATTAACTCCTTCATAATTTTTTGTTTTTAATTTTCTCATTTTGATTTGAATTTTGAATTGTGGATTTGAAATTGTTGTTAGATCCAAAAGATTTGAATTTGAATTATTAATTATCCTTGATTTTAGGTTTCCTTATTTAATTTGAAATTGAATGGTTTGAATTTTTTACACTTTTTTTGTAATTATTTTGTGGATGCACTTTTTTTGTAATTACTTTTTAAATATTGTATAGTTCTGTAAAGTACTCAATAAAAAATCATCCTATAACTATGGGACGGAAGGAGTACTTTACTTTTGGGTAAAGCCCAAGGGGACATGGGGTTTACAGCTTTTTCTTTATTCCAAAAGGCTTTACAACTAAAATAAATAATAATAATAATAATAATAATAAAATCCTTGATTTAGATAGAACTACGAGTAACTTTGTTTTTCTTATTTCCTTAAAAAGCTTCTATTTTGAAAGGAATTATTACACTTGTTTTTTATTTTATTTTTGTTTATATTAATAAGGAAGAACTTTTTGACACCTCATCCAACGTAGGAACCAATAAGCCGGCAATCTGGACCTTTTTACCGAAACGAATACCACCGGTCAACCGCCCCACGATAACAAACACACCATCCTATAGACCTCCTATCCTGGCTATACATATATATATATATATATATATATATAAGTACTGGTCGTTTGAGTTGAATATTCCATTAGAATAAGCTCAAACACCAAACTTCATTAATTTTCTATATATATATTATTTACTAGCACAAATTAAATATACTAGCTAGCTCCATGAGAGAAACCATACAATATTTTCATGGCTCAAAATTACACAAATCCACCGGAAAGATGACGCAGCTTTTCCAGAAAATCGTCCGCCTTGACATTAGATGGAGTGTACTGGGAAGGGTATCCGTTTTTCAAGATTTCTTTAGGTTCATATGGGATAAAATTCTTGTTTGTTCTATAGGCAAGCCAATTGGGTACCGGCGTTTGCCTCGCCGGAATTCCTCTCCGTCCATGGATCAGGCTATTGATGAGTCCGGTACGGGGCACGACAACAACCTTGCTACTACGGTTAGCGGATACGATTCGGATTCGGATTTAGTTAGTTTGAAAATTTGTCTAGTAGGTGATTGCCAAATTGGAAAAACAAGCTTTGTGGTGAGTATATATATATATTTGTTTCTTAATTTGTACCAATAAATATAATCAAGTTTTATTTTTGTATTAATATTAATGAACCACTTATGTATATATACTATATTATCTAGTGCTTTATTTTTTTTAATATGGTATTATTATTTTTAAATATTTTTTATTTTGAAGATCAAATATGTTGGTGATGAACAAGAAACGACATGCTTGGAGACAAAAGGATTGAATTTAACGGATAAAACACTTTTTGTACGAGGCGCAAGGATTGCTTTTACTATATGGGATGTGGGAGGTATTAATTATATGCTAATTAATCTTGTTAATTTGCAATTAAGTTTTTGTTGATTTTTCTTGACATTTCCTTTCTTGAAAGGTAATTAATGATCATAAGAATGAGAATGCATTTGGATATATATATATAAATGTGGATGTAGGGGATAATAGGTCGCGTGATCAACTTCCGATTGCTTGCAAAGATGCAGTGGCAATTTTGTTCATGTTTGATCTTACTAGCCGGTGTACCCTAAACAGGTGTATATATATATATATATATATATATATATATATATATATTCTTTATATATATATTAATGTAGGTTGGGTACTGTTTGTTTGTAAATGCAGTGTAGTTGAATGGTATAGTGAAGCAAGAAGGTGGAATCAGGTAATGGGAGGAAAAGGGAGGGGGGGGTGGGGGGGGGGTGGGGAGGGGTGTATATATATTACTCCCTCCGTTCTTTAATATAAGACGTTTTAGAGAAGAAGAAAAATTCCCTTAATATATGACGTTTTATAATTCCAAATAAGCATTAATTGCTTAGTTTTCAATATTACCCCAAATATTAAATATAACTTTGATTCTCTCACTATTTTTTACTCAATAAATAACAATCTCTTTTTTCAATACAAGGACAATATAAACATTTGATATTATATTTAATGCTATACAATCATTTCCTTAATGCTTGTGCACAACTTTAAAAAAATTTATATTAAGGGACGGAGAGAGAGTATAATATATAGATGGGCAGTGTATGTAATTTTTTTAATTAAATTTATGGTGCCATAATTAATGCAGACTGCAATTCCCATACTAGTTGGGACCAAATTTGATAATTTTGTCCAGCTTCCTCCAGATCTCCAATGGACAATTGTGACTCAGGTACCTACCTATACCTAGTACCTACTATCCTCCTTTCATTATCCAACACTACTTCATTCATTCAATTCCTTCCATCATCAAGTACTAGTAGTATAGTATTAAATTACACACCGACTGATGATGCAGGCAAGGGGATATGGTCGGGCAATGAAAGCAAGTCTTTTCTTCTCGAGTGCAACCCACAACATCAATGTCAACAAAATCTTCAAATATATAATGGCGAAGCTCTTTAACTTGCCTTGGTCTCTGCACCCAAATTTGAACCCCGGTGAACCCACCATTGACTTCTTCTTCTAGTTCTTGTTTACCAAAATACTCCTAGACTATATATAAAGTAAATTTATTATGGAAAAGTTACCAATAAATATAAAGCAACATCATCATCATCAACTATTATATTCACTTCTCTTGAAGGATTAACATGTGCAGGCAGGTGTGAAATTGCCAGAAGATGAAAATTTAATAATCCAACAACAAATATATGAAAAAAACCATTCACTTGCCGTAGCAAGATCTATCTATCAAATGATTAAAAGCCACAATTTTGAAGTTAATATCGTCGGACTGGGCATGCTACAGACATTGTGGGTTACAGCTCAGAATCTAACCTGGAGAAAGCCCCACATTCACTGAATAGAATGGAATTCTAGTGCAATTCAACAAATTCCATGACTGGATAACAACCTTTCATGTTTGTGTTTCAGCACAAATGCAGTTGCTCACCCCTTAATTCAGACGAGATATCCAGTCATCTTCCCATATGCATACAAGCAATAAATTATCAAATCCTGACAGCCACTTGTGACCATCATCCAGCTGAATTTTCATGCAGTAGCACATACTCCCGGCTACATAAACCAAATATTAAACTATCAGAGATGTATTCCGGGAGACAAAAATCTATTATAGTTCAAACTAGTAATAAATTCAATAAGAAGCGAGGTTCAAAATAAGATGGCAAGCATGCATAGGTTATTATAGCAGGTAGAAATGTCCTCCATAAGTATTCACCCTTGAGAATGAGATGAATACTTCGCACCAAACATTTCAAAAGGAAACAATTACACTGTAATCATGGAAATGCTGTGACAAACAAATGCTGTATGAATTTAGAAAAAGACTTGGTTATTCTTAGAAGGACGAAAAATGGAAAGTGGACACAATAATATATGCTCCAATACTCCAACTATCTCTGAAGAAGACATTCATAAACAACCTACCTGCTATTGCCAAACTTAATAGTGTCTTTCTCAAAAAGTTCATAATAACGTTGAGGTTCGATACGCTCATCCTGCAAATGCAACTCAAACGTCAAATCACATGATGATAAAACTTATAACATATTTATTTTTAGGACCTAAAATTGCAAACAAAATATTGCTAAAAACCACTTACATTAATGAAAGTCCCATTTGTGCTTCCAAGATCCATAATATAAGGCCTGTGTGGTAAGAGTAATTATATATGTTATGTTTAAATTTAAGGTACACTCGCTCAACTTGCAGAACTGGCAGAAAAATTTAGAGCAATTAGTCCTACCTTACTTGTTTTAACAAAGTACCATCAGGTTGCTCCTTTTCTACTTGCCTGACAACAAAAAGTACATAAATTACAAGGAATGATGTGTTCAACTTGTTTTGAGAGAGAGAGCGAGAAAGGAAAAAGAAAGAACAATATACATAAACAAGCAAGTACATATAATTTTTTTTACTACCGATACTGAAGAACAGCATGCTGTTTGCTGCAAGATGGGTGATCTGTAGGGATCTCTGCCACCCTTCTTTCTCTCCCAAAAAGGTAAGAGGTTTGACGATGTACATACAGGGGCTCTGTTCATCAGACAAACACATAGAAGCAAATTAGCGCAAGTGTATAATAAGGATTAGTATTTACCTTTTGACACAAACAACAAAATTAGAAGACTCAATGGATGCCACTAGTAATATATAACACATATGAAGAGTGTATAACTTAAATCTGAATCCAAAAATAGGAAGACTTTTGAATCCTACAGTCCAGCTTGTTACTAATTATAGAATACATTAGCACTAACAACTAATACATGATAAATATGAAACACTAGAAAGCAATGAAAATAGGTTGATATCTCAATTAACCAGAGTCGACCCTCTAATAATTAATTTCTAAAAATTCATAACCTCTAATAACTAACTTTCATGGAACGAACTTGTACCATTTGATAATTAAGAATTGTAATATCTAATAACTAATACATTTTAGGAAAAGAAAATTCCTATATATATTTTTTATTATTAGGATATAAGTATAGTAACTCATGTCAAGTACAGAAAATGTTGTCCACCAAAAGATGTCTAAAGTACACAATTCAAATGCAAAATGTCATATAAAGACTAGTTTACTCACAAAAGTGTGCTTAAGTAGGGCCCACTAGTTTTAAGAAAGAGAAATAATCATTAGTGAACTTACATGAGGTCCAGTATGGTTAAAATTGAAAGAAACTTTACTCTATAATTTTTTTTTGTTTATGAAAAATGTACTTAAAACATCCCAATCAATCAACTCCTTGGGTTCTACTCTAATGTATTTTCTTTACAAACTCGAGTAAAATACTTCAAAAATGGAGTTATGATCCCCTTTTAAAAAAATTATATTTGACAAAAGTGAGAATATGAAATAAAATTAAAATCAAACAAATGGTCTCTATATCCTGAAAGAATAACCATCAAAAAAAATTTACATGAGCCACTTCTTTCATAAGTTAATGCAATGTCACAAAAGGCAAAAAAAAATTGTATTTCAACGTAAATAAGTACAAGGAATGTTGAGCATGCATGAACAAACATACTATAAACATGTATTAGAATTTCCATTATAAATTAAATTAAGCATATGGTCCTATAAAACATACCATTAAGCACATCGCCGCCCTTAAAAACATAAAGTCGCCATCTTATATCTGGTTTCCGAGCATCTGGTGGCTCAGTGAACAGCAGCGTAATACCTGATATTGGCATAGCAATTAATCAGGAAAGGCAGGAGACAATGAAACTGATAGGTCCATTGTTTCTAGTAACTCTTCATCATTTTCTATATAAACGAATTCTGTTCCAATTTAAGAAGCAGTTACGTATGAAATAGAGTAGAAATGAAAGAGGCCAGTGCCAATAATAAACCACTCCATGAAACACCATAGTATTTCAATTAAAAGAGATTAATTAATTCTGAGAAACAAATGAAAAGGCTAGCTTATCAAAACAGAAAAAGCTTTGATTGTTCATCTATTATGGATCTGCCAGGTCTCTACATGACGTCCGTAGAATGAGGAAAATAATGAAATAATGATGACATTAGCCATTTCCCCCTGAGGGTCTTTGCCATATATCATGTACCATTTGGTATGATATTCTTCCTTGAAAGCATTTACATGTAGCATCATATGGGTGTTCTTTATAATCATTAAATAGTTTTTCCTAGTGGACAGCTCATAAATCATTTTCTTCTTTGTTTTTTTCTTTATTACCCTTGCGGTTTTCCATATTCAGTTGGCCTGAAGGGTGGAGAACACTTGATTTCTTGGACCGCTCGGTAAGACCATGGCCTTAAAACCTTGGACCATGCTCAAGATAGATTTCAAACTGCTAGACCATGCCCTTTTTGATTCCCTTCCTCAACTGCAATACTTAGAACCACGGAGTAACTCCCATTCCCCAGTTATTTTCCCTTACTTCAGAAGTGAAACTGTTGAAAGGAGTAGCTCTCTCCCTCTCTCTCTCGTATAAGAGGAAGAAAGGAGCATTAACCACGCCAAAGATTAACAAGGGCATGTATGCGAAATATGAGAAGGATGGAAAGAAAAATATTCTCACAAATTCAGTAGGCATCTCAGATAAAAGCAAGGCCTAACAAAGTAAAACAGTCAAATGATTTTCAACATTTATTTTTATTTTTTATAGGTACACCAGCAGATTCCCAACATTTAACACTTGGCAAAATCCAATTTTGAAGTTAAATGTTTAGTTACAGATTCCTTACAGTAAGTACAGAATAAAAAATGTATCTTCTAGATTAAATTTGAAACAATGATAATATCACCTCTAACTCGATTGGTTTCCTCAGCAAGCTTTCCAGACAGCTCGAATGAAGGCTTTTGCTGCAAATTTAAATTAGCTTATTTAAGGGAATAGAATTTAACAAAAAACAGGAATAATTTACACCATGACAACGCTCAGAACTCAAGAGCAGCGTGAATGAAATAAGCTTATCCTTAGCAAAGAAGATTTGTTCATGAAAATAACAAATTTAGGAAAAATTGAAGAAAGGATGCTTTAGGCATTTGGCAGAAGAAGCAATCATCACCTTTTCCTTTGTTTCCAAGGCCTCAGCAGCAGCTGCCATCTTAGCCACCGAATCATCATTACCATTCCTGCTCAAGCTACCAGAATCAAGTTAGAGACCATCAGATAGTGTATCTACTAACTATCACATTCATTAGTATCCAGTGAGATCAAACATTTATATGAAGGGTTGAGGTCCTTGGAAAATATCTTCTTACTGCAGAAGTTACTTTAAATAGAGAATATTGGGCTATTATATCAAGTGGTGTCTGGCTTTGTTGGACTTAAAATCAACAGCCTATGCTAAGAGGGGAGTGATCGCGGATCATACATATTTGGACAATCCTGCACATCTCTTAACTTCATGCCTGCAGTTTTGTCACGTAAACGTATTGTGTGCGATAGTATGATGGAGGCAATATCCCTCATCCCTTAAAACCCTAAAAAAGAATCCTATCACTCATTCTTGTTTATTAGTGAGGTCAATATTTATTTTCCCATAGAGGGGAGATTTAAAGTGAATTGCTTTAATCGTATTCCAAGTATCAACATGGTTGAAACCCACAGCATGATTGTAGTTAAGCTTAAGAATACTATGTTAATATAGAAAGAGGAAAACTACACTCAGCAATTTTCATACATACTAATGCTTCTTATAATAGGTTAAGCTTTTTTCTAAATTTAGATTTCTAATACTTCTACAATCAAACTGCCAAGAGAAACATGAATTTAAATGCATCCTGTTACTATGTAAGCAAACCAAAATTACATCTCGGTGCCTCTACTTATATATATATATATATATATACGGCTAGTCTCTCCAGCGAACCATAGAGAGCGAACTAAAAACGAACCGGCTATAACGACGGTTTTTTCCGTCGCTATAGTATAAAAAACTGGCTTTCTATGTTATAGCGACGGAAAAAACCGTCGCTATAGCCGGTTCGTTTTTAGTTCGCTCCCTATATTTCGCTAGAGAGACGGACCCTATATATATATATATATATATATATATATAAACACTAGTATATCATCTCTGATGAAATCAGTTGCACAGGCTCTGCATAATACATATAGAGTCAACACAAATGGGCGCAAATATGTACCAAACCCATTACAGTAAGAAGGGGAGATATACTGTGTGTAAAAATACAACATAGACAATAGAAAAACTGCTGGGGGTACAAGACCAGGATATAAGGAAGTTTGCATGCATATTTAGAAACTACTCACTCTGGTTCACCACCTTCTAGATGCTTAATTTAGAAAATGAAAGGCAACGAAAAGAAAATGGAAAAGCAGCAGCTCACCCGCGTTCGCCTCCTCTTGAATTATTCACCTGGAAGGATTAACATGTGTCATTACACTAATGAAACAACTATGCACCAAAACAACTCCTCTAATATCAACCCAAAAATGTATTGATTTCTCAGTCAAAGAGAAAGAGGAAACAGAAAGAAAAAAAAATGCATATCTCAGATGATTTTAAAAAATCAAATTAATTGTTAGGTATTGAGTACAAGCAAGAGAGATGATGATGCAGAACAGAACTTAATTTGGAATTAAAGTTGAACTATGAAAAAGAAAAGGTGGTCTAGGGTTTTAAATTAGGACTTTGCTGCTGGTTTGGGTTTAAGGGGTAAAGACTAGTGTATATGGGCTTAAAAGGAACTGGTAGGAGCAAAAAGTTCTGACGTACAGTAAACTTACTTTTAGATAGTATTTGGGACTGCTAAGTTAAAGTGGTAGAAAGGGACAGCGATGAGCTGTTTATTTTAATAATTGATATTTGAATGGGTTCCAGGTCTGAATAAAAAATAAATAAAAGAGCAGAATATAATATAAAAAAACAGAAGTAAAATATAGGAAGAAGAAGGATAAACCACAGAGTGTAAGCAATGGAGTAATATAAGGACTTGGAAATCTTATAACATAAAGAGCTCTTAACTAATAAAGATACTACGAATATGCAAACACTTGACTATCAAAACCCACAAGTAAACAAGTAATAATCTAGAAACGAAACAAAGAATGTACTTCCTAAACTACCCCTATCCTGTCAAAACCATTAACAAAAGAGTTTTAAACGGATAAATGTTAGATAGCATAGGGTCAGAAGCTTAATAAGAATATTGTGAATGGAAACTCATAACTCAAAAGAATGCGAGAAAAGCAGATAACTTTCACTAACATAAAACTTCTTTAACCCTATATATCATAATTAGTGAGAAAGAGCCAATTTGCTCAAACACGTATAAAATAAACTGAATAGAAACAAAACAAGACATTACAAAAGTTAACATGATACATTCCTACAAAAATACTCCAAAACAGTACAACTCGAATCACTTAAGGCCCTTATGAAATTTGTTTTCTAGTGAAATAGTTTTCATTGCAATACATTTCTCAATAAACTGCTGCCTTTATAGTTCATTAAATTTCTTAACCTGAATACATTTCTCAGCAATATCTCTAAAGTATAAAACATAAGAAACAATATTTCAAATAACATTTCTATGAAATATATATACAGAATGTCATCAAGTTGACAAGCTACTATTCATTATAAATAAATTCACCAAAAATTGTCTTAAAGAGTGAATTAAACTTGATATTCATTTTGAAGCAAGACACTAAGATAACATAATTCATTATGTTTTCCCACAGTATTATCATGCTTCTCTATAACAAGGTAACTACCCCAAAATGGGGTAATCAGGGATTATGATTCATCATTTTCTTAGCTAAAAAATACAAAGGAACTGTAAACAGAAGCTAAGACCAGAAATCTTGTTTCAAATGCACTTTTTATGGGGGGCAATAAGTTAATAATTGTGTTCATTCATCTATTCACATGAATCATGATATTAAAAAAGTTAAGGATTGCCATTTGCAAGAACAAGCTAGTATTTTCGAAATAAATTTAAAAATGTTGAGCAAGATATGGACTTGAGGTAGTGGATATCACCAGACACCTCGTCACGTGCTCTGGAATCAGCAGCAGAAGGAGGTGATCGAGATCTATGTCTACTCCTGTGGTGATGATCCGAGGGCGAAGTGGACCTCCCATGTCTAGATCTAGAGGACTCATTATCAACTGCATCCCTTCCAGACCTTTTCTCCCTTCTCTCACTTGGTACTCCCCTCTCTGAATCCCTTTCCCTATGTGTAGACTTGTCGCTTCCCTTATGGTTTCTCTTTTGTTCCCTCTCACTCGCTTTTTCAGCCTCACTTTCAGCTTGTGCCCTCCTTAACCTCTTTGTCCGTGGGGAAGGCGAGCGAGATACAGGAGAAATTGACTTTGGTCTAGGGGACCTAGTCCGACTTGAAGGTTTTTCTCGAGGCGGCAAGTTTTGAAAAGGAGACCCTGACTTTGCATGTTTTGGTGACCGAGTGCGACCTGAAGGTTTCTCTTTCACCAGCAAATGAGATACAGGTGACTTAGACTTTGCACGCTTGGGGGACCTAGTGCGACTCAAAGATTTCTCTCTCACTGGAAAACGAGATACAGGTGACCTCGACTTTGCACGTCTTGGGGACCTGGTTCGACTTGACAGGTTTCTCTCTCATCGGAGAGCCTGCTTTGTATGAACTCTTGTGACGAGCAGGAGATCGTTCCCTTCGAGATGGACTCCTCCTACGAGGATGTGACTTGCGACCCCTAGTTGGAGATTCTGAATGATCGGATAGGTTGCGACCCATTACTCACCTCAAAAAACACTAGCGAGCTCACCTAAATGAAAAAAGTGTAAACCAGAGTCAGAATAAGTTACACATTAAGAAAACAGGATTTTCTGTATTAAAGGAGACAATTTTAGACCATTTACACATTATTAAGATTGAATGTATTGAAAATCAAAATTTAACAAAATCAACTACCGTTAATAATTTATTACTACTCCTGTTTACAACTGAGTACATCAATCCATGTGGGATGTCCCAGGGAAGAAGATTTTATCAGGATACAAAGTCCAATAATAAGTAAATAAGTATTATCCTGTCAATTGATTAGATCAAAGGCCACTTTAAATTTTTTGTCTGATTAATAACGGAGGTGGGTGTTCTCTTTATTTCGAGCCCCGTTCACTAAAGAAAAACTAATAATAATATTACAAAATTCTCTTCTTGCTACATTATTGCATGAAATGGCAACCACTAATTAGCATCTTGAATAGACGGGAGAGCTAATGCAGTAAATGAAAATCCATTACCAAAATTTACAAAGAAATAAACATAATGCCAACAACACCCAGTTAAACTATTTTGGGATTTGAGCACTCATATTTAGAATTGCCCTTTGTTTGCTAGCTGAGAAAACTGATGAAATAAAGCAATGAATGTTTGGTACAGGTACATAGGCTCCCAATCAATGAGGCTCGTCCGTATACATCTATTACCACTCACATTTACACATCCTCATATAAAGAAATAATTTTGAATCTCACCTCTTTTACTGAACTTTCTCCGCAATCAAACGAAACAATAACATCAATTACAATAACATAACAAATAACTTGACATTCAACCACAAGAAACAGAAACTCCAAAAAGGAAAAAGGAAAAAGGAAAAAAAATAAGACATTTAGACCAGAATCAAACATGATAAAAGCAAAACCTTGCAAAAACCCTAGAATTCTGAAGAAATAAAATTGATTGCGTGTGAATAATTGATAAAAACTTGACAAACTACTTACTTTTGGCGGATTAAGGATATCTCTGCTGCAGGTTACAGTGAAAAACTGAGAAAGAGTGAAATGGTTGGGAGTCGGAGCGTCTGTGTACTGTGTTTACCTTATGTTGCTATAAAACTGCGTTCGTTTAGTTATGTGACTTGGGCCGTTGTATTCTGTTAATATGTTGTAGTACTTCGTATATCCTTCGTACTGGGCCTTACGATAATCAAATTATGTGAATTAATCGGCATATCCAATCCAATAACATATCCAATAAAAATTGTGAAGTAATTATATATTTTGAAATTTGTGATTCATAAACTTATTCAATAAATAACACTTCCAATATTTTATAAAAAGTGTTTCGTCTGAATTTGATCTTAATTAATTAAAAAAATTAATTACGTAAAATTATTTTAGTTTTAAAAATAATAATTTTTTACTTATACAATATTAACTATTCTAGTAATCAAAATCAAATAAATTTATATCACTTTTGATTTTTTTGCAAATTAACTAGAAACGATATTAAATAAATATTTTTTTGTGGAATGGAGAAAATGATTTTTAGAGGATGACATTCTTCTTTTCACAAATAAAAGTGTTAATTTTATAAATGCAATTAATAACGAGACAACAAATCTTGTAAAATTAATTGGTATTTTTAACATGCCCTTTGTGACAATATATTTATATATTTATTTAATTTGCACTAATCAAATCACTTAAAAAGGGTAAAACAGATAGAGTAAATAAAATTGGTTGAAAAAACAAATTAAGCTCAATTTTCAGTTTGTATAAAACTTCGATGTCCTCAATTCCTTTTTCACCAAAATCAAATTCCTCTCCCGCTTTCACACACACACATAAAGTGTAAACGAGTCGAATCGAAGCGAACAGAGAGTTACTCGGATTCTACTCGAAATGATAAATTCGTACTCGAATTCGATTCAAATTTGAATTGTATTTGAAAAATTCTACTCAGATTCGACTCCACTCGAATATTTACTACTCGAATTCGATCCGACTCGGCTCGAATTATAATCAAACTGTGACGCCCCCAAAATAGGTTCAATACTCAACCCATTCTGATTCGTCAAATACATGGTATAGAATTCAAATACAATCTTTCATATCAAACGGTCGTGCAAAATACAACCACACAACTGTGAGTGTCAATACAGACATGTAAAAAATATTAACATTCAAACTAAGTCCTTATTACATTTATTATCACACTATTTTTTTTAAAAAAAATAGTGAGAACTTCTACAGCTCTAACTCGGACCATCACTCCATTCTCCGACTAGTACCCGAAATATTCTCATTTCCTGAAGAGAACAATGGAAGAAAAAGGTGAGCTCAACTAGCCCAGTAAAGAATATTATGACTAAGATAATGAAAAATAAATTATCTTTAGCCTTCAATAAATCAGATAAAATATTATGGACAACATATTTAAGATCAATATTTGTAGCGGAAATAACAATTCATTAGAAGAGTTAAGTAGAGAATGATGTCTAATCAAGTCCATCATTAATATTTTATCCCTGTAACATCAATCAGTATACATCTCGAATCAAATATTCATCTTTTGCACTACGGGCCAAAGATATTCATTTGTATCACCAGTTGGTCATGTTCATCTCAACACCTGTCCATCTTTGCACTACGGGCCAAAGATATTCATCAGGTAATCATTCATCTTTGCACTACAGGCCAAAGATATTCATCAAGTAATCATTCATCTTTGCACTACAGGCCAAAGATATTCAGTTATATCACCATTTAGGACTGAGGATGATGAAAACAATACGAATAACGAATTCAGTGAGATAAAGGACAAATATTAGAGAATTTATCCAGAGTTCAAGAATGAAGATCAAAATCTGGATCCAATCAAAGATAATTTGGAAAGAAAAAAAATTATCGGTGAATAGTAACTCAACATGAAAAGATAAAAATTTCACAAGAAAGTTTAGACCAATATTTCAGTGAAATAATATTAGATGAAGCGCAAAACTCAAGGAATTTTTGATCATTTCAGGAATTCTAGAAAGCAATACTTACCGTAGTAAGTTTAGAGTTAGGAATCTGAAATGAAATAATAACGAACTGCAATTGAATTTCCACCCGTCAGGCGGTAGTCCGCTCAGACATATTATTTCTACAATTTAATAACAACTGAATACGAAGGGTTATTCACCAGGCATGCGGTAGTCTGCGTAGACATGTTATTCTCATAGAATAATAAAGAATGGAATAACAATAGAATTTCACCATGCATGCGGTAGTTCGCATAGATAGGTTATTCCAACAAAATAATAAAGAATGGAATAACAACCCTTACGAGTATTGAAAGAAAACAACTCTCTTCATGAATACGAAAAAAATAATACCCCTTACCTTAAAAATTTGGAGACTGCACTAGTGTAATAGCAGAATACTCTTCTTCTTTTTCTCTATACTTTATCTCTCTCTATAGCTTTAGTAAATTGGTGAGAAATAATGAAGAAATGAGCTTCTATTTATAGGCTCGGCAGGATAAGAGTAAAATAGTCTTTTCGCCATAATTTATGATATCATCGCTTATCCTATGACATCATTGCTTACCTCATCGCTCCGATGACATCCTTGCTAACCTCATCGCTCCGATGACATCATTGTTTGCATCATAAGAGTTCAAATTCAATTTGCATTCTTCCACCTCGTTTAACTTTTATACAATGAATTTACTATAATAATGTTATCATTCTAATTATAAAAATCATACTATTATAATGTAATATTATAATAACATATTTGAATGAATTATTTTCTCATAAAAGATAAAATATCAACTTTCAATCAATGTCACATGCTAAAAATTCTTCCGATAAAAAAATTCACATTGAATAAATATTTTCTTATCATATATATCAAAAATTAATTATTCACAAATAATATTACAAAACTATAAAATTGACAACCAGGTCGTTCCCAAGAAAGAGGGGGCCTTCCGATAAGGAATTCTCTTTACTATCGCACAATTAATCAACCCCTTTTTTAGACAGAACTTTCTTAGACATTGCCAATAATGCTATCTAATAATAATATTCAAATAATATGAATTATTAATTTGATAATTTAAAATACTGTGCAATGACAATTATTGAATCACTAATATAAAATAGCAAAGTAGCACTTATTGATATAAAATATCAACGTAGCAAATATTGAACCAATAAAATATTATGCACTTATTGAATCAATAATATAAAATATTGAACAGTAATTACTGTAACAATAATTGAGTAAGTGTCTTTCTACGTAAGAATCAATAATTCGAAATACTGTGCAATACCGTATGCTACTGTGCAACACCGCGTATTACTGTATTTTAACCACCGGATATTTCAACAGTACTAACGGTAACAACTACGCAGTTATTTTATAAAAAAATTATTTCTGTCGCTTTCTATATCCGACATTCATTCTACGTAATAATCAATAATTCGAAATACTGTGCAATATCGTATGCTACTGTGCAACACCGCGTATTACTGTATTTTAACCACCGGATATTTCAACAGTACTAACGGCAACAGCTACGCAGTTATTTTATAAAAAAATTATTTATGTCGCTTTCTATATCCGATATTCATTCCGTTGTGGGGTCCACCAATGACTGCGCCGTCGTAAGATTATTCTCCGACAAAAAAAATATTTCTCGACCAAACGAATATTTCCAGACACAACGAATATTTTATGGCCACTTGTTTACTTTGTAAAACTTGCACAAATCACCCCATAAGTTATCACATTCATCAAATCAACACTTTACTATTTTAAAATAATATATAAAAAAAATTAAATCTTATTCATAAAATTTGGGGTCATTACAACCTCCCCTCCTTATGAAATTTCGTCCTCGAAATTGACGTACATACCTGGTATGTCGAAAAAGTGAGGATACCTCGCTTTCATTTCCGATTCCAACTCCTAAGTTATTTCCTCAATAGTATGGTTCCTCCACAAAACTTTAACTTGAGGTATACCTTTTGAGCGTAGAACATGTTCCTTCTTATCCAAGATCTTGACAGGTACCTCCTCGTATGTTAAATTTTCGATTATTTCGTCTGGTTCTAACTCAATAATGTGGTTTGGGTCTTTCACATATTTACGTAGCACGGATATGTAAAAATGTTATGAACATGAGACATACTTAAAGGTAAAGCGAGTCTATATGCCACATTTTCTACTCGGTCAAGAATCTCAAATGGACCAATAAATCGTAAATCGATGTCCATAACTTTCTGCAACTAACCCTTTGGCACTCGATGCTCCGTCTTGACACGTTTACACGTTAAACACCTCAAGATAAACTCCGCGATCTCTCTTTTCATATTGCTCCACCAAATTGTATGTTGACGATCACGATACATTTTGGTACTTTCAAGATGAATTACGAACGGTGTTGAAAGTCCTATAATAATTTAGAAGGGGGTTGAATAGATTTTTACAGATTACAAAATTATCTTAGCCCTTTTTGAATTTTTAGATAATTAATTTACAGTGTTAAAAATTCAATCACACAATGCACAGAGATTTGTCTGGTTCACAACATACATGGGTATGATGCTACGTCCAGTCTCAAGCTCCTTTCCAGAACTTGAGATCCTATTACTATCAGTAACAAATACTCCTTCACTAGGTGGAGAAACCTTTACAAAGTTTTATAGACAAACTTCTAACTATTCTCAACTAATCTATCTTGGACAGCAAGCTCCCCGCTCCCTCCTCAAGCTTAGTTGTAACTTTTTTGAGTTCAGTTTTATTCTATGATCTGGTCTTGAAACAACATCCTCTTCCTCACCTCATAAGTACACTAGAGACCCAACTTCCCGCTGACCTCTCTAAGACTCTGGTCTTGGTCGAAGAATTACTCATCTTTCTCACAGATACATAAAATAAACTAACTCTAACCTTTTTCTTTTTTACAAATGAATTTTACAATAATGTACTTCTTAAATAAGCAGATATGAATTTAGTACAGATTGATACTTCTCAAATAAGCAGATAAGAATTTAGTACAGATTGATGCTTCTCAAATAAGCAAATATCAATTAAAGATCAAATATATAAAAGTTCAAAGACTTTTATATTTTAAAAAATATGCTTCTTAGTAAGTAGATATTAATTTGTGCTTTGATAAAATGATGCTTCTGTGTAAGCAAATATATAAATTATGCACTGTTATAAAAGTTTAAATTATTTTTATATTTTGTGTGAAAAATGCTTCTTGAATAAGCAAATATATCAATTTTAGCTTTAGCTCAAAAATACTTTTGTATAAGCAGATATATAGTTTAAAGCAAATTTATAAAGAATTATTTATTCTTTATGGATTAAAGAAATGTAACTTTAAGTTCAAATATAAAAATTTAAATTACTTTTACATTTAGAGTGAAAATACTTCTGAGTAAGCAGATAAGTCGTTTTAAGCTTTGAATCAAATATGCTTCTTATTTAAGCAGATATATTCAATTAAGTTTGTGAAATAAAAGTTTAATGGCTTTTATATTATGCAACAAGTATTTTATGAATAGATGAATTTATAATCAAATACTTGTGATGACAGATATCAAGTATAATAAATAAATCAGTTAAGCAATACTTGAAATAACAAATTGTTTGTTTAACTCAGATATTTTCTGACAAGTATTATATGAATGATTTTGTGTTCAAGTATTTGTATTTAAAAGAATAAATCAATTTAAACAATAATTATCAAGTATAACAATTTCATTAGTTAAGCACAAATTCATATAACAAATATACTTGTTTAACTCAGATAATATATATTTTATATTTTATCTATTATGTGATAGATTATAAACAAAGTCACTTAGTACTATAAGGTATCGTACGGTGTGAATTTCTTAAAAAGGAATGTCTCCTGTAGCCTTGCGACGTCTAAGTATGACAATATTTATAATTCTCACAATTGATATTTATATAAATATTTTCAATAGATCATTACGATTCTCAAGTTCAGTTCGGATGACTACTCTTTTTGGAGTAGTATCTCAGTGTCGTCTTGAGCTATCAAGTGTCGTATCTATTTACGATATTTATATAAATAATATCAATAAAAAGTTACTTAAGACTATAGGGAATCGTACGATGTGAATCCCTCTCCGTAGAGGAATATCTCCTGTTGCTTTGCGGCGTCAGATTAAGTAAACTTTTTATTTGATAAATATATGAAATATAGATATATAAAATTGTGTATAACAATTTATATTCGTATATCTATAAATATAAATAAGCAAGAGATAATTCAAATAAAGTAAATCAAATAACTTATCTCAAATGCTTAGACCAATTTTTCCTTCTCAAATGATTAGAACTTTGATATGAAGAGAGAAAGCTTTTTAGAGAGTGAGAGTATGTAGGAGAGAAATAAGCTTTTCTTGAAAGTGAATTGGCAAATTGAAAATGAAAGAAAGGCCTCCTATTTGTAGAATTCTGAAGTCAGGGGTAAAATGATAATTTTTGAAATCTGATTTTAAATGAATGGCTAGGATTGCTTTAATTTAAAATCAATGGTTTGGATGAAAGAAGAGCACGCGAATTGCCAAAGAAAATTTCACGCGGAGAAGCTTTCAATTCCGCCCTGGCCAAAATCAATTTACCTATCATTTATTACTTACTTTGACCACATGTTGGAAACTAAAATAAATGTCAGCATACACGGTTTTAAGTCCCGAAATAAGTGTCTTCATTTTGTCAACACATACACATATGCTATCTTATACTTATATTATATAATGCATGCATTTATTATACATGTTGAAGTTATACACGGTTTTTTTAAAAAAAAAAATTTGCTAGTACCTTTGTTTTTCACACATGTATGCTCGATTTTTTTTTAATATATATTATATATATATATATAGTTTATACATACAGGATATATAAATGTTATAATATACTATATAATACATAATGATACATGCATGCACATGTTATATAAAATATATTATATATATAATACATACAATAATATATAACACTTATAACTATACTGACACACACACTCTTGTTTAACACACACACACACGGTTTAATTTTTTTAATATATATATATATTACTTATACTAATATGGTATATATATATACATACTATAATATATAATACTTATCATATAAAACTTATATTAAATATATATATATATATATATCTAAATATGTAATAAAAATTTTGCCCAATTTTAAAATAACTGAAAATAATTTTTTTGAAATCTTTAAATAATAAAATTAATTTGAGAATAAATAGGAAATGCCCATAAGTCAAAAATGATTTAATCAAAATCTCCATCTTCTTTCCAAATATGGTCAAACAAGTTTTTAATACTCAGCAAATGGTTTTATCCTAAAAAGCATGTCACATTTTATTTCTAGCACAATAGCAAGCATTGTCCCAATATAAATGACCCATTTGTTTTAACACTTTATAAATCAAGATCAAGATCAAGAAAATCAATAAGATTTAGAAAATATTTTCTGTCAAAGTAAATAAGATAATTAAAACAATAATAAAAAATTCTATGGAGAGGATTCTACCCTTTTAATTATTTTATTTACTAATTATTGTTATCATCAAAATAAACCTAAAAGTTGGAGACCCAACAGGTGTGTTGTGTGTTTCCATCATGATTTTATACTTCAATTCAGAGTCGTTAGGAACACAAAGTCTGGATTTGACTCGAAGTATTCTCTTTTCATCGATTCTTGCTTCGAGAATAGTATCTTCTTGCACCTTCTTTTTCATATTCGTCAGCTCCAGATCTGTAGATTGAGCAGCTTTAACTCTATCCATTAATGCTAGTTCTACGCGTATATTTGACATTATTATGTGGGTCTTCGGAGTCTTTAACTCTATCTTCATCCTTTGTACGTCATACAAAATGGATTTCGTGTTGACAATATCGCATTTGTACCCGCATACTATCTTCTACTCAACGCGTCAGCTACCACGTTCGCTTTTTCTAGGATGGTATTTGATGGTATTATCAAAATCTTTCAACAGCTCCAACCAACGTCGTTTTCGCATATGGAGTTTATTCTAAGTAAAGAAATATTTGAGGCTTTTTGGAGTATATTAGGATGTTATCAATAATGACAACCACGAAATGATTCAAATATTTAATACCAATTGTGACCCACATGGTGCTTCAACCATAGCACCTCGCAATTGGTCGAACAGGTCATCAATACGAGATAACGGATACCTATTCTTGATGGTGACATGGTTCAACTCCCGATAGTCACTACAACGTCGTATACTACCGTCTTTCTTCATTACGAATAAAACAAGAGCACCCCAATGAGATGTACTAGAACGAATAAAATCGATGTCTAACAACTCCTATAGTTGGACCTTTAACTCTTGAAGTTCAATAAGAGTCATTCGATATGGGGTTTTAGAAATTGGTTTTGTACAGGGTTCAAGGTCAATAAAGAATTCAACTTCATGTTCTGGGGGTATACCGGGAAGTTCTTCGGGAAATATATCAGAAAACTCATTAACAACAGAAATATCATTCAAATCTGACGTATTTTGGTTTAAATCAGTGACATGGGCTAAGAAAGCTTGACATCCGTTTTTCAATAAACAAATAGCTTTATGACTTGAAATGACATTGACTGATTTTAGTGGTTTGGTGGTTTGGATTCGCACAACAGGTTGATTAGAAATATGAAAACTAACAACCTTACGAAAACAATCAATTTTGGCATGATAACTGGTTAATCAGTCAATTCCTAAAATCACGTCAAATGCAAGTAT
Source organism: Panax stipuleanatus (assembly GCA_020205555.1). Classification (NCBI taxonomy): domain Eukaryota; kingdom Viridiplantae; phylum Streptophyta; class Magnoliopsida; order Apiales; family Araliaceae; genus Panax; species Panax stipuleanatus. The sequence continues at coordinate 160,267,077 of CM035118.1, read as the reverse complement.
TTTCAAATATATAAAATCCACAGGTAGTGTGAGGGTACCAATTTGAATCAACAAGATTTGTAACTATAGATGTAACGATGGTTTCACCCAACGGAGTTTCAACAGATAAGTCAAAGTCTAATTTCTCAGAAGTCAAGTTCAAACGTTGAGCACAAGTAGGTGAAATAACAGAATGGGTAGAACCGGTATCTAATAAGGTATAGACTTCGTAAAAATTTATGATTAACTAACCCGCGATAAATTCATTCGGATTCCTCGCGTTTTAGGCAGTCACAATAAACGCTCTTCCAGGAACCACCGATTTTGATTTTTCTGGGACAGTCTTTGGTGTCACTATCCCAACTGGTCTTGACTTTGCTATAAAGCTTATTCCACCCTCAACTGCTTCGTCACACTCCTGATCCATGATTTGAATCATTACTCTTCGATCCATATTGAATTGGGGTTGACCGCTATGCACAAGGTAATTCCAAACTCGATGTTGGATTCTTCCAATTGCAGTCCAAAAGTGAAATTCATATCGTCTATTTTGGCCTTCTTGGATCGGACGTCTCTTTCTAAAATATCAACGCGTCATGCGGCTTTTACTGTGACGCCCCCAAATCCACGTTCCTTCGAAACCTCGGATTCGGTGCAGTCACGATACTACTATCGTCAAACTATTACATCTTTTAATCATTAGTAAAAGAATACAACGTTGTTTATTACAATTTAGAATATAAATTCTATTCATATCCAAGATCTCGTCTTTACATCATATTTGATATTACTAAAATACGGAATAATTTAAACTTTTCAATATCCTTTGAATAAAAATCTTTTTATTGATTCCATAACTTTGATACCAATTACAAATCTTGAATCAACTATATAATATGATTCCTTCTTATCTGAGTTATCGTATAAACATTTACGACTCAACTCGATATCCTCTATGTATTAATTGATACATTCTTACAATACAACAAGTATTAAACAGTGTAAGCAACTATCGAGTACATTATCTAGAATCTAAATATGGTCCAAGACAATAATCTAAGTAATATTCTTCAATGCGATACTATCTATCTTTATCAATCAAGAAGCACGAAATCTTTACCGTGAATCCTTAACCTGCAAAAGTGGTTATTTGCAAGAGTGGGCTTGACAGCTCAGCAATTCTAACAGTCCTCATGCATCACATAGCACATAACATCATACTCAGTTCATGATTTATAAAGAGTTTATATTTACTACGCATGTTACTTTTCACATAACAAGTATATCATCAAAGATCAACTTTCAATCTCATTTATATCTCATATACAGTTCATATATAAGTTCACATTATCACAACATAATATAATTCAACTAACAGTTATTGAATTCATATATCAAATAGGAACTGAAAGACTTGCCTGATTCGTAGTTTAATAACTACGACTTAACTGCTTAAGAATCTCTGCACTTTGTGTAATCCTACACAGTTATATTAACCATAGAGATCATACTCATCAGTTATATGCATCCACACATTCTCAATGTAATAATAAAGGTTACATTGTTGTCTAACTTATTTCTCAGAACCTTGTTTCACTTTCTTAACATACTCCTATAATAGCTAGTATAGGTATACTTTTAATATCAACATTCATACACCTTTACTCGACTCGCTATGTGTTCGACACGTATTTAAAGCTCATAGATACATGATCTATATTGCTTTCATGTTTCTCAAACATTATCGAAACCATTACATTCAAACTTTTCTAAGTTTCACCTTTCAAAATTCTTGTCATATTTTAAACTAGGCATGCAAGGTTATTATGTTTATCATATAGTCATAAACCAGTAGGGGTCAGACCATGATTTGCAGTTTAAGTAATAATACAAGTCTACTACAAAATCAAGAACAAACAGACTGCACAAATCCTGAAAACAGGATGGCGCAGCTGCGCATGTATTGGCCTTAAGAGTGGCGCAGCTGCGCCACTCACTGGTCAAACCAGAAATGACCTTTCATTCTGCTGGACAACCCGAGGTCATTCACTAGCATTCAGATTACTGATATCCATTACGTACCTATATCTATAGGGTCATTAACTCAAGTTTGAAACCTAGCATGCACATTCAAATCTAATTCAAAGTTACATGGTTTTCATGTCGGACTTTCATATACCTTAAGTAATTCAAGTCCATACTTCAAGGCCAACTACTAAGGTCATATTACCACATAAAGAGGCTAAACAATACTAAGTAGGCATGCTCGTGCTTATACTACACATGTATACCTAATCACATAGTTTATGCTTTAAAATTTTATTTCTTGAATACGTGTGCATAGGTGATATCCATGCTCCATCAAATGATGCTCATGTCAACATGTCTATAGGCATAATGACATCCTAATGCATATGCTTGCATGATCACAACATAATTCATATGGTAATTGATGTCCTTAGCTTTTTATTAGAAATCACACTAAGTCAACAAGGAATCATAGTACATGCATGGCATCTATATGTATTTCATATACACTAGAAACTCATATTTAAACCACATAAATATTCTCAAATGGTCAGAATCTAAAAGACATTAGTCTTGGTTAAGTTCGTTTTCGAAAGTCTTAAGTTTATCATTTCGAAAATTGTCTTAACTTCTAATACTAGTGTACGGTTAATACTTTAAGCATGCATTTCATGTCAATATAAACCATACTATCATGTTTAAAATATCAGATTATATACATATTACATATGTGTCCAAGTTCACAATCGAAACTATAAGTTTCATTTCAAAACTATAAGTTTTTCTTCAATCGTGTGTACTAATATCGTTACACATGCTCATTTCATATCAAGATAATCATATATGTATGTTATCTATGTCCACATGCTTGTTCTAATTATATATCTCATGCTAGCACTTAACAGTACTTAACAGACAACAGAAACTGGGACAGGAGACCGGTGCAGCTGCGCTGCGCCTTAGTTATAAACCGGCGCAGCTGCGCCGTGTCTGGTTCATGCCAGAGAGCAGCCTGCTTCGGCAGTTTTCCAGCCAAAACACAGAAACTTAATACGAACTTGATTCTAATCAGCCATATGACAGTCTATACATATGTATAAGCTAGTATAGCAACTAAGGAGCAATTAACAAACATTGCTTGATCACATAATCATGGATTCCATACTCAATTCAAGAATTATAAATTTACAGAATTTTAGAAAACATGAATTGAAGAACATGAAAGGTATATTATACCTCTGCTAACAACTTGGGCTTGCTGCTACTAAATTCTCTCTCAATTCTAGAATGCTATTACTAAGGTATGCAATGCTCTCCATGTGACACCCCCAAATCCGGTATCTTAATTTCTACAGGATTTGGTGTTCACTGTTCCAATATCATACAACTATCTACCCATAAATAATGAAATTCATTTATTAGATAAATAAATCATCATCTTACATCATCTGAAATAAAAATACATCATAAATCCCAGGTTATACTTAACCTTAAATCTCTTTTGCGGAAACGTAAATAAATAAGTCTTAAATCATCATACATAAATCTTAAACTTTAACATTATTCATGACAACACAAATCTTCATCACTTGTTAGTTTTTCCTTTGCCCTTGCTACTAGAAGGTACATCACTTCGTTCATTATTAGCTGCAATGTTATTATGCAAGAGTGAGCACGGATGCCCGCAAGTATAAAAATATGACAAAATAATAACATGCGAGTGAAAGAATTCTGAATAACAGAAAGCTCAACATTTGAATCAAGAATATTAACCAAGGGTCAAATTACTTCTCAACTTTTGAATCAAGAATATTAGTCAAAAGTCAAATTACTTCTGAGGGTCATTAAGACCTTGAACCGAGTCTTAGGTTGTCAAGTATATTAACCTTTCCAACCTTTAACAGTCACAAGACTATAGACTTTACTTCTCGTACTTAGGGAGATCAGCCCTTCGTACTGATACTGTGCACACTATCTTAACGCTTTAAGCATCTTCATTAATTCCCTATATTAGGGTTGTTCATCTCAGTTTGACATCAGAATCCGCACCAAATAAAGTTGGTTTGGATAACTCAATAAATGATATTCAAATTGAATATTAACTTCTCAAGGTATACAATCGAATAAGTATTGTACACTTAAATGATACTTTTAAAAGAATCATGGCATCTCATGTGAAATTCTAAACTTGGATATTCAAGAGTAAGAATTTGCTCAACAATAGTAATTAAGCATAGCAATTGCTTAATTTAAAGAGTTTAGTTTAGGAAACTTGCCAAACAATAATAATAAGTTAGGGATAGAAAACTTGCTCAAATATAAAGATTTGAGTTTAGGAAACTTGCCTCGTGCGCAAGCTACAATTATTACTCACTTCTTTAATTACTCTTACCTATCAATACATTCACAATATCAATTAATCACAAGTTCGATATGATGATTGATTTAGAATAGTATTCTTCAAACTCATTATTAGGTTTTCAAATAATGGTTTACGTTGATTAATTAACTTGTTAATTAATCACGTATCTTAAGTTATTAACTTGTATTAATAACTCATTACATACATAACATGTCATCATGTTAATTAAATTTAAAATAATGTCTTAATGTTTATAACACATTATTTAACCTTTACAAATAATAGTTTAAGTCATGTAATTAATTTATTAATTAATTACATAACATAAATTATTAAACTCATATCAATATTTTATTATATTTATACAACATGTGTTCATGTTCATTAGACTCAAAACACATTTCAAAATTTTCCAACACTTAGCAATTTTTTTCAAAATTTTCGGACAGGCGCGGCCGCGCGCCATTTTGCCTTGCAGCCGGCGCGGCCGCGCGGCTGCGGAATTTCAGAATCTGAAGTTCGCGAACGAACACAGATTTTCTCCCATTTTCTCCCAATTCACATTATTACACTGATTTATAATGTTACCCATGAAGTATAAACTTCACAGGAACATTATATATCACTTATAACATATTCTTAACATTCCAAGTTATGTAATTATACAAATCAAAATATTAATTTTCACTGTTCTTCAAAACTTTCAAGAGTTTAATGAAAAACATAAAAATCTCCTTACGGATTCGTTACTACACCGAATCCATTCATTTCAATTCCATTTCGTTTGTTTTAACATATACAATCATATTCATGTATCAATTTAAATATAAACATATGATTTAATCATTAATTTAACCCATATGGGTTATTCACCCATATTCAATACTCTGTAATTTCATAAACACAATTATTAACAAAATTACTTGGTGTGATCACTGTGAATCATGAATGGATAGCCTAAATTATATCATGGACATATGTTACTATATATATATCCATGAAATCAATCAATTGTCAACTTTCTCCATTCACAGAGGACTTTTACAAAACACGTACATGAAAACTCTGTAAATCCTTAACAACCCAATTAAGGCCAATTAAATCAAATTGATTACTTTAAAACATGTATATACGTTAGAAAACATGTTATAATTACATACCCATATAGATAAAGCCATATCATAACCCAATTGGAAAACCCAATTTTTCACAGACTTAAGAATACGTATGTGAAAAACTTTAATTTTGAAAACATAAAGAAGAATTACCCTTTAGTTAGTTTGAAGATAATCAATTGATAACAACACAATGATCTCTCAAGTCTTCTTTTCTCAATTTCTCTCAATGCCTTCTTCTTTTCTCTCTGATTTCTCTCTCAAATTTCTCTAACTTTTCTCTGATAATCACTTAGAATAACGAATATACGTATTATATAAGTATCCGTTGTATTAACAACGGATAAACTTCTCCTAAAGCCCTGTTTGCCTTCCCCTTCTTTTCTTTCCCCATTTATTTTAATAAACTAATTTACTATATAGTTAATTGTCACCTTACTTATTGATTAATTAATTTTATTTAAATCAATTAAATAAAATAAGATAATTCACATTAAATCACATTGTCACATAATTAATATTTTTATTTATTAATTATGTCAATTCATTAACTCATTAATTAATTATTAAATTAATTAAAGTAACATATGCTTATTTAATTAATTCAATTAATCAAATAAACTCAATTAATTAAATACTTTGAACTATTAAATCACTACATATTAATTTAATTAATGTCACACATATAATTAAATTAATCTACCACAAATTCATGAATTAATTATTTAATTCAATAATTAAATCATTAAAAATATTTATTTATCTCCATAAATATTCAATATCTTTACAAAATTCTCGTTCGTCACACTCCACTTAACACTTAAGCAAAAGCTCAGCAAATGAAAAGATGAAGGAGAAGAGCTTCATTTTATAGGCAAATGTTTACACAGACATTACAATTCCACCTCAAATTAAACCAAAGGAATGCAAGCTTGTTCAATGGATAAGGGAGAGTTGGTGAGAGTGGGTGGAACTCATCATGAATTCCTCACCCTTGTTCATCATTTGCTATGGAATGCTGAGTTTGAGGAGTAGGAAGTAGACTAGCTTGGAGCATATCACGTGAAGGAGAAATGAGATGGACACATAATGTGGGACAATAAATAACTCAGCAACTGGCTATACAATACACTAAGGTTATATATATAGCCTATCATGCTTACTAAGACTATATCATAATTCATTTCATAAACACTTAGGTTATAATGAATTAGAGGGTACACAATATCACTCATAATGAGCAAATAATAATATAATGTATCAAGTAGTGTACATACATATAATCCATGTACATCTTATTAATGCCGAATATAATTCTATCGGGTACCATCACAGTGTATTGTCTCCTCTATTAGTAAATTCAATAATTGTTTACAATATATCTATGATATATTATTTTGTTGTATACTTAATATACACATTGTCACACCCACATTTCATGTACCTCTTACAACTCAATAAACTTTACTATATAGTTTATATTCATAAATAACATAGTTATATTGCACTTTATATTTTGTACAATATATAGTTAGTTACTATACGTTATACTTTAATATCGCATGGTTGCACATAGAATTTAATAAATTACTTATCTTATCAATTAATTAATAATAATATTAATTAATCTATTTCTCATAAATCAATGGAATTATAATTTTCATAACAATTAATTAACATTTATATAGTTAATTATCACAATAAATAAATATAAATCTTATTATGTTTATAACAAATATACTTATTATCATTCTATCACTCGCAATAATAATAATTCAACATATTATTATAATAACAATTAATATAGATTAATTGTTTAATTAATAATTCTTTCATCTTTGAATTAATCAATCCATTACCGAATCTATTATCGTGCCACACAAGGCATTTCTCACAAGCTTAATCTCAAGCTTATTATTATTCTCATCACTTACTCATCGCTCACCACATTACTACTCATAACATGTTCAATTAAATTAGAACTATTAAATCCAAGGTCCACATATAAATATTTTACAAATCGAATATTCAAATATTATATATAACCTTTACGGAAATATAATAACTCAAGCTATTAAAATGTTAAATTACTTCAATTAATTATACTTATAATAAGTATAACCTTTACGCTTATAATAATTAATATATACTCTATTAAATATTCCAATAATAATATTCACGATCAAATAATAACTTAAGTTATTTAATATATTAAAATAACTTAGTTTCCTTTCATTAATTAAACTCCCTTGAAAATACATTTAAAATTATGTATTTAGCCATAACATAAATATTATGTTTTCTCCGAATAAAGACATTCATTATTAAAAAATAATTTACTTATTGTCTCATGATATTATTTTTAATATAATATCAAATAACTATATGTACGACACATATATATATTATATATAAAAAATAGATAATAAGTTTATTTTCTATTATAATAAATTGTTTCCATCAATTTAATTACATATAGTAAATACGTTTTAATATATTTACCATATTAATTAATCATACCTATTACCTCATACAAAAAATATATAAGGTAATATTATTATTCAAAATAACATTCCCTCTTTTATTAAAATAATTCAACATTAGAAACTATTTTAATATCCTTTATTAGAAAAATCATATCTCTTTCTTTTCTATAAATTGTTTCCAAAATAATTTCTTCAAGTATTCATTTAAAGATATAATGATTTCCATCTCCCTTTAATAACGTATATATATATATATATATATATATATATATATTTAACGTTATTCGCACATTAGACTTTCTCACATATTACTATTCTAAGTAATATAAAAGTATCAACTATAATTACATATTCAACACACATATTAATTCACTCATTTACTTAAGTAAATTAAACACTGTATTATATCATCATAGTTAATTAAGGTTCAATACTCTCATTATATTATTTCCATAATATAACTCCCTACTTAAATTAACTAATATTTATTCTTATTAGTTAATTCCTTAACTAACTCATGCTTCACTATCCAAACCTATTCACGGATAGCTTAAGATTTATCAATAACCTATATTATAAGCATACTAGTTATTAATACACATACACAAGAATATAGTGATTATACATTAAGGATATTTAATGTCACCAACTTACTATGATAAAATAATTCTATAAATTATTAAATATCGATAGGAATTTATCCACCTCCTTTATCTCAACTGAATCGTCTCTTCGATAAGTAACAAATATATATTAATAATATATTTATAAATCACAAAAATACATTTTACATAGTCCACATTATCCTATGTAATATAATACCACATACCTCATATCACATATATATATTATTATTCGAACCCATCTTACAGTTTAAGAATTTTATTTATTAAATCCTTATTTAATAATATCTGAAAATTCGGGTTCTTACATCCTCTCCCTCTTATAAGGATTCCGTCCTCGGAATCACCGAAACTTCCTCTACTCGGTGCTATTCCGAATATTACATATTCTCTTGAATAATTTTATTCATTCTCTTTTCAGAAGTTTTATTACTAATACTTTCTCAATCTCATTCTACCACTTTCTCCTTTCTAAGGAACATTCTACTTACTACATTCATCCTTTAGAAGAATAAGAATCTTTCACGATTTTTCAATAATCGGGAAGTAGTATGAATAACTCAGATTCTAATTTATGCTGAGAGGGTCACAAGACCGTGAACTTTTCTCCAGGTTTACTAATGCTTCAACACAATTCTTCACACCGCAAACCAGAGTGTTTATCAATCACAAAGACTGAAAACACTCTCCACACGTACTCTAGGTGGCCAACCTATTGTACCACTATGTTGGGCCGCAACGTAGTGTTTTGTAACGACTATATGCGTTACGTTCGGAACCATTGTCCCCGAAAACATGTCCCCTTATAGGGTTGTTCACCTCAGCTTTTCAACGTCAAAATCCGCCCCAGAGCAATCTGGTTTGGCATACATACACAAGAATACTTGAATTCTATAATCCCTTTTCAACAGTCGCCTAGCCGAATCAAATAGCTTAGACTCTCATCAACAATTCGGACATCAATCGAAATAATTTAGCCAACTTAATTGACCTTCTTTATAATTTACAAGAAAACCAAAAATTCTTTTATGACGTCATGATACCATACTAGATTAGTAGTACGTTGAGGATTCCGCCATTTTATGACTTTTTCATATTACAACATACCATAGTGAGCTGACGATCTTTCGATCACAACCAACACTAGGTTCGATTGCATTGATGACTCCATCGTTTACCATTCTACATCATATCAAATGATGCACAAGGTTAAAATATATTTTGAAAGATTGTCAAATCATTTTTGTCTTAGCCGAAACAAATAGCGTAGACATACGAATAACGGTGTTGTTTTTAAAACTCATTAGTTCAGTTACCTGACCCAATGTTTTCTCAAGAAAATCGAAGTGCAAACACTAGCACGAAGTCAATAAATATTGAAAATCTAGCGTAGCTAGAGGATTTAGGAAAATCCAATTTCTCCATCGCTTCAATCTCTTACCACCATCAATGCTCACTATTCTAAAACTCTTATATAATACATCTATTCTCAATACAGTTCACCAACTTACCACACCATGGAAGCTCAGGAACCTACCACAATCATATGGGTTGAGGAACTTATCCTAGTCAGACCAAAGTCGTCCATTCGCTGAGGGGTCCCACCATACGATTATGAGTCACGAACTTGTCATAGGCATGAGTTTTAAGAACTCGCACCTAATCTTAATATTATCTAATTATATCTTAGAAACCTCTATCTATCAAAATAAATATGAGAAAAGAATCACCTTTCCACCATATGTATAATGATACCGCGACACTAACATTCCAACGATTATCAATGTGACGCACTCAGTGCAAGCACAAAACTTCTGCCCATACAAAAGTTTGTACAACTAAGCCATCACATGAGTCCTCAATGGAATTCCAACACTTAACTCTATCTTACTCTATCACTTGCTCGTTACGAGCTTTCTACGTTTCATCACATACAACTCCTCATGAGTTCTTCTCATACTTTTTATAGTACATTCTCTCATAGCATCAAGCTATACACACTTAGTCGTTACAGACTATCTATCATTTCACAGTTTAATCTGATCACGTCGTGATCATCGACTATACCTTAGGGTTCTTTCCCTATTATCAACTAAACTCCATCCGAGTTTATTCTCACTATCTTCGTCATATACATCTTATAGACATCGTCTTAACATTTTCATTACCGGAGTTAGGAAACTCCTGTTTCTCATTCTTTAGATATTTCAAGATTCTTCTTTGAATCTTCACGTATATATTTTAATCTTATCTTTCACTCTCTCAGGTTATAGTCTAAGGTACACTTACCTAAGGTTTATAACCTACAGCTTTGATACCAACCTGTGACGCCCCCAAATCCACGTTCCTTCGAAACCTCGGATTCGGTGCAGTCACGATACTACTATCGTCAAACTATTACATCTTTTAATCATTAGTAAAAGAATACAACTTTGTTTATTACAATTTAGAATATAAATTCTATTCATATCCAAGATCTCGTCTTTACATTATATTTGATATTACTAAAATACGGAATAATTTAAACTTTTCAATATCCTTTGAATAAAAATCTTTTTATTGATTCCATAACTTTGATACCAATTACAAATCTTGAATCAACTATATAATATGATTCCTTCTTATCTGAGTTATCGTATAAACATTTACGACTCAACTCGATATCCTCTATGTATTAATTGATACATTCTTACAATACAACAAGTATTAAACAGTGTAAGCAACTATCGAGTACATTATCTAGAATCTAAATATGGTCCAGACAATAATCTAAGTAATATTCTTCAATACGATACTATTTATCTTTATCAATCAAGAAGCACGAAATCTTTACCGTGAATCCTTAACCTGTAAAAGTGGTTATTTGCAAGAGTGAGCTCGACAGCTCAGCAATTCTAACAGTCCTCATGCATCACATAGCACATAACATCATACTTAGTTCATGCATTTATAAAGAGTTTATATTTACTACGCATGTTACTTTTCACATAACAAGTATATCATCAAAGATCAACTTTCAATCTCATTTATATCTCATATACAGTTCATATATAAGTTCACATTATCACAACATAATATAATTCAACTAACAGTTATTGAATTCATATATCAAATAGGAACTGAAAGACTTGCCTGATTCGTAGTTTAATAACTACGACTTAACTGCTTAAGAATCTCTACACTTTGTGTAATCCTACATAGTTATATTAACCATAGAGATCACACTCATCAGTTATATGCATCCACACATTCTCAATGTAATAATAAAGGTTACATTGTTGTCTAACTTGTTTCTCAGAACCTTGTTTCACTTTCTTAACATACTCATATAATAGCTAGTATAGGTATACTTTTAATATCAACATTCATACACCTTTACTCGACTCGCTATGTGTTCGACACGTATTTAAAGCTCATAGATACATGATCTATATTGCTTTCATGTTTCTCAAACCTTATCGAAACCATTACATTCAAACTTTTCTAAGTTTCACCTTTCAAAATCCTTGTCATATTTTAAACTAGGCATGCAAGGTTATTATGTTTATCATATAGTCATAAACCAGTAGGGGTCAGACCATGATTTGCAGTTTAAGTAATAATACAAGTCTACTACAAAATCAAGAACAAACAGACTGCACAAATCCTGAAAACAGGATGGCGCAGTTGCGCAGGTATTGGCCTTAAGAGTGGCGAAGCTGCGCCACTCACTGGTCAAACCAGAAATAACCTTTCATTCTGCTGGACAACCCGAGGTCATTCACTAGCATTCAGATTACTGATATCCATTACGTACCTATATCTATAGGGTCATTAACTCAAGTTTGAAACCTAGCATGCACATTCAAATCTAATTCAAAGTTACATTTATTATCACACTATTTTTAAAAAAAATAGTGAGGACTTCTACAGCTCTAACTCGGACCTATCACTCCATTCTCCGACTAGTACCCGCGATATTCTCATTTCCTGAAGAGAACAATGGAAGAAAATGGTGAAATTAACTAGCCCAGTAAAGAATATTATGACTAAGATAATGAAAAATAAATTATCGTTAGCCTTCAATAAATCAGATAAAATATTATGGACAACACGTTTTAGATCAATATTCACAGCGAAAATAACAATTCATCAGAAGAGTTAAGTAGAGAATGATGTCTACTATCTTATTTGATTTAAAAGTCCATCATCAATATTTTATCCCTGTAACATCAATCAGTATACATCTCGAATCAAATATTCATCTTTTGCACTACGGGTCAAAGATATTCATTTGTATCACTAGTTGGTCATGTTCATCTCAACACCTGTCTATCTTTGCACTACGGGCCAAAGATATTCATCAGGTAATCATTCATCTTTGCACTACAGGCCAAAGATATTCATCAAGTAATCATTCATCTTTGCACTACAGGCCAAAGATATTCAGTTATATCACCATTTAGGACTGGGGATGATGAAAACAATACGAATAACGAATTCAGTGAGATAAGGGACAAATATTAGAGAATTTATCCAGAGTTCAAGAATGAAGATCAAAATTTGGATCCAATCAAAGATAATTTGAAAAGAAAAAAAATATTTTTTCATCGTGAATAGTACACCGTGAATAGTAACTGATGAATAGTAACTCGACATGAAAAGATAAAAATTTCACAAGAAAGTTCAGACCAATATTTCAGTGAAATAATATTAGATGAAGCGCAAAACTCAAGGAATTTTTGATCATTTCAGGAATTCTAGAAGCAATACTTACCGTAGTAAGTTTAGAGTTAGAAATCTGAAATGAAATAATAAACGAAACTGCAATTGGATTTTCACCTGTCAGGCGGTAGTCCGCTCAAACAGATTATTTCCACAATTTAATAACAACTGAATACGAAGGGTTATTCACCAGGCACTGAGGTAGTCCGCATAGACATGTTATTCCCATAGAATAATAAAGAATGGAATAACAATAGAATTTCACCATGCATGTGGTAGTCCGCGTAGACAGGTTATTCCAACAAAATAATAAAGAATGGAATAACAACCCTTACGAGTATTGAAAGAAAACAACTCTCTTCATGAATACGAAAAAAATAATAGCCCTTACCTTAAAAATTTGGAGACTGCACTAGTGTAATAGCAGAATACTCTTCTTCTTTCTCTCTATACTTTCTCTCTCTATAGCTTTAGTAAATTGGTGTAAAATAATGAAGAAATGAGCTTCTATTTATAGGCTCGGCAGGGTAAGGGTAAAATAATCTTTTCGTCATAATTTATGATATCATCGCTTACATCATCTATCCTATGACATCATTGCTTAACTCATCGCTCCGATGACATCCTTGCTTACCTCATCGTTTTGATGACATCATTGTTTGCATCATAAGAGTTCAAATTCAATTTGCATTCTTCCACCTCGTTTAACTTTTATACCATGAATTTACTATAATAATGTTACCATTCTAATTATAAAAATTATACTATTATATAATCATATCATACTACTATAATGTAATATTATAATAACATATTTGAATGAATTATTTATCTAGAAAAGATAAAATATCAATTTTCAACCAATGTCACATGCTAAAAATTCCTCCGATAAAAAAATTCACATTGAATAAATATTTTCTTATCATATATATCAAAAATTAATTATTCACAAATAATATTACAAAACTACAATATTGACAATCAGGTCGTTCCCAAGAAAGAGGGAGCCTTCCGATAAGGATTTCTCCTTACTGGCGCATAATTAATCAACCCCTTTCCTAGACAGAACTTTCTTAGACATTGTCAATAATGCTATCTAATAATATTATTCAAATAATATGAATTATTGATTTGATAATTTAAAATACTGTGCAATGACAATTATTGAATCACTAATATAAAATAGCAAAGTAGCACTTATTGATATAAAATATCAACGTAGCAAATATTGAACCAATAAAATATTATGCACTTATTGAATCAATAATATAAAATATTGAACAGTAATTACTGTAGCAATAATTGAGTAAGTGTCTTTCTACGTAAGAATCAATAATTTGAAATACTGTGCAATACCGTATGATACTGTGCAACACCGCGTATTACTGTATTTTAATCCACCGGGTATTTCAGCAGTACTAACGGTAACAACTACGCAGTTATTTTATAAAAAAAAAATTTTGTCGCTTTCTATATCCGACATTCATTCCGTTGTGGGGTCCACCAACGACTGCGCCGTCGTAAGAATATTCTCCGACAAAAAAATATTCCTCGACCAAAAGAATATTTTTCGACACAACGAATATTTTATGGCCACTTGCTTACTTTGTAAAACTTGCACAAATCACTCCATAAGTTACCACATTCATCAAATCAACACCTTACTATTTTAAAATAATATATAAAAAAAATTAAATCTTATTCATAAAATTTGGGGGTCTTACACAAACTACTCGCGAGCTTCAAATTCAAGCTCGAATTCGAGTCTCTACATAATAACTAGTTTTATAATAAATATAATTATAAATTGAATTTGTTATTTTACTTAGAAATGAGAAAATATATTTACTATTACACTTTATAAATATAAAATCATAATTAAAATTAAATAATAATAATAATTAATTATTCTAATTTGATTTAAATTTGTATATATTATAAGAGAATGTATCGAGTATCTAATCGAATTTGTATCAATCGAGCATGTATCGAATCACACTCAAGAATTCGAGTAATTTGAATCTTAAACGAGTCGAGTATAACTTTTCTCAGATTCTACTCATATTTTTATTCGAACTATTTTTAATGCTCAGATTTGGATCATATTATTAACGAATCCGAGTCTCGCTCGTATTTTTTTGAATCGAGCCCGAACCATTTGGCTCGTTTACAGCCTTACACACACACACACACACACACACACACATATATATATATATGGAAAAAATATATATACACAGTAGTATAGTACACAGTCGTCTATGGCGACGGTATTTTTGGGCTATAATGACGATTGAACCGTCGTCATAGCCCAAAAAAATCGTCGCCATAGTACGATTGTATAATACACAACTGTGTATACCTATATATATATATTATTAGGGACATGACACAACAAATTCAAAAAAATGGAGGGTCAAAAGAAATATTAATACTATTTAGTATGAATAATATTATGTGCATCAATTGTACATAACAAAATTATACATCAAGAGTAGGACTCATAACTTACTCACTAATGAAAATGAATAAAACATCTAGTCTCACTTTTTATTTTATTTTATTTTTTATACTATTTGTGCATAATTTTTTTTTGTATAGTTGGTAGTCGTGCATTACTAATTTAGTATGTGTGCCAAACTTATATGGAAATAGTTGTACCCGTCCGTGCCTCCGGCACTATTTAATTTGGGACGGTGAAATTTATTCCAAACTTTTGACGGCTCAGATAATTTTTGGATTGAGCGAAAAATTCAAATTCAATTGTGTTTTGTTATGTAGATTTACGACAACTATTCTAAAGTCAAATTTAATGATAAAGTTAGAATTTATTTTATATTATTTCCTTTTATATGACATAGTAATTAATTTACATAAAATGTATACTTAAAAAAGATAGGAGGGGAGTAATATTGTTTAGATTTTGGAGAATATTGTATTATATTCAAAAATTATTTTGGATAACCGTAATAAATAGGGATTGGGGTGGTAGCATCATCCAGAAAGAAAAGGAGAAGGATTATGCGAGAGATGTTATAAAAATATCAAATTTTAGTTGTGGAAATATTAAATTTCTTTTTTATTCTCTCTCTATAAGTTATAAGTATAGACAACCAAACGGTGAACAACTCAGCTTATTATTATCAAGTAATAAAAGTCCCATCCAAACATGGCCTTCTCCTCCACAAACCCAGCTTGCAGAACCCAAAACTCTCCTTCCTCGCCTCTCCCAAAACCCTACCGGTCATCCTCATTCATCATCCCCTCCCAATTGACCTACAAATCCGTCAAATTTACGTCCTCCCCATCCAAATCTTATTCCATTTCTTGCGTTTTCACCGCCCAACCGCCGCATTTAATGGGGGAGGAGAACAAGGATAAGGACCTCGAACCGGTGGTTCTCCAGCGCCCCGACTCGTTCGGTCGGTTCGGCAAGTTTGGCGGGAAATACGTGCCTGAAACCCTTATGTACGCTCTCACCGAGCTCGAATCCGCCTTTAAAGCCCTTGCCGGTGACCAAGACTTTCAGGTGCCCCTAGTTTTGTTGTCGTTTATTAGTTGTTGATTATTAATTGGTTCTGGGTAGAATATGCTAGGTTCTTTGTCATTGACTATCTATTCAATTTGTTAGATTTTATTTTTCTTTAATTCCAATTGTTGTGCAAATTATTATTTTGTTGGTGTCTGTATTTGCATTAAACTTGTAAGCAAACGGAAAAGGAGGCAATTATTGATTTTAAACGATGGTGTTAGAAAAGGTGATTTTAGTGGTAATAACGAGTTTTCAGAAGGTAGTTATTGAATTTTGTAATTTTCAATCAAGTGGGATCAACAAAGTTTATATCAAGAATTTTTCTTTTACAACTTCAATGAGGTCTTCTTCAGCATTTAGGATCCAAAATATCACTTTAAAATTAAACTGGAGACCTATAATGTTTCAGCCTTTTTATTTATTTATTTATTTATTATAATCTAGATCCCCCCCCCTATTTATATCCATCACATAAAACCAAAATAACTTCAGAAGTGTTTTATTCATAAACAATGAAAATATTCAGTGAACATTATAAATTCATAATCCTAATATGAAGTATGGTTTTTACATTTTTTTAAAGTATATTTATTTTATTGTTAACATACTTGCAATAATGGTTTTTTTTTCCAGTCGAGGAAAAGAGTCCGCTTCACACTACTTTGAACGACTTTATATACTCTGTTTACAAATTACAATGCAAGTTAATGTATCCAATGATATATGCAGAAAGAACTAGACGGAATATTGGGAGATTACGTTGGTAGAGAAACCCCTCTGTATTTTGCGGAACGACTGACCGAGCACTACAAGCGTACGAATGGGGAAGGGCCAGATATCTACCTCAAGAGGGAAGATCTTAATCATACTGGGGCACACAAGATTAATAATGCTGTAGCCCAAGCATTGCTTGCTAAACGATTGGGGAAAGAACGCATCATAGCTGAAACTGGGGCTGGTCAGCATGGAGTTGCCACCGCTACTGTATGCGCGAGGTTTGGATTGCAGTGCATTATTTATATGGGTGCTCAAGATATGGAAAGGCAATCACTTAATGTGTTTAGAATGCAGCTTCTTGGTGCAGAGGTTTTTTTCATATGCTCAACTTTTATACTTTAAAAGAGTTATCTGACCTAACATATAAGAAATATAATAAAGAAAGAAAACAGAAAGAAAGGAGTTATCTGACATTTACTTAAACTCACTGGGGTGCTGCATAGTTTTTTCAGTTGAAGAAATGTGCTAGACCTTTTATAAATATCTATGATGATTAGATTATTATACTTAGATGTTTGTTTAGGAAGTTCTTCGTGACAGAAGAGTGTCCTTGGAAAGTACATTTCCCCCTTTTTCTTATATTACCCTTCTGCAAATAGTACACTATAACATGATGTTTAGTTACTTGTTCGGTTTCTAGCTCTTTCATTGTACATTCCATTATATTGAACCTTTGGTTTGAAGGAGCAAGGTTTATATGATGCTTCACATGTACCTTATGCTCTCCTTGATTTGACTAACTAAAAGACTTGTATATTGCATACATATTTTCTCTAATCTTCGCCTTCCTTTACTTTGGGTGACTGGCTAGCTAAAATTCCTCATCTATTCAAGAAGTTACTTTTCCATTTAGTTTATGCAGAGTTCCAATTTTGTGCAATTGGCATTCAACTAAAACTTATTATTCCTTCTTCCTTTAATCTGTTAATTCATATAATCTATATTCCCATTCCTCCTTTGTGAACCTTATCTTCCATCCTGTTAATTTGAGATATTAGGAGTTTTTTGTGAAACATCCTCTGGAACTATATTTTACACATCTTTTATTTGTTCTCAACAAGAATTTTTCTTAACTCTGGATTGAGCTACAGTGACTTAGCTGAGGCCAGACTGCCTCCAACTTATATTATAAATTTATAACCTGTTGTGGATCTATTTCGTTCTTGAATTAATGTTTAGCAGTTGACATTTAATCAATTAATAACTGGATTGTCTTAGCATATTGATATTTTATTATAGGAAGATCTTTCCTTTTCGTGCATATGTGTTGTTTTCTTTTGCAAGTTATTCTCTAAAACCATCAACTTAATGTCTTTGAGTACTCTATTAAACTAAGTGTATTTGATCTTGGACATTTTATATTAATATTGCCCCTTTCACTAGTGGATTCAACATTTCTTTAATTTAGCCCTGCCTGAATTGTATGATATGTAAAGCTTTGATCTTTAGTGCTTGCTTTGGTTTTCAAAATTTACTTCATAGGTTAGAGCAGTTCATTCTGGGACAGCCACGTTGAAGGATGCTACATCAGAAGCCATACGGGATTGGGTGACCAACGTGGAATCAACCCATTACATATTGGGATCTGTTGCAGGGCCACATCCTTATCCCATGATGGTAAGGGAGTTCCATGCTGTGATTGGTAAAGAAACAAGGAAGCAGGCATTGGAAAAATGGGGTGGGAAACCAGATGTGCTGGTTGCATGTGTTGGTGGAGGTTCAAATGCCATGGGACTCTTTCATGAATTTGTCGATGATAAAGATGTAAGGTTGATTGGTGTAGAGGCTGCAGGGTTTGGCCTAGATAGTGGAAAACATGCTGCTACCTTGACAAAAGGAGAGGTTGGTGTGCTGCATGGTGCTATGAGCTATTTATTACAGGATGAAGATGGGCAGATAACTGAGCCTCATTCAATTAGTGCGGGGTAAAGAAATATTTCTTAGAAAATTTTTATTAGTTTACTGTGAATATTTTTTTGCTTGATTTTTCATAACAGAAAGTATTCATTTTTATGGTTCATAGCCTGGACTACCCTGGAGTTGGACCAGAGCACAGCTTCCTAAAAGATATAGGACGTGCTGAATATTATAGCATCACTGATGAAGAGGCGCTGGAAGGTATGGAATTACATATAAGATTTCAATTTATGGTCTATATTCTAGTGATGCACAAGTGTTGATTGACAATTTGGCATGCTAAAAGTAAAAGCAATTTGTGTATAACGATCAGAGATGCGAGTCTCCCCAACTCCTCTTTCTTTCTTGTTTTTAACTCCTTCCCTTGACAACTATGAAATCTTGGACTTTGTTTTGGTTATGACAGCTTTTACTAGATTATCTCGACTAGAGGGCATAATCCCAGCACTGGAGACATCTCATGCACTAGCATATTTAGAGAAACTTTGCCCAACCCTGCCAAATGGGACAAAGGTTGTGCTTAATTGCAGCGGCAGAGGAGATAAGGATGTCAACACAGCCATTAAGTATTTGAAGTTTTGATTGTGGTGCGTTTACCATCTTAGATAAGGATGTTAACACAGCCATTAAGTATTTGAAGTTTTGATTGTGGTGCTTTTAACATCCTAAGATGGTGTTTTGGAGAGATGGATATTATCTGTTTTTATGGATGAAACAGAAATATTGTTCCTTCAATAAATTATTTTATTTAATATGATTTCCTCCATCTTTGTAGTGATTCAGTCATTTAGTACACGAGTCGATATACTAATCGTTCTACCTGACAGTTTGGCATTTGGGTTTTGGGTTAAATGGTTATTTGATAAGTTAAATTGTGATGTATATTTTAATTTTCAAAATAACAACTTAAATTGTAATGTGAATTTATTTTAAGCAAAATTATCTTACGATCAGAATTAAATGACACGTAAATTTCATTTAATTTTTGAAACAATAATTTTAAATCAAAATTGTTATACTAATTTATTTCAAGGAAGTTGATATATCCTACTTCAAAAAATGGTTATATGTACATAACTTTACTATTTACATAGTGTGTCAATTATATAAAAGTAGTATTTTACTTTTAGAAATAACAATTTTGCATTAATAACATTTTTTAAGTACGTTACATTTTATTTTGTTTGTTAAATAGTAGTAGTTTACAACATTAACTATTATCTGTTTATATTTATTAAAAATCAAATAAATGATGATTTTGTAAATTAAAAAGGAAAAAAAAATGAGACTACTTTTGTGAGATATTGGGAGTATTTTCGGAGGAAGAGAGAGTCCACTTGTAATACTTTTGATATTTTCTGGGTTGAGTCGCATCAATCCATCTTTTAATAGAAAGTATGCATCTTTTATTATCCACTCATAAGATGGTTATGGCCATGCATTTTTAGAGGCCCACGCAAAGACTACTAGTTCAAGAGGAAATCCTGCTGAAATGCCTTGATATCAGCTAACTTTGCTTGAACCATCGGCTGCTAGTATAAAATTTCAACACACATCAACATGTGACCTGAAAATGATATGCTCTATGGCTAGTTTTCTGGAAATGAAAGAACGAGGGATGGCACCGCTGCCTGGGAAAAGTTTGCCTGCCTGCCAGCCAGAAGTTGAAAGGGTAGTTGGCGAAAAAGAACCTCTCTATTTAATAGATACATTATCACCTAAATAGCACAAATGTTCCACCATTCGATTGTTGAAATACATACAAAGTTTGGCTATTACCCTGGCTTATTGCTCCAAAACAAACTCACTTCTCTCTCATCAGACGGACCAAAGGTAAGGAAAATCCTGTCTAATAGCCTGTATAATATTATAGTTATTCTTATAAAACTCATTATTACTAACTACAAGAACTGCAGGTCCACCTCATGAATCTTGTAAAGAAAGCCGTATCACAACAAATCTTGACACCACCTCTCTCTCATTTATTCTACATGGCAAATTTAAATTTGCCATATCAGCTCACTGCTTTGCCTGTTTAAACACAGAATAAAGTAGAGTTTAGAATACGACTAATGCAAAAAATTTATGGCACAAATTTAATTAAATATGCATGCATATCTGATACAACTAAGGAAGAAGCTTGGCCTGAGCCCTGATCATTCGTTGCTCAGCCATCTTCCAAAACAGTTGAATTTTGTGGTGAAGGAATAGATGAGAACAGATTATACTTAATGTGGTGGACTGCGAAAGTACTGAGAAAGTCCCAACTCATCAACGCACAAAATAGCATAGATTGTTAAATATTAAACTTCCTCCTAAACATGGTAGGAGAAAGCAATATTACCAACAGTATTCTTCCCTTATTTAGTGATATTCAACACCTTTTTTGAACTATTTACATGCAAATAACATGGCTCAAGCCCACACAAGGAACCAACCACAATGGTTTTACCACTGAGGTACTCAAAGCACTATCATAGACAATTCATAACTGATTTATTAAACAGTTGATGAATTATTGAGTGCAACTAGGTTGCAAAAGCGATTATGAGTTGCCCAACAACTGAACCAAATGTTGCTGAGCACAAAGGCAAATATTCAGTTGAGGCCTGAAGAAAACTATATTCTAGTGCATTTCTGCTGTCAAGGGCTTTGTGGGATGGACTACTCTTTATCTTTTTCATATTTAACTTGTATACAAGTGCTGCGAGTGTATATATTATCCTTTCAGTTAGGGGGAGGAGCAGGTATTCAAAAAGTTGTCATGGAAAGGGAACTCTTCATTGCTTAGGTGTTTAGGCAGAATAGAGTATTAAACGCCATTAAATGCACTAAGTAGTGAAAATTAATAATAAACGCATTTGTTCAACTGCAGTACTACGAAACGGAGAGAGTTTCTCCCTCATCGTACAGGTGTTATCACTCGGACGGGTAGATATCTCTACTCATGTTCAAATGTAAATGATCCACCTAGATAGCCCTTAAAAAATAAATTTTGTCCATATATGTAATTCAACACAAAAAGTCAACCTCTTTGGGAAATCATCCTCAATCATTGGTAGCTATCAGAAAGTGCTATCGATGTATATTTTAGATAGTCATGCATGATCCGTGAAAGAAAGTGATGGATTACCTGAGAATACAAGAAGGTTCCAAGGATTGCGATAGCAGCTCCTAGAGCGTTTACAGGCTGGACCGGTGTTCGGAATATGATGATAGAGGATACTATAACAGATATACGTTTCATGGTATTTCCAATGCTAAATGTCAAGGGAGAGATCTCATCCAGGGACATGTATGAAACCTGATTGTAGAGGTGATAAAATACACTCTGGGCCACCACCCACCTGTTGAACAAAATTATCAGCCACACAAAGCATTCCTACAACAAATGGAAAACTAAAGAAAAGGACATTAATTCTTTACAAACAAATAGACAAAACTCACTTGTGAAATCACTCAAAATTCAAAACATAAGCAGTAAACAGTTGCCGCTCCTAAGATAACACTAGTGGAGAACTACCTCTTAAGCAAACAGAATTGGAAGGATCAGTGCATGAGTTGGGTTAACCAAGACGTTCAATGCATACATAGAAAAATTGTAGGAACTATACCATCAAGCTTTAGCATACTTTTTCAAAATAAAAGTTTTAAGAATTTTCATTTTGTAGGTTTGACAGCCATCCATCAGTTCGCTTTTACAATATTTCTTGCAGCCTAAACATAAAAATTGAGGCTTTCAACTATGAATTTTTTGTTGGCATGGAACACAACAAATATAAACCTCATGTTCACAAAACTTAATTTTAGCTGTGTTACAACGTAGTTATTTCTGTAGGTAAGAATGATACTTAAAGTGATGAAATAGAAAAATTAATTTGATCATATGAACAAATACATATAATAATAATAAAAAAAAAAAAGTTGCATGTAATTGATCATCTGATTAGGTGTAGTAAAATGGCAGGATTTAAGAATACATCTCCAGAAACACCCTGTTCACTCAAAAGGATTATATGTAGTTACTTTCAAAATGACCTTGCAAGTTTGCAACTGTCTGTACACAGTATTTATTTTAACAGCATGCGTAAAATTAGAAACAGAATAAAATATAATAAAAGAAAATCTATGGGCAATTTTACCATTAACCACAACATATCAGATAAAACTAGTTGATTGAGATGTCTTCAATTTGAATAATTATTACATTCCAAATTACTGTACGCATATAAAGCAGTGCCACGGCATCAATACCAAAAAAAAGAAAAAAAATACAAAGTAGGCTGCAAAAACTAGAGTTGGTAAAGGTAGCTCTTTACCAGATGAAATTGGGTCCAATTTGAGAGATGGCAGTTTTCCATCCAAGTGCCCACATCTGTGGGCCCTCCACAGCAATTGCAAATGGTGTGAGGATTAAGAGAGATAACATGGATAAACATGCATAGTAGTTCATTCCACTAACAGACTTCCCCTTCATTCCCCTCTTGGAAAATATGTTTCTAAACACAAACGCCAAGTTTGATATCATTGCCCCCATAAAACCTGAAGTTGACAGCAAAACAACACATTAGAAGCATCAGCCCCTGAAAGCGAGATACAAAAAAATTACACTCCCAACCACTTTATTTTAATATCAGAATATCACAAAGTGCCAGGACCCTAGTCACCCCAGCTTAACAAGAAACTTGTGACTGCTTTAAATAAAAGTAATAAACAAGTTGGCCACTGCATTTATGTTTCATAGCAAATATAAAAGAGATTAAAATTAGTGAAAGTTTAAACAATTACAACTTCGACCATTTACTACCAAAAAAAGAAGAGTAATAAAACAAATATGAATTACTAAATCAATAGAAGTATACTAATTTAGGCTCCTATCAAAATGAAATAACCATATACGGCTTCAAAAATCAATAAGCTAAATATGCTAGAAATTTTCATTTTGGCTAAAATTCCTAAATATGGTAACTCCAAAGACTTGAGATCTCAAATTTCCTGCTATTCCCAGCAATCACACAGATCATAATTCAAGAAATTAAGTTGAATGCACCCCATCATGAACAGATAAACGGTTAAAAATTGAGTAAGAGGAATTTCTCCAGTTACCAATCATGTTAAAATTCAGCTCGGTTAAAGCAGCAAGGCCGCATCCACCGATGATCGGAAGAAGAGACAAGTAAACCGGCATCGGAAATGTCTCACCCAAGATGAACCTCGATACCAAAACACTAAAAGCAGGTTCACCACTCTTGATAATATGAGTAAATGAAACGGCAACCTTGGACATACTCACAGTAGCTGCTACATGTCCAATGGTATGAGCCACAGCAACCTGAAACACAACCGGATCATAGAAAACCAAGAATTACCAAAGCCAGATCATCAAACCCAAAGATTTAGCAAACACTGAAATTCAAAACCAAAATAAACAAAAACCCAGATCACAAAAAATTCCTAATATGCTTACAGGTAATAGAGTTTTCCAGAACTCAAGGTCAGTCTTCGGAGCTTCAGCGATCCTTAGAGTCCAAGAGACCAACATAATGAGAGAGCCAGCAGCAAGAGAGAGAGTGGAGGTTAACCATGGAAAGGGAAAAGCATTCAGGACCTTCTTGTTATATATATTGAACACCACATTCAAAGCCCACCATGTCGCAAAATAGATTCCGATCTTAACCTTTCTCGCAGCTTCAGCTGGGGTTTCTGTTTGCTCGATTTTCCCATCAATCGGCTCCGATTTATCCGCCTCGTAAGCCTTGCATGTGATCAGAGAGGAAGACTTTTGATCATGTCCCAAAGGACCTCTCATTGACCCAAAACCCTCAACTGAAGAAACATAAAGAGGCTTTGCGATTGAAGCAACATAGGATTTCGAGCGGCGATCATTCTCCGACGAAAGCGGCGGTAGAACAGAGAATTGCCGCTGGGGGATCGGAGATTTCTGCCGGAAAATATCAGAGCTGTAAATCGGTACATGCGATTGCTTGATAGAAGAAGAGATCATCATCGTTAAAGTTGAAACAAGGAGATCAACAAGGGATTTTGACCGGAAAAGAAAAACTTTGAAAGAATCGAAAGATCTCTCAAAGAGTCGTGAAGTTTTCAAAATTTCAACCAACAAGACAAGGCTACCACTCCACGACTCTCTTTGTCAAACAATAAACCCTATATATGGGGTTTAGATTGCGGGTATTTCGAGGAATAATGGAGTTGATCAGAGGATCAAGCTTTATAGTTGTATTTATATTTTTATTAGAGAGAGAATATAATAGAGTGATTAATTACTGAAAATCTCTGTGTTACCAAATTTCTCTATAAAGAATACCAACACTTTTTGCTCGTATTCGAAGTTGGCGTGGCTGGCGGCAATGGGCTGGCAGCTGAAGAAGGTGGTCTTGTAGGGTTTGGTTTCTCTTACCTAACACTTCTCCCAACCTCTCACTGACCAATGTAATTTTGACATCTCGATATCATTATAAATAATGCTAGGATCACATAAAAATCATCGCATAACTCTCACGTACACACACATAAATAATATAGGCCTCACATGTCAGGCAGAATTCACAGTATTATGTGTGTATGTGAAAGTTATGTGAGAGTTTTTATGTGATAGTAACATTGTTGTATCATTATTACCTAGATTAAGTGACACGTGATGATTGGGACTTGGGAGTTTAGACATAGAAAACTAATTATTCTAATTTCCCAGCTATGGGTTGGGTTGAGTTGGGTGTTACTAAATGTATCTAGGTGGTGTTTGTTTGTTTGTTTGTGTAAATGTCTCTTAATTTATATGTTGTCCAAAGACAAATATAAATTTTTCTTACCTCTTAATCGTTATTTAATTATTAAGAGTTGCCTCTTAATAATTTATTTAAAATTTAAAGACAAAAATAACTTCAATAAATATTGTACTTCTTCAATTTTAAATTTTAAAATCATTCAAATACACTTTTTAAATAACTCAGAAAATTAAAATGGTAAAATAATGTCATTCATATATTTTACACTTTTTAGTTATCAAAATATTTTTTTAATTCAGATGTTTTTTCATTCAAATGATCTAATCTTAATATTAAGATGTATTAATCATTCTCATCTTAATTACTCAATTTTATCAAACATCATCTCACTTACCACCTACCTAATAATAATAATAATATACATTCAGCAATAATATAATTATTTTGAAGCAAACAAAAACATTGAACCCATAACACCACCATATGCAGATAACCTAAAATATTTTGAGAACAGAAGAAAGAGAAATTGTGGTATTTCATGTTAGCAACTCTTGGAACATATTGAAGAAAAGGGTATAAAAATCAGGAGCTTGAATCCAACAGAGTTCTGCCCTACCTAGGAGGGAGGGGGAGGATACTGTTGAGTGCTAGCACCTGGTACACTTGTAAGGAGAGCAGCCTAGCCAAGCCAAGCCTAGCCTAGCCTATTTTTATACTAGTGTGGCCGTGGTGTGAGCATATTGATCTATATCGGTCTATCCTACAACATGAACAACTTTACAATGTTAACCAACAAAACACAGAGTTATAACAAGAGCCACCACGCGCACGAGTGCTGAAAGCTGAGAAGAACAGGCAGAGCTCCAAAACTACACCAAAAGGCATTGCTGAAGCCAAATAGAGCACAAAGACATGCATTGCTGAATCCAAAAAGAGCACAAAGAGATACTAGCCCACCAAAAGTACAAGTAACATGGGCTAAGTGAAGAGCTTGAAACACCAAAAAAGCATAGAGTGCTCAACTCTCCGCTGAATTCTCAAGCGCTTCTCTCTGCACACTAACATTGAAAAAGCGTAGGATCACTTGCAAGGTAAAGTGGGCAAAGGCTGGACATGACACGTTACTTAAATCAACAACATTTACATTAATTATCTGACCTATTTCTCTGGGAGGACAGATGGCCCATCCAATGAATATAAAACAAGAACTGATTTCCAAAGGTTCTTATAAAATTTAATTTCAAAAGTCCCGGTTCTTAAAAGGGGCTAAGGGAATTGATATTTCAAATAATTTCAAAAGGTTCTTATAAAATTTAATTTTCATAATTTAAGTGCGGAGTCATGTGGCAACTCCAAAGGCTACGGACTATTTTGCCACACAGCACTTTTCCGTAGGATAATCAATCCAAAAATGCACACCTATAAATCATTATTTACTTTACAGTTCAATTCCTAGTTTCTAAACAAGACATGGTAATAAATGGAAATACAATCAGGAATTCTAGAACTAGATCATAACCATATCTGGGCCATATCTACATAATTTTTCTTTAATTTCTGCAATTAAATGAATAAGTAAACATTTTCTCCATGTTAAGGCAGTTCGTCTTATCCCAATCTTCTTTATACATGATTCCAGCATTTATTAACCAGGGTTCTTTCAATGACATCAAATGAAATCAAGCATTTTTAATTCAACCCATCCCAAAAGATAAATAAGAATTAGAATGAAAAAAAATCATAGGAGGGCATGCTCATACTATATCATACATGCCTACAGGTTTCCCTAGCCTTGCATGTTATCGTCAGATTCACTTACTTTATGAAGTATAAATCAAGTGTCTAAGTGATTTGTCTTGCGTTCAAACACATGTCAGGAGCAAAGTCATTTCGAAATGATGGAGTTCAAAATATAAGGGACTTGATTAAAATCGGGATCAATGCAATATTGCAATTAGAATCCTCATGTAACATGGATATAAGATGGAAAGAAAGGTTCTCTGTTACAAGCTGTGTTAAGCTGGAGTTGGGTACTAGACTTCTAGGCTTATAGCTTACTTTCACACAATTTATAAGAGCATCAAGTATCGTCTTTAGAACACAAGTTATAGGTAATAATTCATAATTAAAAGGGTTATATATTCTTAAATTATATTCTGTTTTCGAGTTCATTTTGGAAAGTTTAAGCCAACATTATCCCATTTTCTTTTACTGTTGTCTGTAACGTGCTATACTATCGAGTTCTGCCAACCGATGGAATCTACTCATCAAAGTATAATAAATGAGTCAGGACCCTCATTGAAAAACCCATGCTACTATGATCTATAATCTCAGACAAATATAATACTAAGTATGGTAAATAAGGTAAAGTGCTCACAATATCCTTGAAGTTTCACGAGAAAGTGATTACGCAGTCCTTAGAGCCTCTATCAAGCATTTGTAACTGAGTCTTCACTTCCCTTTGATTTTTCAGATGTCCTGATGTATTTTTTGGACAGAAAAATATTCATCCTCTCCAAAACAAGTGCATTTTCCAGAAAATATTTAAGGAAGCATATTTCTGTCTCATGTCCATGAAAATTTTGGAAGCTGACTATCTTCAGGCAGGACAGTAAACATTTAGGTACTGGCGTCGAGGTCAAATCATTCTCACGAAAGCAGATGCATAGGTCAAGTCCCTATATGACATTGAAACAAATTTGATAAAGAATACATGATCAAACTTATGGTAATTGAATTTTATGTTTAAAGCGATTTACCTCAGCAAAATGGAGAGATTGTAGATTTGGTGAGCATCGGAGCAATTCCATCAATGCTAGTGGTACAACAGTACGATTCTTAATTTTCATGCTCAGCTCTAAACAGGTTAATTTTTGAAACAAGGGAAAACGATCCAGCACATTATCTGCTGAGAAGAGAGACTTGGCACGGGAAAAAACACGAGTCAGTATGGAAGAAAGATATCAACTTTTTTAACTGTTATTGTAAGATTTAGAGGCAGATGCCTAATACCTCAATAGTGCGAGTAGATATTCTCACTGAATTGACATTCTGCAGCCCCTTAAGTAGCTTAACAATACGATAGCCAACTTCTTTCAGCCTCTCAGATAAAACTGGAACGTGAATGTATGCTTTCACCAAAGAAGGTACATTACACAGAAAAAGTTCATTGCATAAATAACCAATGTAATTAAGGAGAGTGAGGTTCGCCATATTGATCTTGATCTGACAACCATTCATATCGTCGCTTCCAAAGTATGGCAGATCATCAATTGTCAAGCTCTTCAGCGTGGGAATAGAAATTGCAACGCTCTTCAAATTCATCCACTCACAGTCTAATATGGTCAACTCTTGAAGGACAGAGCAGCTAGAGAAAAGCTTATGTGTGGAGTAGTCATTCAGGAATGTGACTAGACATAAGTGCAAGATTCTAAGGCTTGGGAAAGAAATGCAAGTCGGAAGTTCTAGTACACAATTCATTTCTATTTTCAGCACTGTGAGTGATTTACTATCAAAGACACAAAGCGGCAGCATAAAAGGCTTTTCTACAAAGAGACAAAGATCAAGCTCTTGAATGTTATGCATGACAGCAGCAGATATCCATGCATGAACACGAGAAGCACTGAAGCAAACTCGACATGAAAGGCGGAACTTCTTCATAGCTGAAGCATCTCTAAGTAGAAGTACCCTTTCTACAAAATTCATGAAACAACTTACCTCAAGTGGAAACCAACCATTCATCTCACTCGTATACAATAATGCATCATCAAAGTCTATGTTAGGAACAGAGGTCCACAAAAACTTCCATCTTTTCGATAAAATGCAGGTTGCAACGGCATCTTTGGTGGGAAGAAATGAAAGGATGTGCTGAAGAATACAATCAGGTAAAACACTAATTTTATCACAAACAGTCTGCAACTGATAGAGCTTCTGTTGCTTGTAGTCACTCATGATCTAATGCCTTTTCCCCTAATACTAGAGACAATAAGCTCAATTAAATGTTACAGTCGAAGCTTATGAATCATTAAGTAGAAGCATGACATATTACAACAGTAAGGTAAGCACATATAAAAAATCTTAAATTGATTAATGTTAAAAACTAGTGATTATTCAAAAGGTCGATAATTAATTGAAAAAGTAAATACCCACATTCGTCACTAATCAACCAAGCTAATAGCTAAATTCTTAGTTAACCCGCAAATATAAGCCACAGATGTGCCATGGGTTCGAATCACAACCATTCAAATTGAAACATTTTATCATATAAAAAATTAAGAAAATAATTCTAACCATCAATTATTAAACCTTAACAATCACTGTGTATTCTCTGGGAAGCAATGAATTCTTGGTGAAAAAAAAAATTGAACCCTGATAAGAAATCAATGTAAGTAATACTTACAAACAATATAAGCCTTGCAACTGAGTCGATAAGGTAAGAATAGAGACCCGGTAGAAAAAACCCCAAAATATGTTCACCATAAAAGGCCATTATCATTTACTATTAGCAAACAAAACGTCCAATTTATTAATTTTAATAAAAACTGACCAGGATATAAACAAATAGGCACCCAATTTCAAGAAAAATAACTAAAACGCAACAATTTTTGGCTTAAAAACACCACGAATCTAAAGAAAAGGAGCTAATCATACATATAACTCACATATATGTGTATATATGCACGCTCACACACACAGTGGCACGTATATATTTAGAGAGAGATGGACGGTAAAGAAGTACCTGGCTAGTGTGATGATGAAAGATCAAATTGATTAACATTCATTCAAAGGTGATAAAAGAAAGAACGGCGAATAGAAAGTGCACAGTAGAATGATCCAATGGTATCCAGTAGCCAAAATCGGTATTTTGGTATTTCACGATGATGAAGAGAGGTTTACAGCAAAGCTATGCAGACAGAACAGCCCGTACCGGTGGTTAATCGGTGCAGTGCAGAGAGAAACTCCTGTTGTGTGACGAGGGCGAAGGTACATGAAAGATTAGCTTAGTACTTTTTTGGCAAAATGAATTACTGTTCCACGCATTTTAATGATTGCACCATTAAACTTTAAATTTTTCAAATTACCTTAATAAATTCTTTATTTGAAATTAAGTTATCCCCTCCAAAAATTAAATAGTAGTCGTTAATTTTTTATCAACAAGATTAATAAATTACTCATTATAGTTGATATATTTTATTTATTACATTATTAAATTTTTAATTTTTCAAATTATCGTAATAAATTAATTATTATTTTTAAATTGTGTCATTATGTTATCTTTATTTTACAACTATTAAATTATTTCAGTTTTTATCCTAAGTGGACGTGAAAAAGAAAAAAAATAAATTTTATTTATTCTCTTTCTTTCTTCCTTCCTCCCATCTTTTTCTTATCCCCCTTCTTTCAGATCAAATAGATATGCGTTTCTTTCTCTAAAATTTATAAAAAAAATCTTAGATTCGAGTATTTAAAACATTGAATTGAGTTTTAAAATTCAGCATTAAATATAACAATAGAGTATGAGTCCCAAATAATAATAGATGAATTAAATGGTCTTGCAGTAGGTTTTTTCCTTCTCGCCTCCAACTCTTAGCACATTATGTCTCCGAACTCATTTCCTTCATTCTCGATCGCTCCACAAAGTACACTCCTTCCCCAATATATATATATACGGTCTATTTTTCCAGCAAACCTTAAACAGCGAACCAAGAACGAACCGGCTATAACGATAATTTTTTCAGTCGTTATAGCATGCAAAGCCGTCGACATAGCTATGGCGACATTTTGAACCGTCACTATAGTCGTTTAGTTCTTGGTTTGTTATTTAAGATTCGTTAGAGAAGGAGACCATATATATATATATATATAGGTAATAATATTTGGTTAAATTGATTTTGTTTGGATTGTATTTATGATTTAATAGGAGTCTGGATTTTTACGGGTGGATGCGGAGAGAATTCAGAGGTAGATGCAAGAGGTGGTTATTGTCAATTACCACGTTTTCATTTCTGATGCCGATGCATTATTTTCTATTCGCGATGAAATTTATTTTATTGATAAACCTTTGAGATCTAAGTACCCAAAATATTTTGATTTTTTTTTGTTTTCACTTTTAAGTTTTTTATTTTTTTGCCACATAAGTAGTACTACCTCCTGTCCCATAATAAGTGATTTTTTAGGCTTAATATTTTTTTTCAAAATAAGTGATGTGTTAGAATTTTAATATAATTTTTATAATATTTTTCATATGCACCCTTATGCAATCAATGGTATTTATTGCGTATTTATTAGAAAGTTGAAAGGTTGAAGAAAGAGAAAGAGAGACCAAATGGCAATAAAAAAAGTCTCAAACAAAACAAAGAAAGTATATTACAGGTATTTTTGCCATTTTAACTTGTGTATTGGTATGTTTGATTTAAGCTAAATAAACACTTATTATGGGACGGAGCTTGTAAGACCCCAGTTTTTATGAATAAAGATTTAATTTTTTTTATATATTATTTTAAAATAATAAGGTGTTGATTTGATAAATGTGAAAAGTTATGGGTGAAATGTGCAAATATATTACAATAAGCAAGTGGTTATAAAATATTCATTGTTGTCGGAGAATATTCGTTTGGTCGTAAAATATTCTTGTTGTCAAAAAATATTCGTACGACGGCGCAACCATTTGTGGACCCCACAACGGAATAACTGTCGGATATAAAAAGCGACAGAAATAACTTTTTTATAAATAACGGTAAAACTGTTACGGTTAAACTGTTGAAATACCCAGTGATAAAAATACAGTAATACTCGTTGTGCACAGTAGCACACAGTATTGCACAGTATTTCGAATTATTGGTTCTTACGTAAGAAGTCACTTACTCAATAATTATTACAGTAATTACTGTTCAACATTTTATATTATTGATTCAATAATTGCTACAATTGCATAATATTTTATTGGTTCAATAATTGCTACGTTGATATTTTATATCAATAATTGCTACGTTGATATTTTGTATTATTGATTCAATAATTGTCACTTGCATAGTATTTCACATTATCAAATCAATACTTCATATTATTTGAATAATATTATTAGATAACATTATTGACAATGTCTAAGGAAGTTCAGTCTAGGAAAGGGGTTAGGTAATTACGCGCCAATAAGAAAAAATTCTTATCGGAATGACCCATCTTTTCTAGGAATGACTTGGTTGTCAATATTGTAGTTCTGTAATATTATTTGTGAATAATTAATTATTGATTTATATGATAAGAAAATATTTATTTCAATTATGATATAAAGGGAAGAATTTTTAGTAAGAGACATTTGTTGAAAGTTGACATTTTATCTTCTCCGATAAAATTAATTCATTCAAATATATTATTATAATATTACATTATAAAATTATAATGTGATAACTTAATAGTATAATTTTATAATTTGAGGTGGTAATATTGTTATAATAAATTTATGGCATCAAAATAAAATAAAGTGGAAGAGAAAAGAATTGAATTGGAATTCTTTTAATTATTATAAATATTTATATATATATATATATAAAGCATGTGGGGTAATATTTTTTTCCTCCTTGGTATACTGCCAAACTTGTCAAATTTTTCAAAGCTTGAGAAATTTCTCCGAAGGCAATTTGTCAGCATTGGCATGCTAAGTTTTTTCTATAAATAGGGTGCTTAGTTAGAAATAAAAATCACACCAGAATCAGAAAATTTTCTCTCTATATCGAGCGTATTTTTTATGAGTATTTAAATACTTTGAGTGTTGATAACAATGTAAATTTTCGTCCACATAATATCCGATATTTCAGTAAAAACTACTCTCCGATTAAGGTAAGGGATGTTATTTTCTTTCGTAAACGATGTTATTCTTTTCAATATCATTATACCAAAATATTGGTCATGGATTTTATTATGAAATTATTACTTTTTTCGTCGGGATTACTATTCACGTATACGGCACTATTTATAAAAAAATAAATTTTCTTTTATTTGTTCAAGTTGCTTGTTAAGGTTCTTTCTATCTTTGATTGGATCCAAGTTTTGATCTTCATTCTTGAATTTTGCTCCACAAAGTATTATTATGGAATATTCTTGAAATTGGATAAACTAAATTACGAATCCCTAATCTTTGTCCTTTATCTTACTAGATTCGTTATTTATATTATTTTTCATCATCCTCAGTCCTAAATGGTGATATAACTGAATATCTTTGGCCTGTAGAGCAAAGATGAATGATTACCTGATGAATATCTTTGGCCCGTAGTGCAAAGATGAACAGGTGTTGAGATGAACATGACCAACTGATGATACAAATGAATATCTTTGGCCCGTGTGCAAAGATGAATATTTGATTCGAGATGTATATTGACTGATGTTACAAGAAAAAAATATTGATGATGGACTTTTAAATCATAGAAGATAGTAGACTTCATTCTCTACTTAACTCTTCTAATGAATTGTTATTTTCGCTGCGAATATTGATTTAAAACTTGTTGTCAATAATATTTTATCTTAATTGTTGAAGACTAACGATAATTTATTTTCCATTATCTTAGTCATAATATTCTTTACTAGGCTAGTTGAGCTCACCCTTTTCATCTATTGTCCTCTTCAGGAATGAGAATATTGCGGGAACTAGTCGGGGAACAGTGTGATGATCAGAGTTAGATCTGTAGAAGTCCTCACTATTCTATAAAATAGTGGGATAATAATTGTAATGAATAAGTAATGAATTTGAATGTTTATATTTCATATTATATACGATTTGCATTTAAATTCATAGTTGTATGGTCGTATTTCTCACGACCTTTTGTTATAAAAGATTTGTATTTGAAATTATGTACCATGTATTTGGCAACTCAGAATGGATTGGTATTGAACCTATTTTGGGGGCGTCACAGTTGGTATCAGAGCTTAGGGATATGATCTCTGGCGGAGATCTGGGAATAGAACTAGGAGGGAAAAAATGAGTAAAACCTTCGCTAGTGTGTCCTACCTAAGCTTATTTGTTATTTAATTGGTCAGTTAGAACATAGGGTTAATATGTGATATGTTAATTTATTTGATTAACCCTTGTTTTGTGACAGTATTTGAGAATGACAGCTGAAAATCTAAACAATGGAGTGAATGAGACCGTTGAGACACCTTTAATCACCAACTAGGAGAACGTACAACAGGAAGACTATATTCCTCCTGTAAACAACCCTACCGAAGAAATGATAAATGACGGGATGTTTAGAAGCTTTTTGCAGTTCATGCAAAACCAGACAAAGGATACTCGTGTTCATAATACAGGTGAAAATAATAACTCGCGGCTTGTCACTGTCAAGCAGCTTAAAGAGTTGGGACTACCAGAGTTTCAGGAAAAGCCAGATCCAATCAAGGCAGAAAATTGGATTAAGCAAATTACCAAGATATTTGATGTCTTGGGATGCACGGAGGAACAGAAGATTCCATTTGTCACCTTTATGTTTCGTGGAGAGGCAGATTACTGGTAAGAATCTGTGAAGCGTACCCAGCCTGCCGCACTCAAGATGTCTTGGGAGGCGTTTCAAAAACTGTTCAACGACAAATACTTTCCAGAAAGTATTCGTCGCATGAAAGAGGTAGAGTTTATCAGACTGGAACAGAACAACATGACGGTGTTCCGGTACGAGGCTAAGTTCGCGGAGTTATCCCGATTTGCACCTCATTTGGTGGAGAATGAGGAACGTATGACGCGAATGTTTCTGAGAAGTTTGAAACCAGAAATTCTTCAATACCTCATTTCTCACAAATTTTTTCTATATTCGGATGTAGTGAATAGATCCCAGTTATTAGAACGAGATAATGATTATGTTCAACCAAGGGACAACAACCAAGATCGTACCGGTGGCAGCAGTCATCGGAACAATGACAACCAGCAGGAAGGAAAGTATCATCACAAAAGCGATAACCACTCCGGCGGTAATCGTGGCCATGATAATGGAAGAAGTAAGTCGGGGGAGATTTCAAGAAGAGAAGGCATAACAATGAGAACGTGAAAACATCGACAGCAGGACCAACATCAACTGTTTCTAGGGGAGGAGAACGACCGCTGATCGTATGCTATAAATGCGGGCAAGAGGAACACATCAGTCCCAACTGCACACTAGCAATCCAAGGTGTGCTATAACTGTGAAAAGGAATGACATATAGCTCGAGTGTGTCCTGTAGCGAAACCAAGTCCAGCGGGGGTGGTGATTCCTAAAGCTGTTCTGGACAAGTCGAAGTCAGTGGTTCTGAGAAGTGCTTTTGTCGTAACTGCCCAACAAGCAAGGAACCCGAATGAGATTATTACGGGTAAGCTAATCATAAACTCTTGCGAAGTTTATACTTTATTAGATACCGATGCTACCCATTCTTTTATTTCACCTGCTTGTGCTCAACGTTTAAACTTGACTTCTGAGAAATTAGACTTTGACTTATCTATTGAAACTTCGTTGGGAGAAACCTTTGTTACATTCACAGTTTACAAATCTTGCTTGATTCAAATTGGTACCCTCACCCTACCTGTTGATCTTATATCTTTGAAAATACTTGCATTTGACGTGATTTTAAGAATTGACTAGTTAACCACTTATCATGCCAAAATTGATTGTTTTCGTAAGGTTGTTAGTTTTCATATTCATAACCAACCTATTGTGCGAATTTAAACCACCAAATCACTAAAATCAGTTAATGTCATTTCAAGTCATAAAACTATTTGTTTATTGAAACACGGATGTCAAGCTTTCTTAGCACATGTCACTGATCTAAACCATAATACGTTA
Source organism: Panax stipuleanatus (assembly GCA_020205555.1). Taxonomy (NCBI): domain Eukaryota; kingdom Viridiplantae; phylum Streptophyta; class Magnoliopsida; order Apiales; family Araliaceae; genus Panax; species Panax stipuleanatus. The sequence continues at coordinate 160,230,012 of CM035118.1, read as the reverse complement.
GATTTGAATGATATTTCTGTTGTTAATGAGTTTTCGGATGTATTTCCCCAATAATTTCTCAGTCTACCCCCAGAACGTGAAGTTGAATTCTTTATTGACCTTGAATCCGGTACAAAACTCATTTCTAAAACCCCATATTGAATGACTCCTATTAAACTTCAGGAGTTAAAGGTTCAATTACAGGAATTGTTAGACATCGATTTTATTCGTCCTAGTACGTCTCCTTGGGGTGCTCCCGTTTTATTCGTAAAGAAGAAAGACGAGAGTATGCGACTTTGTATTGACAATCGGGAGTTGAACCATGTCACCGTCAAGAATAGGTATCCGCTACCTCGTATGGATGACCTGTTCGACCAGTTACAAGGTGCATAATTCTTTTCAAAGATCGATCTTCGTTCTGGATATCATCAGCTGAAGATTAAAACTGAGGATATTCCTAAAAACTGCCTTTAGAACTCGGTACGGACATTATGAATTCTTAGTCATGTCTTTTGGATTGACTAATGCTCCTGCTGCTTTCATAGATATGATGAACTGTGTATTCAAGGAATATTTGGATCAGTTCGTGGTTGTCTTTATTGATGGCATCCTCATCTATTCCAAAAATCCGTGAAGATCATGAGCACCACCTGAAGCTGGTACTCCAAAGGCTTAGTGATAACAAGATTTATGCCAAGTTGAAGAAGTGCGAGTTCTGGCTTGAGGAAGTAGCATTCCTTGGACACGTGGTATAAAACGTGGAGTATCTGTTGACCCGACGAAGATTGAAGCAATACAAAGTTGGGAGCAACCGAAGTTGATGACCGAAGTACGTAGCTTTCGGGGCTTAGCTGGTTATTATCGGAGATTCGTGGAAGGATTTTCTCGAATTGCTACTCCATTAACTCAGCTGACTCGAAAAGATACAAAATTTGTATGGAACGAGGAATGTGAAAAGAGCTTTCAAGAGCTCAAGAGGAGACTCATTTCGGCACCTGTTCTGACGATACCATCTGGTTCGGATGAATTTGTCATTTACAGCGATGCTTCGGGCAAAGGATTAGGATGTGTTACTCATGCAACATGGAAAAGTCATAGCCTATGCCTCACAGCAACTCAAAGAATATGAGAGGAATTATCCTACTCATGATCTAAAGTTGGCAGCAGTCGTTTTAGCGTTGAAGATCTAGGAGACACTACTTGTATGGAGAGAAAGTGGAGATTTATACGGATCATAAGAGCCTTAAATATTTCTTCACTCAAAAAGAACTCAACATGCGTCAACGACGTTGGCTTGAGCTGTTGAAAGATTACGACCATACCATCCAATACCATCTTGGAAAAGCGAACGTGGTAGCTGACGCGTTGAATAGAAGATCATACGCGGGAACGAATGCGATGCTATCAAGGCCTATTGTGTTTGATTTACAAAGGATGGAGATAGAATTCAAAACTCCGGAGACCCATGCGATGATGTCAAGTATACGCGTAGAACTAGCTTTGATTTGTAAAGTTAAAGCTGCTCAAGCTATAGACCCGGAGCTGATGAATATTAGGAAGAAGGTGCAAGAAAGTGCTATTCCAGAAGCAAAGATTGATGAAGAAGGAATACTTTGAGTCAACTCCAGACTTTGTGTTCCAAACGATTTTGACTTAAAGTATAGAATCATGATGGAGGCACACAACACATCGTTTGTAATCCATCCTGGGAGTACCAAAATGTATCGTGATCTTCGACATACATTTTGGTGGAGCAATATGAAGAGAGAGATCGCGGAGTTTATCTCGAGGTATTTAACATGTCAACGTGTCAAGGCAGAGCATCAAGTGCCAAAGGGTCCATTGCAACCACTTGAGATTACAAAGTGAAAGTGGGAACACATTATCATGGATTTCGTTATGGGTCCTTCTCAAGGTTTCTCAAGGCATAGATGCGATTTGGGTTATTGTTGATAAATTAACCAAGTCTGCTCATTTCTTGTCTATACGAGAGACTTATTCCCTTGAACGTCTTGCTCGTATGTACGTAAATGAGATTGTGAGATTGCATGGTATGCCAGTATCCATAGTTTCGGATCACGATTTTGGATCAGTTTGCAGAAAGTTATGGTCACGAATTTACGATTCAGTTCGGCATATCATCCTCAAACGAATGGACAATCGAAAAGGACTATCCAAACTCTTGAAGATCTATTGAGACTCTATGTTCTTGATTTCAAAGGGAGTTGGGATAAGTAATACGCGTTGTGCGCAGTAGCACACGGTATTGCACAGTATTTTGAATTATTGGTTCTTACGTAAGAAGTCACTTACTCAATAATTGTTATAGTAATTACTGTTCAACATTTTATATTATTGATTAATAATTGCTACAATTGCATAATATTTTATTGGTTCAATAATTACTACGTTGATATTTTATATTATTGATTAAATAATTGTCACTGCACAGTATTTCACATTATCAAATCAATAATTCATATTATTTGAATAATATTATTAGATAGCATTATTGGCAATGTCTAAGGAAGTTATGTCTAGGAAAGGGGTTAGGTAATTGCGCACCAGTAAGGAGAAATCCTTATCGGAAGGCCCCCTCTTTCCTAGGAACGACCTGGTTGTCAATATTGTAATTATGTAATATTATTTGTGAATAATTAATTATTGATTTATATGATAAGAAAATATTTATTTCAATTATGATATAAAGGGAATAATTTTTAGTAAGAGACATTTGTTGAAAGTTGACATTTTATCTTCTCCGATAAAATTAATTAATTTAAATATATTATTATAATATTACATTATAAAATTATAATGTGATAAGATAATAGTATAATTTTATAATTTGAGGTGGTAATATTGTTATAATAAATTTATTGCATAAAAATAAAATGAAGTGAAAGAGAAAGGAATTGAATTGGAATTCTTTTAATTATTATAAATGTTTATTTTATATATATATATATATATATATATATATAAAAAGCATGTGGGATAATATTTTTTTTCCTCCTTGGTATGCTCTCAAACTTGTTAAATTTTTCAAAGCTTGAGAAATTTCTCTGAAGGCTTAGTTTGTCAGCATTGGCATGCTAAGTTTTTTCTATAAATAGGGTGCTTAGTTATAAATAAAAATCACACCAGAATCAGAAAATTTTCTCTCTATAATATCGAGCGTATTTCTTGTGAGTATTTAGATACTTTGAGTGTTGATAACAGTGCAAGTTTTCGTCCACATAATATCTGATATTTCAGTCAAAACTACTCTCCGATTAAGGTAAGGGATGTTATTTTCATTCATAAACGATGTTATTCTTTTCAATATCATTATACCAAAATATTGTCATGGATTTTATTATGAAATTCTTACTATTTTCGTCGGGGTTACTATTCACGTATACGACACTATTCACGGAAAAAATTAAATTTTCTTCTATTTGTCCAAGTTGCTTATTAAGGTTCCTATCTTTGATTGGATCCAAGTTTTGATCTTTATTCTTGAATTTTGCTCTACAAAGTATTATTATGGAATATTCTTGAACTTGGATAAACTAAATTACGAATCCCTAATCTTTGTCCTTTATCTCACTGGATTCGTTATTTATATTATTTTTCATCATTCTCAGTTCTAAATAGTGATATAACTGAATATCTTTGGCCTGTAGAGCGAATATGAATGATTACCTGATGAATATCTTTGGCCCGTAGTGCAAAGATGAACAAGTGTTGAGATGAATATGACCAACTGATGATACAAATGAATATCTTTGGCCCGTAGTGCAAAGATGAATATTTGATTCGAGATGTATATTAATTGATGTTACAGGGATAAAATATTGATGATGAATTTTTAAATCATAGAAAATAGTAGACTTTATTTTCTACTTAACTCTTCTAATGAATTGTTATTTTCGCTGCGAATATTGATCTAAAACTTGTTGTCAATAATATTTTATCTGAATATTGAAAACTAACTGATAATTTATTTTTCATTATCTTAGTCATAATATTCTTTACTAGGCTAGTTGAGCTCACCCTTTTCATCTATTGTCCTCTTCAGGGAATGAGAATGTTGCGGGGACTAGTCGGAGAATAGTATGATGATCAGAGTTAGATCTGTAAAGTCCTCACTATTTTATAAAATAGTGGGATAATAATTGTAATGAATAAGTAATGAATTTGAATGTTTATATTTCGTATTATATACGATTTGCATTTAAATTCATAGTTGTATGGTCGTATTTCTCACGACCTTTTGTTATAAAAGATTTGTATTTGAAATTTTGTACCATGTATTTGGCGACTCAGAATGGGTTGGTATTGAACCTATTTTGGGGGCGTCACAGAGGTAGTATTTTTTATTTTTGTATTTCTTTTTCAGAGCCACGTAGATAAAAAATTAACGTTTTGTTTAACTTTTTTAACGGAATGATCCAATTTCAAAATAATAATTAGTTTACTGGGATAATTTAAAACATTAAAAGTTCAATTGTGTAATTAGTAAATCGTGTCAACCACATTGAGTAATTCATTAGTTTTGCGATAAAAAATTATCGGTCGTTTAATTTTTTAACAAAATAGGCCTAATTTTAAAATAATAATTAGTTTGCTGAGATAATTTGAAAAATTAAAAATCCAATGGTATAATCAGTAAAACGTGCCAACTACAGTGGATAATTCATTAGTTTTGCCGTACGTTTTTTCTAAATTTTGAAATATATTTTTGACTTTTTTAAATCTTTTTTATGAACTAAATTTAGATATTTTCAAATATTAAATTTAGATCTTTTAAAAAATTAATTTATAATTTTTATAATTCAATTTTATAAATGTAACTATTATAAGTCAGCTACGAAATATTATTAATTATTATTTTATAAAAAATTAAATAAATTACTGAATATCCCAAATTAGTTTCAGCATATGTTTTATTTTAAAATTAAAGATGTGATAAATTAGGGTGTGCACACAAATTAACATTAATTATGGAATGGAGGGAAATTGAAAAAATAAATTAGTTTTTAATAAACGAAAGTAAAATAGATCATTTGGCTTCTTCTTCTTTTTTTTATCCTAACTTTAGAAGGACGTTTGTTATAAATAAATGTTTAAACAACTTTTATAATAAGAATGAAATATATTTCAATTTATTATAACGATGAAGATTAAACTTGAAACTTGAAAATTATAAGAGTTTGGTCTTGGTAAAATATGCACAAACAGACCTTTAAGCTTGACTTGGTTCGGCCTTTTCAGTTGTCAGACTTTAATCGTTGACTAATTCAGGACTTATTATAGACAAGTTGGACAATGCCATACTTTAAGCAGCCTATTTAAGACTTGCCGACTAGGCCAAGCTAAGCTTGTACAAGTCGCTCACCAGACTCAAGTTTTTTTCAAACAAGATCAAAAATATTTGAGTACTTTACAGAACTATACAACATTTAAAAAGTAATTACAAAAAAAGTGCATCTACAAAATAATTACAAAAAAAGTGCAAAAAATTCAAACCATTCAATTTCAAATTAAATAAGAAAACCTAAAATCAAGGATAATTAATAATTCAAATTCAAATCTTTTGGATCTAACAACAATTTCAAATCCACAATTCAAAATTCAAATCAAAATGAGAAAATTAAAAACAAAAAATTATGAAGGAGTTAATGTTCATCATTCTCCTCCACCGCCTCCCGCCGCCGCCGCCGCCGCCGTCGCCACCACAGCTATATCGCCGGAGTTGCTATTCTGATTTTTTTTTTTGACGATTTGGTTACCCACAAAAATTAAAATGGTTACCTTTATACGAAGTTTGGCTACCAACTGCATCACATTCAAAATAAAATTGGTAATCAAATAAAACTGAATTGGTTACCTTATCAAAAGGTTTGGTAACTAACTGCATGAAGTTTGGTTACCAACTGCATCACATTCAAAATAAATTAGTAACCTAATAAAACTGAATTGGTTACCTTATCGAAAGGTTTGGTAACCAACTGCATGAATTTTGGTTACCAATAAATTGGTAACCTAATAAAAATGAATTGGTTACCTTCATACCAAGGTAACCAAACCTTCATACCAAGGTAACCAAACATTTATAACAAGGTAACCGAACCTTCATATTAAGGTTCGGTTACCTTGGTATGAATGTTTGGTTACCTTAGTATGACTGTTTGGTTACCTTGGTATGACTGTTTGGTTACCAACATATAAAGGTTTGGTTACCGGTGGAGGTGAAAAATAGACCGGTGGCGATGGGAGGCGGAGGGAGGAGAAAGGAGGCGGGAGGAGAGGGAGGGGGAGGGGGTGGGGCGTGGGGGGGGGGGCGGCGGGAGGAGGGGGAGGGCGGTGGGAGGCGGAAGGAGGAGAAAAAAGGGCCGGGAGGAGAGGGATGGGGTGGGGAGAGGGCGGGTGGAGGAGAAAGGGGGGCGGGAGGAGGGGAAGGAGAAAGGGGGCGGGAGGAGGGGAGGCGGGAGGAGGGGGAGGCGGGGAGGCGGGGGGCGGGGGAGGGGGTGGGGCGGGGGCAGGGGAGGGAAATGGGAGGGGGAGGGAGAGGGAGAGAGAGGGGGAGAGGGAGGGGGTGGGGCAGAGGAGGAGAAGGGAGGCGGAAATGGAGTGGAGAGAATCATGGGAGAGATAAGGGAGATAATCGTGGCCATAATTAAAGGGATAAGATTGCACTCTTTTTGTAATTAAGTATTGCATATGCATTAATTTTGTAAATATTTTATTTATGCACTTTTTTTGTAATATTTTATTAAAATGTACTATTATATGTAATTGTTCCAAAATATTTCATATCAGGCCCAAGTCGCGAAGGTCAAGTTTCGGGTCTCACACTTCTTATACATCCCAATCTTAATCATTAAACTAAGAGATCTTATTGACGTAATTTGACTACTTTACTTGTAAAATTACTTATTCAAAAAAAAAACAACTTAAATACTTATTTAAATTTGTATTGAATAGTTATCCTCACTCCTGATATTACTCATATTTATAAACATTATTTTTAAAAAGTAAAAGATAAAATAAAAATCAAACTTTATAAATTACATTTTTTTTATCTTTCTTTTTATAACTCGCAAATAATTCGAAAGTTTTCGATTTAAAGTTTTCGGCTATGAGAGGAAGATTTGTGGCATCTCGTATGAAACGAGTCACGCGAATGGTACGGAAGAGGAGACTACTCGACTGGGTTATGTATTAGAAGGCCCAACCACCAAGCTTTGACTTAGCCCAATGGACCACTCTAATCCGGGTCCATTGAGTTGGTGGCCTATGAGCTATTATTCATTTCTCTCCTTAACTTTCTAAGGAGTTACTGTGCTTTTTTATTTTTGGATATATTTGGAATTTTGGATTTTACTTTATTTTTATTTCAATATTTGTTTTGAATATTGAAAATAAATTATATAAGGATGACGGGTCATGTTTGTTTGTAAGGATTATAATCTTTAATTTATAATTCATGAGATTATAATCCCAAAACTATTAATCATAAGACTATAATTCCGGAATTATAATACCTGGTTGAACATGCTATTGAATAATCATATATATTAAGTCATTTTATAATTACTGTACTAATAGTCATATCACAAGTATAATTCTTACAAACAAACATAGTCGTAGTATTTTACACCATTCAATAGTAAATCTCATGCAAGACGATGTAAAACCTTAGTTTTAAAGGCCTTCTTTATATAATTTATTCTCGTTGGATTTTACAGTAATCTTATGTGGCAAACGTTGGACATGACATGGATGGTTGGGGCCCACTTTTCGTATGAAAAGTAAATAACAAAATTTATGTGAGTAAGTAGTAGAGAAAAATAAACCTTATTTATCCCATCTCCTGCCTACTCTGCATTTAGGGGTGAGCATGGTGCGATTTGATGCAATTTTAAGTTTAAATCGCACTCGAAATCGTTTAAGTGCAGTTTGACAAATCCAAAATCGTACACGAAATCGCTTGTGATTGGTGCGGTACGATTTTAAACTGTGCGGTGCGATTTCAATTGGTGCGATTTCGGTTTCAAAATTAATTGAAACAACAAAAAGGTCTAAGTCTTCAATATAATTTAACACAGCCCACATCAAGAAATTAACTTAGTGACAGAGTCGACAATGGAAATTAATTATATCAAGCATAAAACCAAAGCTCCTTCTGCCAAACATGTCAAATTCACCACCAAATCATAAAACAGTGAGACACATAAAATCGTTTTAGTTTATAATAAAGAAATAATGCTTTAAAACTAAAACATACGCTATATAAAACAACAGAGACCATATATTCGATAACAAGTAAGAAAGTTTTCTCTGAGCGTATTCAAGTGAAAAATAACTTTAGAATTTAATAGAGATAATACATACATACACACACATAGTGCGGTTTCGATTTTATGCGTGCGGTTATGGCTAATAACCAAATCGGAATCGTAAATTTAGTTATTCAATTTACTTAAAACCTTCCACATGCGCCGAAACCTGTTGGTGCAATTTTAATTAATGAGGTTCGTGCGATTTTTGATGCGATTTTGATTTTATTTTAATTACTTGCTCAGTCTTACCTGCATATTAATCCCTTCCGTCTCTGCCCCATCATCACCAGTTATCACCCATGTCAATCCATTTTGATATAAAATAACACGGTCAAGGATGACGTGAAATGACATCAACAAATCAAATCAGTAAATTATATATATATAAATTTTGAGTTTCCAAAAACTCAAATTAATTTCCATGATCTTATAATTTGGATATGAGGAGTAGTTTTATATATTAGGCCTTAGGAAAGGCTGAGTTTTAGGTAGTACTCTTTCCGTCCCAAAATAACTGTTTAGTTTTGATTTTTTAAAGTTAAATTAATTACTATTTTTTAAAATTATTTTTTGTACTATTTTTGCCATGATATAGGTGCAGAGGTTATAACAAAAAAAAGTATATACAATTTACTGCCTAATACCAATTTTTATAATGTTAAAAATATATTTACACATGCTTAATTATTAATTTTAAAAATAGTCAATTTGACTAAAAAAAATTAAAACTGAACAGTTATTTTGGGACGGAGGGAGTAAGAGATTTCGTATCCAAAGAATTATAAAAATTCACCATACAATTTATTACTCAGTTTCCATATTAGTATGATATTCATTAAATGATTTCATTAATAGCATTAATTAATTAAGATACTACTACTATATATTAGCAGGCAAGTAATTCCTCCCTATATATTGAATGAAGGCCACTCGCCACCAACGAGAAAGAGAGATATATAGTCCAGTATTTTTGTGTGTTTGAATTGAATTAAGAGCTTAGAAATCAAGAAGCCATCAGCCATTAAAGCTAGTAAATTAAGGTACATACTTATTACTCTCATTATTATCTATCTTTTTGTCTATATATGGCTTTTCATGCACTTAAATATTAATTCTCCCTGTATTATATTCTTTACATGCACCTCTCCTCTATCTATCTATTGTGTGCCGTGTGCGTGCGTGGAGAGTAGTGATTTAAGTGGTTGGATCTATTGATGAATGATGTAAGACCTGTTTGTTAAAATAGTGATCATATCAATTATTTGCTATGAATTTATATAAATTGATTATTTTTACATTAATTCAATCCAATAATAAAATAAAATGTGTGTTCGTCTATCGATATTTAAATGTTTAGTGTGTTTGAAAATATTAAACACACTTGCCGCACTTAAGAATTTTATAAATTTAACAATAGTTTATTTCAAAATTAATTTATTTGATTTACAAGCGCAATATTTGAAATTCAAATATAACGCATCAACAAAAAAAATAGTGCCATTAAATTTGGATGTTCAAACGCTCCAACAATGTTACTCCAAGGGCACTGAATGCCAAACAAATCCAAAGTAGTTGTTTACCGGTATATATGTTTAATATTTAACTAGTATCTGATGCCAAACAAATCCAAAATGTATCATTGTTCATTGATCATGTTATGTGATTGGTTTTGTATATACATAATTGCAATTGCGTTACAAGACGTTTGACTCCATACAGAAAAAATATATATATGCACATATGGGTGGAAGTAGGAGAAGCATGGAATTTATTGAGGACAGAAAGAAACGGCGTGCAAATTTTAGGAACAGATATGTTAATTTAGAGAAGAAGGGTAAGGAGTTATCAACTCTTTGCGGCATAAAGCTCTGCATGGTTGTTTATGGACCTCAACCTCGAGAAGAGGTCCACTTTTGGCCCTCAGATCCCGATATTATTAATATCATCATTCAAGACTTGTTCAACAACTATAGAGGTCTATCTGCGGAGGAGCATAGGAAGAGAAATGTAGGTGTGTCAGATTATTTTGAGGACAGGAAGAAGAAGTCCGAAACTTTACTTGAGAGTCTTTGTAGGAAAAATTATGAGGCTAAATTTCCTGATTGGCATGCCGTGTTTGATAGTTTCTTAGAAACAGAGCTCACCGTTGAGGCTAAAACTTTGAACAATAAGATTGAATATATGAAGATGAAAAGAGATTTTATCAAGGAAGATTTGATGAATACCACCTCCTCGTACGGATCTTTATCCCAGAACCAGAACCAGAATTACTTGTTTGGAGATGCAGACTATCCACAGCCTCTAGCAATGATCATGCCACAAGAATATCCTCAACCCCTTGCAACCGTGTTACCGGATCCGATGATGCCTCCTATGATTGACTATAATTTTCAGCCATTTGGTGGAGACTACTATTGCAACAATTTTCAAATGGATCCTCTTCAGACCATCCGTGGCCCTCCTAGTTCGGCACAGTATTTTAATCATCAGCCAGAGCTCGACGACTACACTCCATTGCTCACTTATTCTCAGATTGACTCTGCTGCTGCAGCGGCGACCATGGACCCTGCTTTGCCAGTCCTCCTTGTATGGGGGTACAGACGTGGAATTCTTCTCAGCTGTTGCAGAATCCATATTATAATTTTCAAGGAAAGAATTATTGAAAAGCAAATTACATATGGAGTTTGAAATGTTCAGTTTGGGTTCTCTAATATACTGTTTAGTCGGTGGTAGCCAGAGTTTCTGGAACTTTTTTACATTGCTCGGACTTTATGTATTAGTTGTTAATCTAAATTCTACTTCACTTTATCAATCGTTTTTCCCTGTTTATAATCTGCATTTAACATGTGCTACCTAAGAGTGATGTTATGTAATTTGGCCAAAATCCAAGCCCATTCCATTTTAGCAGCTCTCTGAAAATTATCTTGTTTGGGGTCGTGGGTGTTGTGAAGCCTCTCCTGTGGCAGCTATCTCCTACTACACGCTGACCATAAAACAAGAATATCAGGTCCAGTTGTACATGTAGGCATCATTTTATTGGGTACTATACTAATCAAGAGCTTCATTAAGAAAAATTTACTCAAGTACATCATTACAGTACATGCAAAACAAAGAAAGATCAAGAACGAATCTGAAGCTTCAAACATAACACTTTCTTCAGAATTAGGTTAAACTGATAATCTAAAGAAGCAAAACTAGTTTAGGGTTGAGCATGAGTCTGGTCGACATTCAATATGGAGACCCCAGAAAACTAGCTTGCCCCAACCAAAAGGATGCTCTTTGTCGTGGGTATTATTAGTCTGAAAAGGAAGGGGAAGCTCTGCACCAATCAACTGCCAACCAATCAAATATACAGCAAGATACTAAAAGGGTCTCAGTATGTTACGAGAATATCTTGTTTCATAGCTTTGAGGCTACCTGCATAAGAGATGAAGCACGGGACGATTAGCTTTATCAGAGAATGACATGGGTTATCAGCTGAAACAAACACCGGTTTTGATTACAATTCTTCATATAAACCAAGTAAAAGGAGTGCACTCTAACAATGTAATAAACTTCCGCGTTTCCACGAAGAAGCCCAAGAAGTTAAAGACCAATTTCAACCATTTTTAACGAACATGCAGAAGGTACTTGCTGAAAGAACCACTATGGATTGAGATTTCAACTCCCAACAGGCCTAATTGTGATCAGAAAACAAGGATGCCCCATTCAGTAATTATTATTATTATTGTTATTATTATTATTATTATTATTATTATTATTGTTATTGTTATTGTTAATATTTCTTTTTTCCATTAAGGCTTAACAAATTACATTTTGACAGGGGGAAAAAACAAACAAACAAAACAATGACAAAGATAAATTTAGAAAGAGACTTACAACTTCAAAATATGAGATTAAGTGGACAAGTCTTTGAGGCCCTGGGAAACCCTGCTATTTTCTTGCAAACACGAAAATCTTCCTTCCCTTTCATATATCGACAATCAATTGTCATCTTCTTCAACATGTTACCATTTTTCAACATATACTTTATTGCTTCAAGCTCATTTTCTTTCCCACTAAACTTTGTAATCTCAACTTCCTTGAGATGCAACAACAGACAATTGGGAACTCGTTGGGGTAGGTTCCAACATATGACTTGATGTAGGACTCGGTGTCCCTAATGAGTGATGACAACAAGAAATTACAAGCTAATAAGTTTAGGGCGGTACTGAATATATCTTATATTGCATTTCACAAACCTTGTCAAGAACAAGAACTTCTAGTTTAGGTGAGCACTCAAGAAAGTCCATAAGTAATTTCCATCCTGAGCCACCATTCACTTCAAGTTTCAGATGGGCAAGATTGTGAAATGTAGGTATAGCATAATCGCTGACATTGGTGAGAAACTGCATAATGCATATATCAGATGCCTCCACCAGAGTTTAACAATATAAACAAATTATTACCTCAAAGCGTAATGTCAAGTGAAATGAATCAAAATAACTCTTTTCCAGCTTTAGTTACCCCACTCCCCCCCCCCAACAAAAAAAACCCACTAAAAAAATCCTTCCCAGTTAAGCTAATAATCTGTCTATTTCTAATACTATTACTCACGTGCCAACTGGCTTTTATGCTTTCAATTTGTATACCTTCTCCATTGCAAAGGGTTAAATTTTTGAAAGCACAACGCCATATGCAAGCTTAAAAAATAAATAATGAAACTTAACAAATTTTCAAATACAAGAACTAAACACCATATCTGATTCGGGGAGAGAACTTACAGATAAAGTTAAATCAGACACAGAGAGAGATTTTACGTTTGCCATCCCACTAAGAAGCTTCAATATGCGACCACCGTAACGGCCTGACTGGATGGGCCTTCGGCTTGTATGTCCAACATGAATATTAGCTTCCAACAAGGATGATAAATCCATCATCAAAAAGTCATCTGAGAGACTGTCAGCGAGATCAAGGTTTTTAAGCTTCGGGGCATCAATTACAAGCTTGTACCTTGGTTCATCAGATTCATCTTCGCCCTCAACAATGTTATGTAGACAATGTATGGTCAAAAGTTTCAGTGTAGGTACTGAGACATTCAAAATTTCTCGGTCGTCCAAACCAGATCTATCTATATATAACTCTTCAAGAACAGGGCATCCCGAGAGCAGGTTATGAGATACATCATCGTTTTTATATTTGACTGATAGTAAATGAAGAGTTTTTAGACTAGGAAGCCAAACTGAAGATGGCGTATCTATCATAATTCCGTCAGATAATATTAAAACCGCCAGTGTTTTGCTAGTGAAAAGCATATGAGGCAACTTAACATCATCTTCTATGCAGTAATCGAGGTAGATCTCTACAACATTGCGCTTAATTGCAGTACATATCCATGTATTGACAAGATCAAAATTGTCATCGCAAGAACGTATAAGATGGAACTTTTGAAGGCGTGTCACATCACTAAGAAGTAACACTCTATCCACAAAATTCATAAAGCTCAACTTTAATATATCTTCCCTATCTTCATCCAGTTCAATCCAATTTTCAGAAATTAAAGAATCATCAAAGTCAAGATTAGGGACAGAAGCCCAAAGGTATCGCCATCTTGTTGATAGAATACTGGTTCCAACAGCATATTTTGTTGGAAGAAAAGAAAGGATATGAGACAGTACAGAATCAGGCAACTTGCTGATTCTATCTAAGCTTCGACCGATGCCTGAATCCATTACTTCACAAATAACTTTTCCCCTGAAAGTTCTATGTTATAATAAAAGTAAAGAAACACTAAAATACCCAACGCATTTATTAAGATCTGAAATGGAAAACTGAAGTAGCATAAGAAGTAAAGAAAGATGGAAACTTTATTAGAGGTCAAAACTATACATGGTATTTAATTTTGTACAAGTTGATGTGATTGAGATGAACTTATATCCTTTTGCATTATATGTAACTCACCGTTTGTTTTCTGAGAAAATGTGGGATTAAACAGATACGAAACAGAATTACAGGAAACAAAAAATACGAGAGTGTATAGCCTATCAATATATATAAAAAAAAATTGAAGATGAATAGGAAGAAATATTGGTTAAATTTCCTTATTTTCAAAGCAACCAACAACAAAGGGGGAAATGAAAAAAATACCTGCTTCAGTGAGAGGTATATTAGTTTCAGATCAAGCTGAAGAAGATGATGACCGTGAGACCTCTGAATCATGTGTGTTAGGGTTAGGGTTTCGATAACATACTAATCTCCATCCACCAATTGTTCCCAAACTTTATTCAGTTACGGTCTCCAGTCTCTGCTCATGTGATAGCTTATAAAGGAGGAGGAATGACAGGGTCAAACGGTACTCAGATAACGTGCCATCAATTTTTCTTCTTCTTATATATACAAAAAAAGAAGGTAAAAATCTCAAATATTATAAATTCTAACATTTGGCTTCGTAGAAAAAAAGGTCTAACATGTTAAACGGTAACTTTAAAAGCATGATTTATTCATTTTTCTGAAAAAATAAGACTAAGCTCAATTTTTCAAAACTATTTATAAATTTAAAGTAATGTAATTTATCTAAATTTTGTAACTATTAAGTTATTTATATATCATAATTTTTATAATTATAGTATCGCAATTAAAATAATCTATATCTATTTTGAGTTTAAAATATTTTAATTTGATTTTACTTTTTGAAATTGAGGGATTATATTAGTAAAATATATTTGTTGATGTTTTCATCCATTTTACAAAAATAGTTGTAATAATAATAATATAAAAAAAAATTGTCCCATAACAAAGGGAGTTACTTTTATTGATAATGGTATAAAATATACTAAAATTTTCAAATTCAACAATATAATTTTTATTATTACAGTCGTCACTAAATTAACCACTCTCGTTAAGAATAAACATAAAAAAAAGTATAAAATTTTTAGACATAAACAAGTTTGTATATGTCCTATTATTTTAAGAGTTTTTCTTAATAACAATTTTGACATTTTGCTATTTGCATTAATTGTCGTTTTGACATTTTAACAACCAAAATTACATCATATTAAGTACATGCCACAGACAAATTTATTTGTCTACATACACCATCTTTCCCTTTATAAATAATACCATTTTATATAAGAGGGGAAGTAAAATTTTAAAAGTATATTAAATAATTAGTGAAAAAAAATATAAACAACATTCTTATATCTTGTATAAATGTAAAATTAAAAATATATATTTTTAAATAACAATTTTTTTAATTTTTTTTCCCCAAACTTGCGTAAAATAGTAAACATAACCTATGAAGGAAAAATAGGATACCGTTATGTTTAAAATTTTTTAAACATGACTTAAATACATTTTTTATATATTATTATTATAGTAATGTTACTATAATTTACTTTTACATTTTGTCCATAAATTTCATAATTATTTGAGGTGTCAAATTTAGGATCTTAAATGAAGTATACATTTATCAAATTAATTTGATAAAAATTTTAATTCAAAATAAATAAAATATATTTTAATTCATACACGCTTTATTGCTTTAAACTAAAGCAAAGTTGTAATTAAGTTTCGGATTCGCAAATCCAAACCAACCCACTGCTTCTTTGTTTCTGGCAGAAACGGGACGCTCTAAGCTCACACAACGCTGTCTCTTCTCTTCCATAGGTCTGTTGGTTTTTGTGGCAAACTGGTTGTAATTGGATCCTGAAATGGTTGAACGAGACAGAGAGTGGGATTTTCACCTAAGAACCTTATCTTCAAGTGCTAGAGACTCCAATTTCGCCACAAATCCTGCTTCCGATCCATCTCTCCTTCATTCGGTGAGCTCCTCTCCCCACATATATTCACAGTTGAGCTTAAATCTCTTTTTCGATTCTTCATATTTTCATGCTTAATCGTGCGATTGCATAATCAGGTGAAGAAACTTTACCAACTGTGTAAATCTGAGCAGTCTGAGGATTTGATAGCCAGGGTCTATCCGCAGCTTAACAAAATCTTTCAACGCTCGGTGTCTTCTATTTCTCAATCCCAAACCTCTAACGGCCTGCTTTTACTGGTACGGCTTCTTTTCTAAACTTTTAGTATGCGGTGTACAACATATAAAATTGATTATAAACTCTTTTTCCCTGGGATATAATCTGTCTTTCCTATTAGAATCTGTTTAATGATCAATTGTTATCGTCCTTTCTCTGTTTGGGCCTAAACTTGTCATATATTTATATTGGTGCTCTGTGTTTCATTATTGTTATGCTATTTTTCCTTCTTGTAGGTTGCCTTTTATCCATGGCTGTTCATGTGCAGATGTGTGCTAATGTAGTTGTGTTGCTTAAAGTTTCCATTCTTTTGTTACTCAGGATATTCTTCATTTTTTCCTCGATTTTGGAGAAGTTGTTCTCCACGATGCTGATCCTAGTCTGAGGGCATTTTTTCGTTCGTGCTTGAGCCGGTAAGATATCTCCAAACAATAATAATCTGTAGTCAGTTTCTTACTGACATCTTGTTTAATAGTTACTTCTTGGCTACAATAGTTTGGAGTCAAAGCAGAACAAAATATATAGTGCAGTTGAGTTGGAAAAAAGGCCGAATAAAGTGTTTACTCTTGTGGCATGTATAGCAATTAAAGTTGCACCAGTGGGTGAACTGTTCTTGGACTTTCTTCTTTAAAAGTCAGATATTTTCTTTGACTATAGAGGGCCACTGATGAAATTTGAAGATATGCACTTAATATTTGTAAGCAATGAAGTATTTTTGGTCAATCAATGCCTCATTTTGCTCATGCTTCTATATTCAAAGGCAAAGGATTCCTTCAAAAATTAAAATTAAGGCTTTTGTATGGTCTTTTATACCTTTTACATGTGTCAAGGTATAGGCCGTACAAATCTTTGTCTCCGAATGTGTGTTAATGTGTATGCAGGAAAGCAAGTCCCATTCTCATCTCTGTTTGTTCACTTTTGGATGGCTTAAATGATCGACTCTACAGGTATTTACACATCAGTGATCATACTTTGAAACACAATCAAGAGACTATTAGACCAAAGATGCTATTTCCACATGAAAATATGATTACCAAAAGGGTCTCCACACATGAATAGTAAATGTGGCCCACATTTATGGAGAGAGACCCTTGTGGAATATCAAATCTGCATGTGGATTTTTTAAACCATAACTGTCATCCTTGTAAAATTAAAAAAAAAGACCCAAGTTCTTGAATCATAAAACCCCATAACTACAACTCTCTACGACCCTTAAATATTGTCATGATTGAATTTTATTTTTGTTTCAGAGTGATAGTTACTCTTCAATAGTCAACGGAATATTAGTGCAAATTTCAAAAAGACTATACTTTTTTGTAAGGCCCTATTTAAGTACAAACACATATGCTTGTCCAGTCGTTTGGTGACGTACCCTGTTTTTCATTCATACCTGCATCTGAACAATGTATGCTAGGGAACCTTTACATCTGAAGTGCTAAAAACTTTACATGGAAAAAGAATGGAAATCAATTATTTTCCTTTAAATCTTGTTGTCTGTCCTTGTTGAAGATATTTTGATCCGATTGACAGCTAATTCTTTTGAAGAACAAGGTCTTGTCTTTGCTGCCCTTATTATTTTTTGATATATATATATATATATATATATATTCATTTTAAATATTTGCCTTGAGTACTTTATATAGTGATATTCTTTTCTCTTATAGTTAATATTTGGGATAAATTAGTTTGAACATCACCATTTACCAATCTCATTTCATACTTTGGTTGCAGTGAGTTTGCAGACTATGTTGTTGCAGAAGCGACAATTGATTTTCTGAATGCGAACAAGAGAAAACTGTTAGCTTCTTTTCCCACCGTACTTCCTCAGGTATACGAGATTTTTATCCTCCTGCAAGTTCATTGAGGGAGAATATAGCCTTGAAGATTCTTTCATTAAGAAAAAACTCAACAGCCTAGTTAAGAGATGTTCTGTTTGACTTAATACTAATTGTATTCTTGTAATTTTGGTGTTGGATGTATTTTTATCATTAATTTATTTTTGATATACAACTGTTGGACATATTAAAATTTAATTTCATAATGTGTGATGCAATATAGTTATATCTTGTAAGTAGAACTGACACAGTGATAAGGCAAGTGATGGGGATTTACTTCTTCTACCTCCGAGCTAATATTATCCCTACTTGGCCAGTTTAGCTTTATCCAAATATTTGGCTACATAACAGTGACCTGATATATAGCTGAATTGGATATTTGTATGCACTGGGATTCTAAAAAATTTCAAGTTCTGTTTTCCACATGCTCATATCGATGATATTAAAGGAAATTTATAATTGATACACAAGCACACTTCTGTGTTAGAGAGCTGTTGTGTTAGCAACGTTTTATGGAGACTAATCTGTTGATGAACTCTAGTTTTGGCATCTATTAAGGCACGGATATGACTCCTTAAAATAAATGAGTATTTTGAAAATATTAGCAGTGGCTTTTGTTTGATAGTCAGATTTCAGGGTATTTGATGGATCTATTTTTTATAGAAGTAGAAAGGAAGAATAACTTATTCTCCTCTGATCTCAATCATGTATTTCCAGTTTTTTCCATTACTGCTGAAGCTGATTGCCTGGAATGGAGAGAAGTAAGTATTTATTCTTTTTCTTATCCATTTCTTTTGTATTTTGATTTTCTGAAAATATATCTTACAAAACTATTTCTTCTTCATCAATTTTTTTGTAAAGATGTTACTTAATATAGGTATAAATTTTCAAATATATATATATATATATATATATATATATATATATACGGAATCCTTCAGAAGCGAACTGGAGGGAGCGAACTAAAGCAACGGAAAAAACCGTCGCTATAGCCGGTTCGTTCTTAGTCTGCTCCTTCCAGTTCGCTGGAGAAGCGGACTGTATATATATATACACACACACATACATATATATATATATATATATATATATATATATATATATGGATATCAGGATATGTATATATTAATATTATTGGGGTAGATTTGAACAATCTATATTAGTGGTACCTTGCTAGTTGCTATCTGTTTAGTTCTTTTTGTACTCAACTCAACTCAGCCACACCTTTAAAATCCCAAAGTAGTTGGGGTTAGGCTGAAAATGAATTCCATATGTAAACGTAAAGCTACAAAGGAATGTTTTCTGTTTCTTTTTATACTATTTAATTTATTTTCAGATATGCAGAAGTATTGTATTTCTAGTTTTATGGAGCAAAATTGCTTGTGCTATTTGCTACTCCATTTTCTTGTAATTAAATTTGTAATGTCCCTTTCACAAAGCTCAAGCCAGTGGTGTAATCATCTAGGAGATTTTCTTAATAGTTATGTGGTTCCCTATTAGGCCTGTTGAAGTTGAAATGTTACTTCGCTTCGCTGTTACATCTTAGTTGCAGTAGTTTCCTAATGAAACCAAGAATCAAAAAATGATTATAGATAAAACAGATGGCGGAAATATAAGATACTGTTTTTAACTCCTAAAGAACAGGCAAAACAACGGTAAAAACTAACAGTTAGAAGATACCCCACATAATTGTGGATGACTACTATCCATAGAACAGGTAGAACAATTACCAAATAAATTAGGGACACTTTATTATTTTCTAAAATCCTAGTGGCAAATTTTAGGATTTTTTGCAGTACATAATAAGAACTTCATTTTCTTGAGAACTTCTCAACCAAATTGGTGTTACTTTCTTCAGTGGACCGAAATTCAGTGTCTGGAGTATGAGGTCTTACCCTTTACCTTGACACAAGGTTCGGAGGTTTTGGAAGGGAGGAGAAGGATGTTAAGGTTGCTTTGGAAGTGAGTTATTTTTTTATTTGTTTTAAAAAATTAACTTTCTAGAGGATCTGGACTGAGCGTGATGCTCGGTCTTTTTAGATATAGTTATTTATCTTTAGGGTTATTGCGGGATAGAATATTTTTCTTCGTTCTTTATGGGTCCTCTACTATGCGTGCCTATGGGGGAATTTCTGTTTCTGATCTTTTGAGTATTTTCTTGTTTCTACTTCTTCTAGGGTGTGGGTTGGGTGGACTACTTGTCCCCCAACCCTTGTATTCTCTATTTTCATCTAATAAAATTTCTTGTTTTAACCTAAAAAAACTCATATTTGCTAAATTTTATGTGGGTAGTAGAATATGGTAGCAGGCAGGGAAAGATGTATTACTACGTATTTTTCTGTCACATACTCTTGTCCTTACTTTGTATAACATTGCTTAATTTTTTTAATTGTGGATGAGCAAGTCTGTGTGTTGACTCCTTGCACATGCTTCCATACAGCAAGTCTTTGTTTTTAACTCCTTGCATGCTATTCCATATGCTTCTACTGCTAGCCCATCTGTGTCGTCAAACCAGCTCTACCATTAATATCAACTTCCTGCAAAATTGAGAGGACAGGATAATGTACACATCCTGACATTCTTTTTGTTAATGCAGATTAGAAAAATCATTTCTCAAGCTCTTTCCAGCATTGATATCTCCGGGATCATTTCTTCCTCTATCCCCATCAATCGTTGATTTACCGAGTGAGTTAATTCATCTAGCTTCCCTGTTGACTACTCCTTTTCTGTTCTGTATCTATTCCTCTGATGGTCTAATGGTTTCTCAATGCATTCACCTTTGAAGTTTTATGTACCTTAGTTGCATTGACCCACATTGTTTGTCCTCTGTACAGATCTATAATTTACCTCTGTCCTTTTATACATCTACTAACTGCAAAAAAGATGTTTTAGTTTAAGGTGGCCCATTAACAAATTACGTTTTGGATTGTAATAAATCATCTGGATCATAATAAATCATAGGTCTCTGTTTTTGTTACTGAGAAAATTATTTACCTTAAATAGTAGCTTCAAAACGACTTTATGTTTCGTCTTTACTAGTATTGGTTGTGGCATTGGAAAAAGTGGAACGCAGCTCTGGATCTCTAATCGGCAGTAGCATAGCCTCAATCCAGAAGAGTACGGCTCCAGAGGTCATTTCTGGACCTCCTAAAAAAATACATGTGCTAAAAATTAGCTCTTTTGATTTAAATTAGGACATTTTTGCTGGTTGCAGATGTTACTTGCACTCATGGATGAAGCATATACTGGATCAACCATAGGCGATGGAGGGGCAGATTCTGAATCTGAGGATAGCAATACAATGGCTGCAGGAGATCCACTATTTCTTGAGATTCTAAAGGATGAGAACGATGGACTTGCAGTATGGTGCCTTTTAGACTTAAAATTATAATTCCATATTCGGAGCATGTATTTCTTTAGACAGCATGATTATTGATCATGTCATGGTTATTGATCTGTTAGGGATACATAGACACCTAAAACTCTTCTTTACACTTGTTAGTAAGTATACGTTAATCTTATCCTCATCTGCCTTACATTCAGGTCTTCCAAATATATGCATTATTTTTTTTCCAATTGAATAACAGGATAATGTTGCCTCTTTCGTCCATGTACTTCTGCGTTAATTTTGGTCATTTTTGTGCAATTTCCTGGAAAGAAATGCTTGTGATTCAGTTTTATTGCATCTTAACTGGTGTATGGACATGGTCTCACGGAATCTACTCTCTTTTTTTATTCTATAGTTTACTCAGATTCTGCTTCATTAGCAATGTTTTTCATTGATTGTTGCAAAGCTTTTTATTCATTATGAGATTTAAACTTTTGATTTCTCTTTGTTGGATTTCTTGGCTGTTTCCAATAGTGTATATTTGATGGGTTGAGTGGATTTCAATATATATTATTATATTTGAAAGTTAAATTTGATGTCTCCTGTGAGAGAATCCATTTTTAAAACTGGAACTCATAATTAATGTTTCAGGAACGCCATTGGACTTCTCCTGGGATGATGACTGTGGCTCTACAGGCTGCAACTAGTACCCCTCAGTCTGATAGACTGAAACAAGCACTCAAAATGGCACCTCGGCTTCTAGATGTGTATTTTGCCATAGCATTGCATGATGTCAATAATTGTATGTCTATCTATGCCTGTTTTCAGTTTTGATTTTCACTTGACTTTAGTTTTTCATTGTAAAGGACCCTTGTTTCTTGCAGAGTAAATACATCTAAGAAAGGACTCATCTCAGATTGCGATTCTGAAAATCTATATTGTGTTGCAGCTTTGATGTGTGCATTGATTCCCTTACTTATGGCTAGAAATTCTGCACTTTTTCCAGACAAAATTTTCTCGTATGAGGTATTTTATACCTTTGAATAG
This sequence comes from Panax stipuleanatus, assembly GCA_020205555.1. NCBI lineage: Eukaryota > Viridiplantae > Streptophyta > Magnoliopsida > Apiales > Araliaceae > Panax > Panax stipuleanatus. Next base: position 160,207,481 of record CM035118.1, on the reverse strand, counting down.
ATTTAGAGTTACTTACAGGAGTTCTTCTGTTTCCTTCTATTGAGGTTTTTATTTGAAAAACTAGTTCACGACATGAGAAATAAAGAAAAGTGTTATACCTGTAGGATTTGTACCATGTAAATCATGTTTTGCGGCTTACATTTCTGAGTTATGGTGAAAAATTCTCAATGGATTACTCTCGTCTTGTAAAGTGTTGATAAAGTTCATGCAGATATGAAGTACAATGATAGCTTTTCCTGCTACTGACTTCAAACATCTTTCCTTGTAGACATTAAGATCAACTGCATATTGATAAATATTTGTACTTACAAAGAAAATATTTACTGATCCCAGCATAGGTATGGTGACAAAAAATTGGTAACAAGAATATGGCTACCATTGGATATCCTCATTTTAAAGAAAGAATTAATTTTTTTTGTGACACCTCAACTCTTGTTTGTCTTGTTTTTCGTTTCTTTCTTTTTCTTGTTCTAAATGTAATTATGCATAATTTGGCTTCTTTTTGTATCTCCCCCCCCCTTTTCTTTCTTTCTCTTTTTTTTTGTTAAAAATAAATGAAGATTTTGGTAAAGAGCGAAGGTTTAGTTTTTCTTATTGAATTTGATATTTTCTTTTGATCCTTTTTCCTTGACTTGGTGGTTTGGACAGTCGGTAAAATTTTTAGAAGTTTTGCTTCATTTTCTGAACCACTTCTTCCTTGTTCTTTTTCCGAAAATAAAGAAAGGCTAAAGAAAGAGCTCGCACGTAACTAGAGAAACAAAGCACTCAACCATAGGGTAGCAACTACACCATCCATATTATTAGAGTACGAGGAATTCAATGTGCATATACGACCTGAACATGAATATGTAAAAATCCAGTGTCTGATTCAGTCAAAATATCAAATAGAGGACTGTTATTTGTTTTCCTTTTAAAGTTCATTGCTGTTTTCTTAAATGTATGTCTTATGTTGCCAATGCTTGGTAGTGATTTCGGGGCAGCTATGGCATAGACTCCAAGATTTAATGCCTTTGTTCTTTAAAAGATTGTCCAGCATTTCCTTTAGATATTTAATATACTTTGGCCGTTGACATTCATTATAATTTGAGGCTTGCTCTTGTAGGTTCAAAAGAGGCTCTTAGAGTTCATGCTAGCTGCATTTCATCGAAACCCTGGTTTCATAGCACTTCTGAAGGTATTCTTCCTGCCTAAATCTTGATTATTTATTACTCCTGTCCTCAAAAGGATGACTTGAAGTACAATTTTTTTGTCCTCAAAAGGATGAGCTAAATGTACATAAAATAAATGGTAAGTATGTCATTCGATGTGGTCCATTAGTATAAAAAAATAAAAGGACTCGCCACTTTATGTAATCTTGTGGGCAACTAAGGATAAATTTTCTTTTTTTATTCTCTTTCCACCACTTTGTTTTTCTTAATGTGTGAAAATCCTTTTGAGGACGGAGGGAGTAATAACCAGTGGAATTAGGATCCTCTCCATTTTATGGTTCAGATTTAAAATTTTTTAGAATGTAATGTCATGTTGATGGAAGAGAGAGAGATGATGATAGGAAATATATAAAGAATGGAGACTCTCCATTTCATTTGAAATGGAGAGGATCCTAGTCCCAGCCAGTGATGTGTTTTTAGAACGTAAACAAACTATTACAATGTCATAATTATAGGGATACATAAGTGATGTTTAAATCTCATATATTGGCATCGTTTCTCCTCAAGTATGGGTCTTCCTATAATGTAAAAGGGTATAGTGATAAATATATAGCCAAGTCCGATGTGTTCCCTTCTTTCCTTTCTCACTCTACAACATATGATAGAAAACTGATTCCATTCCTTGAGGATATACTTCCCATACCTGCTACTTTTGCTTCCGTTTTTCTTCCACTCTCCATACCAAATAAACCTTTAATATGTTTTACATTCGCTTATGGAACATAAAAAGTGAATGAAGTATGTGTGTTGCATGTTTTCTATTCTGTAATATATTCATATCTTAATGTATATACGTGTGCTAAACTTCTTCACTATGTTGATAATATTTATTTCAAGTCCTCCACAGAAGCCTATAGTAGACAAGCTTGGAGAAGCTTATGACAGCCCTGCAAAGGTCAGTGTTTAACAACATTCTATTTCCACACAAACGCAGAAAAAGAGAAGAAAAGAAATGACAATGTAGTCCTGATTGGTACATGTCATAGTTATAGGTGATTTCTCTATTATTGTTTTACAGACCGAGTTGGCGCTACAGTTGTGTTGGGCAATTGGGGAGCATGGAGGAGGTGGTGTATCTCACAAGGATGCAGCTCGTGAACTTTTTGAGAGTTTGGAACTGCTTTTGTATGAAAATCTTTCATCAAGGTACATCAAAATAGCCTAGCCAATTTTCAAGAAATCTGTAATACTCCCTGCATTCCAAATTGTATGATCTAGTTTGACCTTTTTGAAGTCAATTTGAAAAACTTTCAAATTTAAGATTGATATGAATTAATTTAATGTTAGGCAATACAGTTATGAAATTTTAAAATATGTTAATAGTCCTAAGTATAAGATTTATTGTCATGAAAAACTAAATGAATTGCATCAATTTTGAATTTGAAAAAAAAAAATCTCATACTGAATTTGAAAAGTCAAGCTTATCCTATATTTTGGAACAGATGGAGTATTATTAATGTTACAGCATTCTGATTCTTTATCCTGTTGTTCACTTGTAAAATCGTCTGGGTCTAAGGGAGTCGGCTTTTGGTTCAAGTAGTTCAACGACCTTTAGAAAATCATCACAGTCGAGGCTTCTATGTTTTGTTGTGACGGCAATAGCAAAGCTCGCAACATACCATCGTGAATTACTGCCAAGGGCGCGGGTATCATTGGCCAAGGTCAATCTTTTCAATTAAAAACTCAAATTTTAGATATATTCCTATAATTAGTTTAGGGGAGTAATTAACTTTATCAAATAAGGTAGGGGAATAATATTGATGGGAAACATGTTTATATGTTGGCTGACACTTGTATTTACAAATTAACTGATTTTTTAAATTTTAATTACATTATTAGGTTGCTCGTTCTCGAATCTCAGATGTGAGGGTCTGGCAGCGTGCTCGTGATTATTTGGGTTTGATGAATGAACCGGCAATATGTTTGTCAGTGCTAGGTCCTTCAAGACCTTCAAGTGGACACATGCAGAGTCCAGGCATTGTCAACTGGAGTGAAGGAGGCTCAAAAATGATTGCTCATATTCCATTTTACATTCTAGGTGAACAAGAAGGTATGATTTTATTTTTATTTTTTGTATAAATTTGTAAATTAGGATTTAAATCTCAGTAATAGGCCACTTCTGAGTTATAACTTGTTATGGTGCCCAGTCTTTTATCATGGTTTAGCCAATATCAAGATGGTGGTATTTCTTTAAACGATCAATGAATGTATAGTTTCTGAAATAATTTTTTTTTCAATTGGTTCTTTGACTCGATATTAGTGTTCAGCTTAACCTATATTGTAGTTTCCATTGTTTGAACTAATTCTCTGGAACTAGTTTCAACTTATTATCGTCCTTTGCAGGTCCTCCCTTCCATGATTTCTCTTTCTCAGACATCCTTCCTAGAGAATGAGGGTAATTTATTTTGACAAGATGAATTCCGTGTGTCATGGAGCAAGACCTGGCTCTGTAGCCGTGCAGGATTTTCCGTCTCAAGTTTGCTGCTACTCTTCATATCATTTAGTACCACCTCGCTTGAAGCATGGTCATATAGGTATTACCAATCTCTTCCCAAGAGGTAACTAGTGCAGAATAATCTCCTTAGGTTGCTTGCTTGGCTTGTGTAGTATTTTACTACCACCTTAATGCTTCTGCTTTTAATTATTGGAAGCATTTTTGTTTAGTTTTGTTTTGTTTTGTTTGTTGTAATAACATGACATTTATTTAATTCATTGATATTCAAACTACTTGTGTGTAATAAAACATTGAAAATTATAGAACGTGATTGGTGCCTTTCATATATTACTATTAAAGTCCAATATATTTTTTTCTTACTTTATTTTGATAATCCAAAATCCCCCCCCCCCCTCCCCCCCCTTTTTTATTTTTCTATTTTTGGGTGAACCTCTTTTTTGTATTTATTTGCGTGAGCTGAACTTTACTAGTCGTAACACATAATCATCATCATCAGCAGCTAAACTCATGTATGGCTGTTATATAACACTGCAACAGGATTAATTTGTGCCTAAACACGACTCAAAAATCATAGAAATTGTTCGGGATATGAGATTGTGCAGTGTTGAGACTAATTGAGGGGGAAGATATTCCGGTGAAGATAAACTCTCATCGGCAATCTGAAATACTATAGTTAGGATGCTGCTGGTTCCAGCAGCAGTTTCCAACCGTGTTTGATCAGGAAGGATAGTAAATCCTGATCCCAATACCGCCACCCTTTCGGGGTTTCCACCCTCGAGTATTAATGCCTTGAACGCTGAGTCGTCGATGGGCGCATAAACTACGTAATAACATGTTGCATCGGCGTAGCTCTCTTGCAGATAAAACGTCACCATTTGCTTTTGCTTTTGCTTTTGCTGTTGCTGTGGCTACAAATCAAACACTACTACTCTATCAGGTCATTCATTAATAATGCAACCAAAAGATAGATAATTGTCAAACAATTGATTGATCAAGTAATTAATTAGTATATCTTAATTAAGGAATTACCTCAACTAACACTATTGAAACACCATTTGATTGGTCGCATCCAGTGGAAAAGTGTGCTAGATCTCGAGTGTGACACCCATGAGAAAGGATATCCCACTGCATTAATGGAGTAATTAGTATAGTAAGTAATGCAATGGAGGTATGTATGTATGTAATTTATAAATTTTAGGAAAATTAATTAATTACTTTTGTTTTAATTGTGCACATGCATGCATCATCAATCAATGGATACCTTGTTGCACAGCGAAGAAGCTCAAAAATATTGTCTGGCGAAGCGGGTAGGCTTACAGAAGTTGAAAGTGTGATAATGACACCTTGAGGGTTCCCAGGATCATCTACGTTAAAGTTGGTCTTGACAAAGATATTATTAGTATTATTGGTCGTTGGTAAAGGCCTCCAGTACTGGTTTTCTGTCGAACCCCCAACAGCCGCATTGTAACTTCTGCTTATTCTCTCAGAAAGCTGCATTATACTCTTCCTCCCACCACCACCTTATTATATATAAGTCGTTATGTAAAACTTAATTAGGCTCCTTATTAATTCGTTCATTTTAATTAATTAATTTCCTCATCATTCATGAGAAACTAACCAAGTGCTACGTACGTACATACTTACTTACCACTAGTGTTCATGTCATCCACGACTACTTTGAGGCGCTCACACTGCCTCTCCAATATACTGACCCAGCGCTTGAAGTAATTAGCAGCTGCCTGAAGATGATGATGATGTTGTTAGGAAGATAATTACTAGTACTATAATTATCTACTACTACTTCATTGTGCTCAATCCATGTAACCTTGGAGAATCCATTTTCAAGTCCTTGGATTAAACACCCTGATGCCTTCCTTTTACACTACTTCTTTATTACCGGAATATTAGGGAAAATGCTTTCCAAGGAAACGTCCGCCACTATCCATGCATTTACGCCACCCATTTGTTTACAGTATCGAGCAAAATACATCTCCCTATTCTCCATTAGTGGTGAGCCCACATGAAGCTCTGCTTTCATCTGTATATACCAAGAAAATTAATTCACAAAATAATAATGTTATGCATGGAAGAACCATGAATTAATTAATTACTAATACACATGCATGCATGCTTATATTCTAGAATATTAATATACATACATACACACATACATACGTACGTACATACCACTTGCAAGGCTCCATTAGGATTCCCCAACTCCTCTCCAATTGATAATAATCCAAGGACTCTGGCTTTTGAGACAATATTGCAGAAAACAAATGACCATTGTTCCTGATTTTTTATTTCAATACAACCACATTCTGTCACCTACTAATTTACATCATTCAAAAAACAATGAAGATTCAGACACCGGAAAAAAAAATACGGACGCAATTCTTTCCTATATATACAATAATATAGCAAAATTAATGTTGCATGCATGTGTTAATTTGGTTGGTTACTTTTTTTATTTTATTTTGTTGTTTGTGAAATATTTAGGACAGGGTTGAGTAGCATTTTTCATAGGAAAAAAGTTGCATCGATTTGGGCTTTAATTTTCTCCCTTAGATTTTGTTGTCCGGTGCACGCCTGTAGCTAGCTAGCTAGCTAGGACTGAGTTAAGAAACTCACTATATCCATGAGAAGATCAACAATGTTGAGCGGTTGCATGAACACAACCCCTGTTGCTCTTGAAGCTTCAGTTGGCAAAGAGTAGGCATGCATGTCCATTTCCAACAGGAAATATCATAGGAGGCTTGTCGCCGCCTTGAAATTTAGCATAATTAGCTGCAAGGCCGTCGTCTGACAGCTGATCTAAAGGCTTATGATCTCCTCCCACGGCAATATTCAATTTAATGATCTCTTCTAGAGTAGTTGAGCCAAGGGACCCAAATCTCCGTTGATATTCAGGGACATTCAGTGTCACAGTTTCTTTATCCTCATCAAACATCCACAAGGGTTCCAGTGCACAGGCCTTCTGGATTAGTTCATCAGCAGCTGCAACTGCAAGATCATTAATTTTGGCCTTGGAGGATTCAGCACTCACCAAGACTTGCATAAGAAGGTCCGTTGCTAGGATATGATCTCTCCCAAAATGTACCGGTGAAATTTGGGAGGAATGCGGATTAATTCCAAGATTTGGTGAAGTATGATCAGTAGGTAATGCATGGTTAGGGGTAGTAGTAGGCTCTTGATCAGCTGTGGCTGAAGCACTTTGAACCTGTGGTTAAAGAATTCTATTTTGATCAAGTATTTATGCGTGTATATGAAACTAGAATACTATAAAACATACAAATCATCCAATTTAACATTTTGATAAAGAAAAGAAAACTTGGGTTTTTCTCCTTTTACTTCTTCTTCTTCTTAGCATATTTTAATTTTAGGGTTTCCTGATCTGTGGTCATGACTGCCCCTCATTAGTCTCACAGATATCCAACAAAACAGACAAACGCATAACTAGACTTCAGATGATTATAGCAATATATATAACTACATACATTAATCTGGATTTGACTATTTCTATATATATATATATATATATAGAAATACCTGTAAGTTAAGATTGAAACTGAGATCTAGCCTTGAATTTTCTTGTGTGTCCATGATCGCGTCCCCAAACCTGATGTTAAATATAAAATACATTTTGTTATGTCAGTTATGACGTATATATATAATTAGCAAATGAAAAATTCAGAACCTTAATTAGATCTAGCAACGTTTACCACATAAAGCAATTTAAATCAAACTAATGACATTTTAAAAAAAATATTAACTCGTGCATGCATGCCATAAGATATATATATATATATATATATATATATATATATATATATATATTTGGAGACAAAGAATAATTCGCATTAATAATTAAACGAATCGAGCAAATAATAATCTTAATTTCTTTTAATGAGGAATCATGAGAAAGAAAGAAAGAAATTGCATGTATAAACACTGGATCCTAGACGTGCCTTCACTAATTATATCAAACTAGTTGTTGGGCCATGAATATCTCGGGGTGGTCAATTCTTATCCACTGTGGGCTTTCCGGGTCAGACCTATTTTTACTATTGGAGTATTGGGCCATTGTCTAAATGGTTATTTAGATAAACTTTAGGTTGGAGCTAGTAGTGGATGACAGGTGGCAGTTTATAGACTAAAGATTACCCCTAATCTGTGGGATTAGCAGGCGGCTGATTGAGGTGATGGGCCCAGCCGTCTTAAGCCACCTTCATTAATGAGGAGTTGACATAATGTTGACTGGGGGAAGAGCAAGTGGGGAAAAGTCCTGCAGGCAGCCAACTGACGTAAACATCGGGGGAAAACATGCAAGGTGGTGAGACAGTATATGAGAAAAGCACTACATGAAAGGGAAAAAACACATATTTTTCTCTCAGAACACTAAAGCACACAACCTCCATTGTTAAACCATTTTTCTCAAAATCTGTACTTATTCTCACGCCGGAGCGATCCCCGACGGTCCAAAACCGTCGAGATCCGGTGCTGACGTGTTCATTGTGCAGGATCAAATGTGCTTTTCGTGATTGAGGCGCGTGAAGAGTCGGTGGTGTTAACATTGGCGCTAGAAGGAGGGCTAGTGTTTCTGTTTTTCAATCACAACGTACTGAACAGCTTACCTCGGAAGCTATGGTAAAAAGTAAGACGATCACGGCTGAAGGACAACCAACGGATGCCAGCTCTTCTTTGCAAATAATTTCGGTGAAAGACAAATTAGGACCCTCAAAAAGCGTTCATGATAGACTTGGGTCACAGAGGGTTCTAAGAGATTCTCAGGCTAGAGACCATGGGGATGCCAAGAGGAAGTTATTTTCTACTGCTAGCAAAGGTTCCGATAACGATCGGAAAAAGATGATGGACACACCACTTAAGGCCCGGCATCGAGAAGGCCTTACGGACAAAATTTCCACCTTGGCAAAGAAGGCACAAGAGACCGACACAGCTTTGAAAGCACTTCTGCAGCAGAGGGAGGAAATCTCTAAACAGATGGTTCTTGTGGCTGAGAAAAAAGACGAAGCTTTCAGTTACACTTGACCGGGAAGACGGGGTAAATCACGTGGTCGAAGAGCAAGGAGGAATGAATATTCCAAGCGATATGATAGTGAGTCTTGTAGTCATTCTCCTGATGAGAGACGAGGTATGTCACAAGAATATTCTCCCGAGATTTCAGAAAAGACGCCTCGTATTGAGTATCATGGAGGCAGTAGAAGAGATGGGCGACGAAGCCGGTCGAGAAGTCATTCTCCCAAAAGTTCGAAGATGGTACACTATACAGGGAATTCTCGCTCTGGTCGAAGTATAAGACGAAGTCCTTCGACGTCGTTTAAACCGGATGAAAGAGACCGGATTAGACATAATAAAGCGAAATCTCCGGAGAAGAAAGCTACTTCTTCGCCCGGGATGGTGGAAGACCTATCAAAAGAAATAAGAGAGCTTCGAAAGCAGCTAACGGAGATTCAACAAGGAAAAAAGGCTTCGGATAAAAAGGCGTCCCCCTTTTCATCTGAAATTCTTAAAGAGAAAGCGGATCCCAGCAAAAAGTTACCTCATATGGAAAGTTATGATGGTTCTGGAGACCCGTTTGACCATAGCCAAGCATTTGATAGATTGATGGATTATTACGACTATTCAGATTCAGCTAAATGTCAGACATTCGGGTTGACCTTAAGAAAAGATGCAAGGCAATGGATGGGGACTCTGGCTTCGGATTCGATTACGTCATGGGCGGATTTGTGTGACAAATTCCATGCTCGCTTTGGGAGCAATAAGAGAAGAGGGAGACCCACGGGATCGTTGGCCCAAGTAAGGCAATATTCGAGTGAGACACTGGGGCAGTATGTGAAGAGATTTCAAGAAGCTGTAGGGCAGATTTCAGATCTTAATGATCTTCAGGCGGTAGGGTTATTCCAGAATGGTTTAGATCTGGTGAAATCGGAAAAATTAGTAAAAAAGCTGATGTTCAAACATCCAAAGAGTCTGGCCGAAGCGTTTGAAAAGGCCGAAGGTTTCATCGTGGTGGAAGAGGCAATGACTAGCTTGAAACAAAGCTCTTCGGAAAAAGTAAAGGAGAAAGACAGGGAAAAGCCTGACATTAATCAGAGAAGAAATAATACCGGCAACGATCGATCCGAAGGGAATCAGAAAAGGTATAATAGTAACTGGATGCCCAGGGGAGATCGTCCACCCATTCCGACTCAAAAGGTGAACAAGGTATACACACAACTTAACACGGATCGGGCCACCATTTTGGAACAAATTAAAAACCAACCGTACTTCGAAACGCCCAAAAACAACCTTCGACCAGGGTCCGGAGATCCTGCCTTATATTGTAATTACCACCGGGCGGTTGGGCATGATACAAATTCCTGCTGGAGTTTGAAGGAATTTATTGAGAGAAAAGTTCAAAGTGGTACTTTGATACATTATGTAACAGGGCGGGAACAACAAAGGAATCAACCGGAGAATAAGGAATTAGCTCAAGTCGCCCAGCCTGTTCAACCAGTGCCAAACCAGGCGGTGCGGCATGTTGTGGATGTGATATCTGGGGGGAACACAGGAAAGGTTGCAGGTAAGAAGAGACGAGGGTATCTGGACTCTGTGATGTCTTTGGCAGATAAGCCTACGAAGGTCGAAAGGGCATATCCGGGTTCCATAATTTCCTTTACAGATGAAGACTTCCCTACGGAACCTATCGAACCACATGAAGGAGCCTTGGTAATCACGGCCCAAGTAGGTTCTGTGGATATGAAGAGGATGATGATTGACAATGGCTCTTCGGTGGATATATTGTATGCTCATGCTTATCACCGAATGCCCGCAGATGGCCAGAAGATGGAAATTGGGCAGGAGGCCCCTCTGTATGGTTTCAGCAACGATCCCGTCAAGGTAGCAGGAACCATCGAGCTGCCAGTTGTCTTCGGGACAGCTCCCCAACAGGTTCAAATCTTATGTAAATTTTATGTTGTACATATTGATTCTGCCTACAACGCTATTTTGGGGAGACCTACTTTGACAGCTCTACAGGCGGTTACTTCAATACCCCACTTTAAAATTAAGTTTCCTACATCCCACGGAGTTGGCGAAGTGGCGGGGGATCTGGACTTAGCAAGGAGGTGCTATCGGAATGCTCTAATCACTTCGGGGGTAGGAATCAGTAAACTAAAGCATACGATGGCCATTGAGGTGGAACCATTTACAGAAAGCGGAACCGAACCTTTAGTCGTGCCCGTTGAGGATACCGAAGAGATCGAGTTGATTCCGGGGAAGAAAGAGAAAACAGTGAAAGTCAGTTCGGGACTTCCGGAACCTTTTAGAACAAGCCTGCTGAAGTTGCTTCGGTGCTATGCCGATGTCTTCGCTTGGATCCCCAGTGACATGCCGGGAATAAGTCGAAAAGTAGCGGAGCACAGATTGCAAGTGGATCCAACTAAGAAGCCGGTTAGACAGAAGAGAAGACTCTTCGCATTGGAAAGACAGAAGATAATTGATGAGGAGATCACTAAGTTGTTGGATGCAGATTTCATCTTCGAGATCGATTATCCATAGTGGATGGCCAACGTGGTTCTGGTACAGAAGCATAACGGTAAGTGGCGAGTTTGTATAGATTACACCGATCTGAATAAAGCCTGCCCGAAGGATTTCTATCCTCTGCCTCATATCGACCAACTCATTGATGCAACTTCGGGGTATGCTTTTCTTAGTTTTATGGATGCTTTTTCAGGTTATTATCAAATTTCTATGTGTAAAGAAGATATACCAAAGACAGCTTTCATTACTCATCGGTCGGTATACGCCTACAAAAAAATGACTTTCGGATTGATCAATGCGGGAGCTACATATCAAAGGATGATGAACCATATATTCGAGAAGCAGCTAGGCAAGAATATGGAGGTTTACGTTGATGATATGATTGTTAAAAGCATGTCGGTTCGTGGTCATCTGGATGATCTAGAAGAATGTTTCCAGACGGTGCGCCATTATGAATTGAAGCTGAATCCTACTAAGTGCACTTTCGGACTGGGGGCAGGCAAATTCTTGGGATATTTGGTCAGTAAGAGAGGTATCGAAGCCAATCCAGAGAAGATCCAGGCTATCTTAGACATGAAATCACCCCAGTCATACAAGGATGTTCAACGATTAACTGGTCGAATAGCATCGTTGCGACGATTCATGTCTAAGTCAGCAGAAAGGTGCTTGCCGTTCTTTAACACGTTGAAAGGGCCGAAGAATGCGAAGACCTTCCAATGGACTTCGGAGTGCGAGGAAGCTTTCCAAGGCATCAAAAGGTACTTGTCTTTGGCACCTCTGTTAGTGAAGCCAGTTCCTACGGAACCTTTGTATTTGTATCTGGCTGCTAGTTCATTTGCCGTAGGAGCAGTTTTGGTGCGGGAGATTGGGGGTAAGCAGCACCCGGTTTACTATGTAAACCATGCCCTTAGGGATGCAGAAACAAGGTATCCAGACCTTGAGAAATTTGCTTTTACTTTGGTCGTTGCTAGTAGAAAGCTTCGGCAATACTTTCAAGGTCGGACAATAGTGGTGTATACAGACCAACCACTGAAGAAGGTGTTGGGGAAGCCAGAGATTTCGGGAAGGCTTGCTGCGTGGACGATGGAATTGTCCCAGTTCTTCATAGAATACTATCCCCGGACGGCTATTAAAGGCCAAGTCTTGGCTGATTTTATGATAGAATGCTTGTTTCCTGAAGCTGATGGCAGCATGATCGAAATGGAAGGATCTCCGGAAACGGTGGCCATACTTCAGCAGGAGCACGATTCTTGGACTTTATATGTGGATGGATCTTCTACTTCGGATCTTGGTGGTGCCGGGATAATTCTGACAAGCCCGGAGGGATTCAAAATACAGCAGGCCGTCAGATTTGAATTCAAGGCAACAAATAATGAGGCTGAGTACGAAGCGGTATTAGCAGGATTGCGTCTGGCTCATAGTCTGGAAGTTCAGAAGCTGATCATTTACAGTGATTCTCAACTGGTCATCAAGCAAGTTTCGGGGGAGTACGAAGCTCGAGGCTCTAAAATGGTTAGATATCTTGCAGAATTGAAAGATCGACTTCAACACTTTGGATCATGTGTATTTAAAAGTGTTGGTCGAACTGATAATTTCAACGCTGATGCATTGTCGAAACTAGCTACTGCTGAATCAAGCGCCTTTGAAGGGATCGTTTACTTGGAAATCCTAAAACAAGCCAGCATCCAGAAAGAGGAAGTAACGTGCGTAGAACAGTCAAATTGTTGGATGACTCCATACATAAACTATTTAGCAGATGGCGTACTACCTTCGGATCAGATGTTGGCTAAAAAGGTGAGATACAAGAGCGCAAACTTCATACTGATTGATGGAGATATGTATCGAAGAGCTTATTCCTCTCCATTACTGAAGTGTCTGGTCCCGTCTGAAGCTGAATATGCCCTTCGGGAGGTCCATGAAGGTATCTGTGGTGATCATATGGCCGCGAAGTCGTTAGAATATAAAGTACTTCGTCAAGGTTTTTATTGGCCGACAATCTTCAAAGAGGCTACTGATTATGTGAAAAAATGCCCCAAATGCCAGCTGAATAGTTCGATCCCACATAAGCCACCAGAGGATTTCTACTCGGTTTTATCTCCTATACCCTTTGCTGTCTGGGGGATAGATATACTGGGTCCCCTTCCAAAAGCAAAAGGCCAGGTCAGTTTTGTTATAGTAGCAATTGATTATATGACTAAATGGGTAGAGGCGAAACCCCTTCGGCTGATAACAGAACAAGAATGCTTGAAATTTCTCAAAGAGTCAGTAGTATTTCGATTTGGAATTCCTATGGTAGTAATTTCAGATAATGGACGCCAGTTCGTGGGGTCAAAATTTGAGGCGTTCTTGAAAGAGTTAGGGATTCAGCATCGAAAGACTTCAGTCGCCCATCTACAATCTAATGGACAAGTTGAAGTAACCAACAGAATACTCCTGAATGGAATCAAGAAAAGGCTGGATGACGCCAAAGGAAGATGGCCCGAAGAATTACTTAGCGTGCTATGGGCTTACCGAACTACACCAAGGACTACGACGGGAGATTCCCCATTTAGACTAGCATACGGTACTGATGCTTTAGTTCCGATAGAAATTGGATCTACAAGTCTTCGGGTCAGTCAATTTAAAGAATTATACAATGATGAGGGACTCAGAGCTAACTTAGATCTGATCGAAGAAGTTCGAGAGGCAGCCTTGATAAAGTTGGCCACATATCAACGTCGTGTGGCTAAATACTACAACAAAGGTGTAAAGCTTCGGAGATTCGAAGTTGGAGATTTAGTTCTTCGGGAAGTAGAATCTTCTACCCCTCAAAATATGGGTAAACTCATGCCAAATTGGGAGGGCCCTTATGAAGTCATTAGCGTATCAAAGCCAGGAAATTATCGGTTAAGAACTTTAGATGGGTCTGAAATCAAGAATACTTGGCATGCCGGAAGGCTCCGCAAGTATTTTCAGTAAGGCTAATATCAAAATATGGAAGTCTGTAATTACAACGACAATTATTAATAAAGATGGCTCTCTTTGCCTCTCCAATAGAGGTTTTTATTCACCAGATATAAGGTTGGATCCCTTCGACTCCTCGTAGCGAAGCGGAATATCTTTTGGGTTGAACCTGTTCGGCTCTCGGAGAGAACGAGGTTGCCAGCTTGGTATAAGGATGGATTCCTTCGTCTCCTCGTAGCGAAGTGAACTATTGATGATCCAACCCGTTCGGCTCTCGGAGAGAACGTGGTCACCAGATATAAGGTTGGATCCCTTCGACTCCTCGTAGCGAAGCGGAATATCTTTTGGGTTGAACCTGTTCGGCTCTCGGAGAGAACGAGGTTGCCAGCTTGGTATAAGGATGGATTCCTTCGTCTCCTCGTAGCGAAGTGAACTATTGATGGTCCAACCCGTTCGGCTCTCGGAGAGAACGTGGTCACCAGATATAAGGTTGGATCCCTTCGACTCCTCGTAGCGAAGCGAAATATCTTTTGGGTTGAACCTGTTCGGCTCTCGGAGAGAACGAGGTTGCTAGCTTGGTATAAGGATGGATTCCTTCGTCTCCTCGTAGCGAAGTGAACTATTGATGGTCCAACCCGTTCGGCTCTCGGAGAGAACGTGGTCACCAGATATAAGGTTGGATCCCTTCGACTCCTCGTAGCGAAGCGGAATATCTTTTGGGTTGAACCTGTTCGGCTCTCGGAGAGAACGAGGTTGCCAGCTTGATATAAGGATGGATTCCTTCGTCTCCTCGTAGCGAAGTGAACTATTGATGGTCCAACCCGTTCGGCTCTCGGAGAGAACGTGGTCACCAGATATAAGGTTGGATCCCTTCGACTCCTCGTAGCGAAGCGGAATATCTTTTGGGTTGAACCTGTTCGGCTCTCGGAGAGAACGAGGTTGCCAGCTTGGTATAAGGATGGATTCCTTCGTCTCCTCGTAGCGAAGTGAACTATTGATGGTCCAACCCGTTCGGCTCTCGGAGAGAACGTGGTCACCAGATATAAGGTTGGATCCCTTCGACTCCTCGTAGCGAAGCGGAATATCTTTTGGGTTGAACCTGTTCGGCTCTCGGAGAGAACGAGGTTGCCAGCTTGGTATAAGGATGGATTCCTTCGTCTCCTCGTAGCGAAGTGAACTATTGATGGTCCAACCCATTCGGCTCTCGGAGAGAACGTGGTCACCAGGTATAAGGTTGAATCGTTTCGACTTTTTATAGCGAAGCGGGATATTTCCTGTGTTGAACTTATTCGGCTCTCAAAGAAGAATGAAGTTATCCAAATTATTATAAAGCTGAATAACATTATAAGTTCTTCGGAACTAATATTCCTACTAAGAAATTGGTGGATCGTTTATCCTAACAATGATGTATGGTATCCTCCTGTAGTGAGTAAGTTTCATCTTACATTGTTGTTTAATTTTACTTGAAGTATTGAGCTTAAATTATATATCGTTTAAATAACGATACAGTCTCGACTTGAAAAATGAGCAATAAGGGATAAAATATATATATTACTAAAGAGGGAAACTAATGGCACAATATTAATGCGAAAATTTTTCACCAAGTTCATACATATTAAACATGAAAATAAGAAAACAGACGGTCTTTAATACTACTCTTCATCTCCATCTTCATCTTCGGAGGAATTAAGGAGAGTTGGGTCGAGTGAAGCGGCAGTCAACTTAGCCATGTCTTTGCCTCGAGCCGCCTCATAGCCTTCAGTATACATTTTCAATATTTCTTTGGTCAGCACCGGAGACTTGCGGTATTCATTTTGAATTTCTTGGCGAAGCCCATCAGTGAGAGGAGGGCCGGCCAATTTGAGACCGCAAAGTTCTGCTTCGACCTTACCTCGCAGATGAAGATGACGTTCTTCAGAAGCTTTGGCTTCGGCAAACGCTTCGGCCAGACTTCGGTTGT
This sequence comes from Panax stipuleanatus, assembly GCA_020205555.1. Taxonomy (NCBI): domain Eukaryota; kingdom Viridiplantae; phylum Streptophyta; class Magnoliopsida; order Apiales; family Araliaceae; genus Panax; species Panax stipuleanatus. The sequence goes on along the minus strand of CM035118.1, from coordinate 160,191,373 downwards.
TCTGAATTAGTTGCTCGTTGGACCGTCGCAACCCTTCATTCTGATCATTAGTCTCTTGTTGAAGAACTTCGGCCGCAGCTAGATTTTCTTTCATTTTGACGAGATCATTTTGAAGACCTTTACAGTTGAAGCGGAGGTTCTCGTGTTCACTCCTCTCCTTCGCCAAGGCAGACTTTAAGATGGCGTTTTCTTTTCGGGCCGCTTCTTCTTCGGCTTCGGCTTTTTTATATTTTTGATGAAGACGACCGAAAATTCCATTTGCCTGCAGTCATTTGGGGTTAGAAAAAATTCAAATATCCATGGATTAAAGCAGATACAATATGTACTCACTCTAGCCTGATTGATCATGCCCTCTTCGAGCAAGTCAGAAACAGAGCTGTTGCCAAAGCGGTGATTATCAGTATCCAAAACAAATGATCCATAAAGATGTAAAGGAAAATCTTCCCTTTGATCCGGCCATAAGCTGGGTGAACGGGGAACTCCCGGCTTAGGACCATAAAAAGATGATAAGGGAGGCAAAGAAGACACTTCTTGCCTGGGCGAAGGCGTTGGTTGTCTAATAGGGGATGAAGGTGGTTGATCATGGGAAATTGCTCTTCTTTTTCGGGCGAGGGGGGAACTTTGTTCAGCCTCAAATTCATCAGTATCGGCTGAATCAGGAAGAGGTCGACTGGAAGAGGAAGCGGGTATTCTCAATTCTTCGGTGGTGAGGGGAACAATCTTGGCTTTGGCCTTTCGTTTCTTGGTATAAAGAATTTTGGTGCGCTGCTCAATGGGCATATCCAGGAGGCTTTCAGTAAGGACGGGATCAGGAGTGAATTTGTGCTTCTTGACGGCATGTTTCTTCTTTCGGGGTCGGCTTGTCCCTTCTGGAAGGTTTGGCTCGTCTGTTGGAGGAATAGTAGTTGGAATCTCTTCTATTGAAGCTTCTGCATTTTGTGTTTCTACAGCAGGAGGATTTACATGTTGGGCTTCAGAGGTTTGAGCCTTCGTATCCTCGGCTTCGGTTGAAGCCGAGACTGATTTGGCAGAAAGGAATTCTTTTAAATCCATCCGATCAATGGAAGTAGGCTTAATCAAAGATACTACGAAAGAACAGAAAGTAATACTTTAGGACAATTATTGAGAGAAATTTGAATAAATTTGCACAGAAGATGGTTTCAGAACTTACGCTTATGGTCATATAACCACGCTTGTTTGCTAAGGAGTCCGAAGCTCCATTCTTTCAGAGGGAGTTTATTCAACAGCTTCACCATTTCATTCCCCCGTTCCTGCGTGATATCGCCAAAGTCTGGAGAAAGAATAGGGATAGTGGTCCAGTCAGGGATGGAGGAAATATCCGGTCCATTGATAAAGATCCAATCCTTATGCCACCCTCTGTTGCTTGAAGGGGTGTCTATTAAAGATCTTCGTTCAATCTTGACGTTGGACGGTTTGCTTAGCCCTTTGAATCCTTTCTCCCTAGATTGACCCACCATAAAGAGAGAAAAGAAGAAATCAATAGATGGGGGGATACCTTGCTCGAAGCACCACGCGGCAAACGCGAGTATATAAATGTAAGAATTGGGGACTAGTTGGGCCAACCCAACCCCTAGAAATCCTAGCATGTTCAAAACAAAAGGGTGAAGAGGGAACCGGAGGCCCTTCTCCAAAAGAGTGAGGGGCATAGCAACAAAACCCTCTGGGCGTTGATACATACGTTCAGTGGGAAAGGGGGCTCGTAGTTGATAATTGAGGGGGATCTGATACCGATCTCGGATGACTAATATATCGGAATCAACAGCTGAGGAAGGGGTATTGGCATGGGCGAATTTTTTATAGTCGGTAAAATTGAAAGGCGTCTCTGAAGGAACGTCTTTGATTGAATCAATGGGAACGGTCTTGCTGGAGGATGGTTTCAATTTGGGTTTCGCAGTTGGGATGGTGTTATCGGTGTTTTGGGAAGCCATTGTTGACAGACAAATGGAGAAGAAAACCGAAACAAGAAGGAGAAGAAAGCTAAAGTATTTCGAATTTCAAATAAACAAGTAAAACTGTTCGAATTAGAGATTTCAAAGATTTATAGAGTTGTCTTTTCGGAGGTACACGAAGCCCAAAGGCTGCGCATTCAATGAGTATCATAATGGAGGTGCAAAGTTGGTATCCGGGCTTGGAATCGAAAGGTTAATAGTTGGCGTCTGCTCTTGGAATTGAGGAATCTATCATTTGTTTTTGAAACTCGAAAAGTGGGTATCCGATTTTAATTTGAAGGGGTCTGCATGTAAACATGGGCCTTTTATCAATTGGGCTTTGCTGAGTCTGTGCGAATTCTCCTTGATAATCGGCCCGGGTTCCTATACTCTTTCATTAAACATTTTGTTTAACGAAAAACTAGGGGGCAATGTTGGGCCATGAATATCTCGGGGTGGTCAATTCTTATCCACTGTGGGCTTTCCGGGTCAGACCCATTTTTACTATTGGAGTATTGGGCCATTGTCTAAATGGTTATTTAGATAAACTTTAGGTTGGAGCTAGTAGTGGATGACAGGTGGCAGTTTATAGACTAAAGATTACCCCTAATCTGTGGGATTAGCAGGCGGCTGATTGAGGTGATGGGCCCAGCCGTCTTAAGCCACCTTCATTAATGAGGAGTTGACATAATGTTGACTGGGGGAAGAGCAAGTGGGGAAAAGCCTGCAGGCAGCCAACTGACGTAAACATCGGGGGAAAACATGCAAGGTGGTGAGACAGTATATGAGAAAAGCACTACATGAAAGGGAAAAAACACATATTTTTCTCTCAGAACACTAAAGCACACAACCTCCATTGTTAAACCATTTTTCTCAAAATCTGTACTTATTCTCACGCCGGAGCGATCCCCGACGGTCCAAAACCGTCGAGATCCGGTGCTGACGTGTTCATTGTGCAGGATCAAATGTGCTTTTCGTGATTGAGGCGCGTGAAGAGTCGGTGGTGTTAACACTAGTTAAAACAAAAATGGGGAAGATTAGAACGACAGATATATGTACTTCTGTCTATTGGAGGCGGAGCGAAGCACACACAGAGGTAAATAGGTTTTTGAGTTTCTAATTTCAACCCCAATTTAATTAACTAGTTCAATTTTAGTGCAAGGCACAAACTGTTTTAATACCCATATATATATATATATATATATAACTTATTCATGAAAATAATTATGAAATATAGTGATAACGATATTACTAATTATGTATATTTATTTTATATTTATATTATATATACTTATTCATGAAGATAATTTTTCTAATTATATGTGATTAGCAATTAGTTTATATATGAACACACAAAATATAAATTAAATATATGTAATAATTAAGTTTACAAATAAATAAAAAGAAACAAAAAAAGATGATAATAAATTGGAGCATCATTGCATGATATTGCTGCTCGAGTTGTTAATTTATCCTTCTTGCGTAATACGTATAATTACATAATCAATATATGGTAAAATTACAGAAACATGAGTTAATATGATGAAAAAAAAGAGTTATTAACATATGCTTATAATATTTCATACCTCTATTTGAGTATCTCGATCGGGATAAGACTATCTTTTTTCTTTCGTCTTTTCTCTCTGATCATTTTTCTCTAATTTAAAAACTACAACACATGAGAGAATTATAAGAACCATAGTCACGACATGAAAGACTCTTGCATTTATTCTATCTTATCATTATCGACTTTTGAAAATTAATTTGAGATATTTTCAAAATTAAACTCGGTATGATTTATAAACCAAAGTTAGTCACTACATGAAAAACTCTTACATTTGTTCTATCTTATCTTTTTTTGACTTTTAAAAGTTAATTGAAAATATCTTCAAAATCAAACTGAGTATGATTCAATAACAATTATGAAATAATAAATCTTATAATTGATAGTATTTTTTTAAACGGTTGAATTACATATATATTCCTTGCAACCTAGATTGCAAATAGGTATAATTCAATTAAATCTCTACCACATGGAAAGGGTGATTTGTTAGACTTGATTCACTTTTTTTTCTTGATATATAGATCATTTTAATCATATTTGAAACTCTCTAGTTATTTAAAATACATTTTTTTTTGTGGAATGAAAAGAGTATACAGCATCAATTTAAAGTATAGGTGGTTTAAAAAAATTATAATTCGAGCAAAATTTAAGCACTTTCGAATATTCAACATATATACACAGATATAATTAATTAAGAGCTAATTATACTTCTGTTACACTAATTAATATCACCAAATTCATAATTTGATTCATAAAGTAATTGGACTTACAAAGTACTACATAAACTAACAAATTGCATACAATTATGTCGCCCCCAAAATTATTTTTTCTGGCAGAAGTTGACCGAAATACCCGATCCAACTAACAACCCGATTGTATCCGATTAGTTTTATATATACGGTTTGTGTAACACCTCCTTCCCGAATAAGAAAGGGAGATCACGTGCAAAGTACAATAAACCTCAAAATAAGTAAATAAAGCACAAATAACTTTAAAACATTAAATAGTTGATAATCCATCAATATCAATTTAAATACAATTCTCTAAAAAATTATACAATAATCTAACCCTAAATACAAATTCCTGCCTGGAAAAAAATACAACATAAGTCAAATGCCCAATACAGATAAAAAAATACAAAAGATGCACAACTAAAATATGGAATCAACTGACAAAATATTAATAAACAAGGTCTCAAGCATAAATACCGACGATAATATAATATTCAAAGTTTGAATATAATATATATACCTGAATCAACAGAATTAACGAAATAAACAGAAGGCTGAATCAAAGTGGCTAAATGATTATATATATATCATACCGAAGTACTCAAAACAAAACAGAACTTTGCCACACAAACAAGTCAAAATAATATCACACAGACAAATCACACATTGGACCGCGAATCCAAATGCATACAAATCTAAAAGTGTGTCTAGCACAAACATCATCAATCCACAAAACAGAACAGAAACTAGGGTGCAACCTATATGCATCATGAACAAACATATCAAATGGTCAAAATTCACACCGAGAACAACATACAAAAGGATACGTCATTGATTGATCACACCGTCACGAAAAGTGTTATGCCTCGTTGGTAAGAGAACATATATGTGTTACCTCCATGGTGGTTATAACTCAGGTATATCCTATCTGTAAGACCCCAACTTTTATGAATAAAGATTTAGCTTTCTTTATATATTATTTCGAAACAGTAAGGTGTTGTTTTGATAAATATGAAAGTTATGGGTGAAATGTGCAAATATTTTTAAAATGAGCAAGTGGTTATAAAATATTCTTGTTGTCGGAGAATATTCGTTTGGTCGTGGAATATTCTTGTTGTCGGAGAATATTCGTACGACGGCGCAGCTATTTGTGAGCCCCCACAACGGAATAACTGTCGGATATAGAAAGCGACAGAAATAACTTTTTTACAAAATAACGGCGTGGTTGTTACCGTTAGTACTGTTGAAATACCTGGTGGTTAAAATACAGTGATACGCTGTGTTGCACAGTAGCACACGGTATCGCACAGTATTTTGAATTATTGAGTCTTACGTGAGAAGCCATTACTCAATAATGGTTACAGTAATTACTGTTCAATATTTTATATTATTGACTCAATAATTGCTACGTTGATATTTTATATTATTGACTCAATAATTGCTGCATTGATATTTTATTGACTCAATAATTGCCACGTTGCTATTTTTTATGATTGATTCAATAATGGCTACAGTTGATATTTTGTAGTATTGATTCAATAATTGTCGTTGCACAGTATTTCACGTTATCAACTCAATAATTCATATTATTTGAATAATATTATTAGATAGCATTATTGACAATGTCTAAGGAAGTTCTGTCTAGGAGGGGTTATTTAATTGCGCGCCAGTAAGGAGAAGTCCTTATCGGAAGGCCCCCTCTGTCCTGGGAACGACCTGGTTGTTAATATTGTAGTTCTATAATATTATTTGTGAATAATTAATTATTAATTTATATGATAAGGAAATATTTATTTTGTGGATATTAAAGAAGGAATTGGCGCTGATGAGTTTTTATCAATATTTTGGTCTGAGAAATCATCTGTTTTTGGATTTCGGATAATTTATGTTTGGAATTTGGAAAAACTTTCTTCTGCAAAGTTGTAGAGAATTAAATTTCCTATGGAAGGACATAGAATTTGTATTTTTCTGACGAAGGGGCTATTTGTTATGAATTATTGAAGTTTCGAAAAGAAAAAAAAATTTGGCCGGGCCCCACTTTTGGTGGAAAATTTTTTAGCCGCCAGGCGGCGGAAATTTTGAAAAATATATAATATTTTATTCATTTAGTCTCCTTTGGCATCCTAAGCTTTTCCTATAAATAGGGTGCTTAGGTTATAATTGAAAATCACACCAGAATCAGAAGTTTTCTCTCTCTATAATATCGAGCGTATTTTTGTGAGTATTTTAATATTTTGAGTATTAGTATTCAGCGCAAGTTTCCTTCGGTAATATATCCGATATTCCAGTCAGAGGTACTATCTTTTTGAGGTAAGGGATGTTATTTTCTTTCGTAAATGATATTTTTCTTTTCAATATCATTATACAGAAATATTGTCATGGATTTTATGTTGAAATTCTTACTTTTTCCGTCGGGGTTACTATTCACGTATACGGCACTATTCACGCATACGGCACTATTCACGGAAAAATTAAATTTTCTTCTATTTGTCCAAATTGCTTGTTAAGGTTACTATCTTTGATTGTATCCAAGTTTTGAGCTCTATTCTTGAATTTTGCTCCATAATTGATTATTACGAGGTATTTTTGAATTGGATATACTAAAATACGAATCCTTAGTCTTTGTCTTTTATCTCACTGGATTCGTTTTTTTTTAAATATTTTTCATCATTCTCAGTCCTAAAAGGTGATGTAACTGAATATCTTTGGCCTGTAGAGCAAAGATGAATGATTATTTGATGAATATCTTTGGCCTGTAGAGCAAAGATGAATGATTACCTGATGAATATCTTTGGCCTGTAGTGCAAAGATGACAGGTGTTGAGATGAATATGACCACTGATGATACAAATGAATATCTTTGGCCTGTAGTGCAAAGATGAATATTTGATTCGAGATGTATATTGATTGATGTTACAGGGATAAAATATTGATGATGGACTTTTAAATCATAGAAGATAGTAGACTTGATTCTCTGCTTAACTCTTCTAATGAATTGTTATTTCCGCTGCGAATATTGATCTAAGATTGGTTGTCCATTATATTTTATCTGATTTATTGTAAGACTAACGATAATTTATTTTTCATTATCTTAGTCATAATATTCTTTACTGAGCTAGTTGAGCTCACCATTTTCATCTGTTGTCCTCTTCAGGAAATGAGAATGTTGCGGGAACTAGTCGGGGGACAGAGTGATGGTCCGAGTTAGAGCAGTAGTAGTCCTCACTATTTCTGATAAATAGTGTGATAATAATTGTAATGAGGACTTAGTTTGAATCTTAATATTTTCTACATATTTGTATTGAGACTCACAGTTGTGTGGTCGTATTTTGCACGACCGTATGATATAAAGTTTGTATTTGAATTCTGTACCATGTATTTGGCGACTCAGAATGGGTTGGGTTGAATGGGCCTATTCTGGGGGCGTCACAGTTGGTATCAGAGCTTAGGGATATGATCTCTGGCGGAGATCGGGGAATAGAACTAGGAGGGGAGAGACGAGTAAATTCTTCGCTAGTGTGTCCTACCTAAGCTTATGTGGTATTTAATTGGTTAGTCGGAGCATAGGGTTAATATGTGAGATGTTATTTGTTAATTAACCCTTGTTTTATGGCAGTATTTGAGAATGGCAGCTGAGAATGTTAACAACGAAGTGAATGAGACCGTGGAGACACCTTTAATCGTTAACCAAGAGAACGTGCAACAAGAAGGCAATGTTCATCCTGAAAATAACGCTGGTCAGACGATAAACGATGAGATGTTTAGAAGTTTTCTGCAGTTCATGCAAAATCAGACGAGAGAGACTCGTGTGCAACATACAGGTGGAGATAATAACAACACACGAGTTGTTACTGCCAAGCAGTTCAAAGAATTAGGACCACCAGAGTTTTTGGGAAAGCCAGATCCGATAAAGGCGGAGACGTGGATTAAACAAATTACTAAGATATTTGATGTCTTGGGATGCACGGAGGAACAGAAGGTTCCATTCGCCACGTTTATGTTCCGTGGAGAGGCAGATTACTGGTGGGAATCCGTGAAGAGTACCCAACCTGCCGCACTCAAGATGTCTTGGGAAGCGTTCCAAAAACTGTTCAATGACAAGTACTTTTCTGAAAGTATTCGTCATATGAAGGAAGTAGAATTTATTAGACTACAACAAAACAACATGACGGTATCCCAATACGAGGCTAAGTTCGCGGAGCTGTCCAGGTTTGCACCTCATTTGGTGGAGAATGAAGAACGTATGACGCGGATGTTTCTAAGAGGTTTGAAACCCGAAATACGTCAATACCTCATTTCTCATAAATTTTCTTTATATTCGGATGTAGTAAACAGGGCCCAGTTATTAGAACGAGATAATGATTATGTTCAACCGAGGGACCACAACCAAGGTCGTACCGGTGGCAGCAGTCATCGGAGCAATGACAACCAGCGAGGAGGAAAGTATGACAGAAGCGGTAACCACTCCGGTGGTTATCGTGGTCATGATAGTAGAAGAAGCGAATCGGGAGGAGATTTCAAGAAGAGAAGGTACAACAATGAGAACGTGAAGACGTCGACATCAGCACCAGCATCAACTGCTTCGAGGGGAGGAGAACGACCACCGGTCGTATGCTTTAAATGCGGGAAAGAGGGACATATCAGCCCAAACTGCCCACAACAATTCAAAGGATGCTATAACTATGGAAAAGAAGGACATATAGCTCGAGATTGTCCTGTTACGAAACCAAGTTTAGCGGGGGTGGTGATTCCAAAGGCGGTTGCAGACAAGTCAAAGTCGGTGATTCCTGGAAGAGCGTTTGTCATGACAGCCCAAAACGCGAGGAATCCACACGAGGTGATTACGGGTAAGCTGATCATAAACTCTTGCGAAGTTTATACCTTGTTAGATACCGGTGCTACCCATTCCTTTATTTCACCTGCTTGTGCTCAACGTTTGAACTTGACTTCGGATAAATTAGACTTTGACTTATCTGTTGAAACTCCGTTAGGAGAAACCTTTGTTACATCTACAGTTTACAAATCTTGCTTGATTCAGATTGATACCCTTACCTTACCTGTTGATCTTATATCTTTGAAAATACTTGCATTTGACGTGATTTTAGGAATTGACTGGTTAACCACTTACCATGCCAAAATTGATTATTTTCGTAAGGTTGTTAGTTTTCATATTCCTAATCAACCTGTTGTGCGAATCCAAATCACCAAACCACTAAAATCAGTCAATATCATTTCAAATCCCAAGGCTATTCGTTTATTGAAAAACGGATGTCAAGCTTTCTTAGCTCATGTCACTGATCTAAATCAGAATACATCAGATTTGAATGATATTTCCGTTGTTAATGAGTTTCCTGATGTATTTCCCGAAGAACTTCCCGGTCTACCCCCAGAACGTGAAGTTGAATTCTTTATTGACCTTGAGCCCGGTACAAAGCCCATTTCTAAAACCCCATATCGAATGGCTCCTATTGAACTTCAGGAGTTAAAGATCCAATTACAAGAGTTGTTAGACATCGGTTTTATTCGTCCTAGTACGTCTCCTTGGGGTGCTCCTGTTTTATTCGTAAAGAAGAAAGACGGGAGTATGAGACTTTGTATTGACTATCGGGAGTTGAACCATGTCACTATCAAGAATAGGTATCCATTACCTCGTATTGATGACCTGTTCGACCAGTTGCAAGGAGCGCAATTCTTTTTAAAGATCGATCTTCGTTCTGGATATCATCAGTTGAAGATTAAAACTGAGAATATTCCAAAGACTGCTTTTAGAACACGGTACGGGCATTATGAGTTCTTAGTCATGTCTTTTGGATTGACTAATGCTCCTGCTGCTTTCATGGATATGATGAACCGTATATTTAAGGAGTATTTAGATCAATTCGTTGTTGTCTTTATTGATGACATTCTCATCTATTCTAAAAGCCGTGAAGATCATGAACACCATTTGAAGTTAGTACTTCAAAAGCTTCGTGAGAACAAGCTATACGCCAAGTTAAAGAAATGCGAGTTCTGGCTTGAGGAAGTAGCATTTCTTTGGCACGTGGTATCGAAACGTGGAGTATCTGTGGACCCGGCGAAGATTGAAGCAATACAAAGCTGGGAGCAACCTAAGTCGGTGACTGAAGTACGAAGCTTTCTGGGCTTAGCTGGTTATTATCGGAGGTTCGTAGAGGGATTTTCTCGAATCGCTACTCCATTAACTCAGTTGACTCGGAAAGATACGAAATTCGTTTGGAGCGAGGAATGTGAGAAAAGCTTCCAAGAGCTCAAGAGGAGACTTATTTCGGCACCTGTTCTGACAATACCATCTGGTTCAGATGGATTTGTTATTTACAGCGATGCTTCGGGCAAAGGGTTAGGATGTGTTCTCATACAACATAAGAAAGTCATAGCCTATGCCTCGTGACAACTCAAAGAATATGAGAGGAATTATCCTACTCATGATCTAGAGTTGGCAGCAGTCGTTTTCGCGTTGAAGATCTGGAGACACTACCTGTACGGAGAGAAAGTGGAGATTTATACGGATCATAAGAGCCTTAAATATTTCTTCACTCAGAAGGAACTCAACATGCGGCAACGACGTTGGCTTGAGCTGTTGAAAGATTACGATCATACTATCCAATACCATCCTGGAAAAGCGAACGTGGTAGCTGACGCGTTGAGTAGAAGATCATATGTGGGAACGAGTGCGATGATGTCAAGTATACGCGTAGAACCAGCTTTGATTGATAAAGTTAAAGCTGCTCAAGCTACGGATGCGGAGCTGATGAAGATGAAGAAGAAGGTGCAAGAAGGTGCAATTCCAGAAGCGAGAATCGATGAAGATGGAATACTTCGAGTCAACTCCAGACTTTGTGTTCCTAACGATTCCGACTTGAAGTATGGAATCATGATGGAGGCACACAACACACCGTTTGCGATTCATCCTGGGAGTACTAAAATGTATCGTGATCTTCGACATACATTTTGGTGGAGCAATATGAAGAGAGAGATCGCGGAGTTCATCTCGAGATGTTTAACTTGTCAACGTGTAAAGGCGGAGCATCAAGTGCCGAAGGGTCCATTGCAACCACTGGAGATTCCGAAATGGAAGTGGGAACATATTACGATGGATTTCATTACGGGTCTTCCCAAGGTTTCTCAAGGCTTAGATGCGATTTGGGTTATTGTTGATAGATTAACCAAGTCTGCTCATTTCTTGCCGATACAAGAGACTTATTCCCTTGAACGTCTTGCTCATATGTACGTGAATGAGATTGTGAGGTTGCATGGCATGCCAGTATCCATAGTTTCGGATCGTGATCCCAGATTTACTTCACGATTTTGGATCAGTTTGCAGAAAGCTATGGGTACGGATTTACGATTCAGTTCGGCTTATCATCCTCAAACAGACGGACAATCGGAAAGGACTATCCAAACTCTTGAAGATCTATTGAGACTCTGTGTTCTAGACTTCAAAGGGAATTGGGATAAGTACTTACCATTGGTGGAATTCTCCTACAACAACAGTTATCAGGCAAGTATAGGCGTGGCTCCATTCGAGGCATTGTATGGAAGAAAGTGTCGCTCTCCAGTATGTTGGAACGAGGTGGGTGAAACAACATTGTTAGGACCGGAGTTAGTACGTATGACTACGAAAAAGATCCAAATGATCCGACAACGTATACAAACGGCACAAGATCGACAAAAGAGTTATGCGGATCTTCATCGAAAGGACGTGAAATTTAATGTTGGGGACCATGTGTTATTACGTATTGCTCCATGGAAGGGAGTTACGAGCTTTGGGAAGAGAGGAAAGCTCAACCCACGATTCATTGGTCCATTTGAGATTCTTGACCGAATAGGAAATGTGGCTTATAGACTCGCTTTACCTCCAAGCATGTCTCGTGTTCATAACGTGTTTCACATATCCGTGTTACGTAAATATGTGAAGGATCCAAACCGCATTATTGAGTTAGAACCAGACGAAATAGCCGAAGATTTAACGTACGAGGAGGTACCTGTCAAGATCTTGGATAGGAAGGAGCATGTCCTACGCTCGAAAATTATACCTCAAGTTAAAGTTTTGTGGAGAAACCATGCAATTGAGGAAATGACCTGGGAGTTGGAATCGAAAATGAAAGCGAGGTATCCTCACCTTTTCGACATACCAGGTACGTACGTCAATTTCGAGGACGAAATTTCATAAGGAGGGGAGGTTGTAAGACCCCAACTTTTATGAATAAAGATTTAGTTTTCTTTATATATTATTTCGAAAAAGTAAGGTGTTGTTTTGATAAATATGAAAGTTATGGGTGAAATGTGCAAACATTTTTAAAATGAGCAAGTGGTTATAAAATATTCTTGTTGTCGAGGAATATTCGTTTGGTCGTGGAATATTCTTGTTGTCGGGGAATATTCGTACGACGGCGCAGCTATTTGTGGGCCCCCACAACGGAATAACTGTCGGATATAGAATGCGACAGAAATAACTTTTTTACAAAATAACGACGTGGTTGTTACCGTTAGTACTGTTGAAATACCCGGTGGTTAAAATACAGTGATACGCTGTGTTGCACAGTAGCACACGGTATCGCACAGTATTTTGAATTATTGAGTCTTACGTGAGAAGCCATTACTCAATAATGGTTACAGTAATTACTGTTCAATATTTTATATTATTGACTCAATAATTGCTACGTTGATATTTTATATTATTGACTCAATAATTGCTGCATTGATATTTTATTGACTCAATAATTGCCACGTTGCTATTTTTTATGATTGATTCAATAATGGCTACAGTTGATATTTTGTAGTATTGATTCAATAATTGTCGTTGCACAGTATTTCACGTTATCAACTCAATAATTCATATTATTTGAATAATATTATTAGATAGCATTATTGACAATGTCTAAGGAAGTTCTGTCTAGGAGGAGTTATTTAATTGCGCGCCAGTAAGGAGAAGTCCTTATCGGAAGGCCCCCTCTGTCCAAGGAACGACCTGGTTGTTAATATTGTAGTTCTATAATATTATTTGTGAATAATTAATTATTAATTTATATGATAAGAAAATATTTATTTTGTGGATATTAAAGAAGGAATTGGCGCTGATGAGTTTTTATCAATATTTTGGTGTGAGAAATCATCTGTTTTTGGATTTCGGATAATTTATATTTGGAATTTGGAAAAACTTTCTTCTGCAAAGTTGTAGAGAATTAAATTTCCTATAGAAGGACATAGAATTTGTATTTTTCTGACGAATGGGCTATTTGTTATGAATTATTGAAGTTTCGGAAGAAAAAAAAAATTTGGGCGGGCCCCACTTTTGGTGGAAAATTTTTTAGCCGCCAGGCGGCTGAAATTTTGAAAAATATATAATATTTTATTCATTTAGTCTCCTTTGGCATCCTAAGTTTTTCCTATAAATAGGGTGCTTAGGTTAGAATTGAAAATCACACCAGAATCAGAAGTTTTCTCTCTCTATAATATCGAGCGTATTTTTGCGAGTATTTCAATACTTTGAGTATTAGTATTCAGCGCAAGTTTTCTTCGGTAATATATCCGATATTCCAGTCAGAGGTACTATCTTTTTGAGGTAAGGGATGTTATTTTCTTTCGTAAATGATATTTTTCTTTTCAATATCATTATACAGAAATATTGTCGTGGATTTTATGTTGAAATTCTTACTTTTTCCGTCGGGGTTACTATTCACGTATACGGCACTATTCATGCATACGGCACTATTCACGGAAAAATTAAATTTTCTTCTATTTGTCCAAATTGCTTGTTAAGGTTACTATCTTTGATTGTATCCAAGTTTTGAGCTCTATTCTTGAATTTTACTCCATAATTGATTATTACGAGGTATTTTTGAATTGGATATACTAAAATACGAATCCTTAGTCTTTGTCTTTTATCTCACTGGATTCGTTTTTTTTTAAATATTTTTCATCATTCTCAGTCCTAAAAGGTGATGTAACTGAATATCTTTGGCCTGTAGAGCAAAGATGAATGATTACTTGATGAATATCTTTGGCCTGTAGAGCAAAGATGAATGATTACCTGATGAATATCTTTGGCCTGTAGTGCAAAGATGACAGGTGTTGAGATGAATATGACCACTGATGATACAAATGAATATCTTTGGCCTGTAGTGCAAAGATGAATATTTGATTCGAGATGTATATTGATTGATGTTACAGGGATAAAATATTGATGATGGACTTTTAAATCATAGAAGATAGTAGACTTGATTCTCTGCTTAACTCTTCTAATGAATTGTTATTTCCGCTGCGAATATTGATCTAAGATTGGTTGTCCATTATATTTTATCTGATTTATTGTAAGACTAACGATAATTTATTTTTCATTATCTTAGCCATAATATTCTTTACTGAGCTAGTTGAGCTCACCATTTTCATATGTTGTCCTCTTCAGGAAATGAGAATGTTGCGGGAACTAGTCGGTGGACAGAGTGATGGTTCGAGTTAGAGCAGTAGTAGTCCTCACTATTTCTGATAAATAGTGTGATAATAATTGTAATGAGGACTTAGTTTGAATCTTAATATTTTCTAAATATTTGTATTGAGACTCACAGTTGTGTGGTCGTATTTTGCACGACCGTATGATATAAAGTTTGTATTTGAATTCTGTACCATGTATTTGACGACTCAGAATGGATTGGATTGAATGGACCTATTCTGGGGGCGTCACACTATCTATTAATCTATAAAGAAATATATGTGATGTCACAACTCATGCGACACAATGCCAATTATTTAAAGAGTTATAAACATACATGTTAAACCAAATAAAATCATAAACAAAATACTTCCAAAGTAATATAACAACATGTGCCGTGCCGCTCTACAAAAATCAATAAAATTTTATGTGTGAAGCATAAATTCAAAATGTTAGAAAATATGAAGTTTAGAATATTTAGACGAAACCAAAACAAAATAAGAGAGCCAATTTGGTAAGAGAACTAGTTAATTTGTTACCATGATCATGAGGAACATAATTAAATTAAAGAGAGGAGAACCCGTGGCAAAGATGAAGGTAGTGCTCAATTTGATGACCTGACCAATATCGGAGAAAATTAGGAATAATAATGTTAACAACATCAGACTCAAGCATCCATGAATCCAAGCAACATCCAAGAATCAAGCATCCCGAATTACGAATAGCAAATCCTATGCCCACTTGACCAGTCTAATTAATTGTATCGTCCGTATTTAGTATGATTACAATTTACACCATCAAGAATGTGTAAATTGTAATTTAGGCTGGCCTAGTGGTTAAGAAGGTTTATTCCCTACCTCGATTTTTTGGATTCAAACATTAGGGGCTTTTGGCATCGAACGATTGATTATTCTAATTAAGACTCCATCAGTTCATCCCTAGGCTCTCTTTTTTTAAAGTAAAAAAAAATTTGTTTTCTTTTTAGTACCTATATTATTACAACTTAATTATATGAACTTTAATTTTAGAATTAATTAATTAATGTCGACTCAATCAAATAATAATACAAACCAGAAATGATTCGTTGTTAATTCGGAGTCCGTCCGTCCGTCCAGATATTTTTCTATCTGTACCTTATTAATGTAGAATAATTAATGTAGAATAGAGACGTTACAACTTTTGATCAGGAGGATAAATACAAAGTATTTGACCTAAATTTTGCATGGGACATTTATTTATATATATATATATATATATATATATATATATATATATATATATATATATATATATATATATATATATATATATATATAATTGGATAATACTAATAAACATGAAATGGCAGGAAGTTTGGTTGAAAAAATGACACGACACAATAATAATTATATACATTAATTGATGATACATATAAAGATGAGGTAGTGAGGAATTAAGGAGTTAATTGGGGTCATAGATGGATCCTTTTTTATAATCCATCCATATGTGGTAAAGATGTGCATGCCTATGTTCATTAATTACTTTCGTGATAATAACCAGATGTACGTACGTACATAATAGTAGTATATACTATACCTCATGAATATAATCACGCACACTAAATATCCTCGTGCTAACTACTCCATACTACTTACTACAATACAACTGACCCAATTATGAGATATATCATTGTCACTACTATATATGGAGTAAGCAAAAAATAATACACCTCACCTAAAAACAATACTTATGATTCTTTCCTTTACT
Source organism: Panax stipuleanatus (assembly GCA_020205555.1). Taxonomy (NCBI): domain Eukaryota; kingdom Viridiplantae; phylum Streptophyta; class Magnoliopsida; order Apiales; family Araliaceae; genus Panax; species Panax stipuleanatus. The sequence goes on along the minus strand of CM035118.1, from coordinate 160,174,937 downwards.
AAAAGTTATAATAGACACAACCAAATACTTTTAAGTGTAATATTTTGAATTTAAACTGTATATACTTGGAACGTATTCTATGAGTGAGATGCATGGAGCCATGGAGCCATGGAGGGAGTAAACTGATGCTTTCGACTTTTGTTTACTGCTGCCGCCGCCTAGCCTATGTTCCATCAAGTCTAATAGCGTGGCCCTTCAAAAAAATAATACTCTCTCTATATATATATATATATATATCAGTCCCCTTCAGTTGAAAAATCTCTCAAATAGTGTTATTTAGTAGCAATATATGCATGAGGTGTACTTACAACAGCAGAGATATACTATATATATATATATATAATGAGTATTAGTACGTATTAACCGAAAAGAAAATTGGGCAATAATTAATTATGCAAGCTGCTAGGATAATAGTAATATATATTGATCGAACAATTCTAAATAATATCAAACGTCATTGAAAACCAAAGAAGTGATGACAAATAGTTCCTTAAGGGCTTGCAAAGACTTGTTTTAGTTTTCAGGAAAGGACAAAAAAAATGTTTCTATAACTACCCCTAATTAATTAATTTGTTCTTTTAAACTAGTTAATTATGTTTGTTTGTTGGTCATGAAGTCAAAACATTATTCCATCCAATGATGGGATATATGTATGTCGAGTTTGTTCGTTTAGTTTTAATGGATGACTTAATTAAAAATTACTAATAATTAAGCAATTCAAATTTACTAATTAATTAATGTGATGACCGATGAAAGAGTTTATATATATATATATATGCGACCTCCGCAGCTCCACTCACGAGATGCATTATAAAATTTCGAGAAATTCCAAAATAGCAGGTTGAATATATGGCATTAGGGTATGAAGTTAATTCAAGCATAGTAGTCGATCCTATTACGATTGAAAAAAATGGTTAGGCAAGTTCTGGTGAGATGATAAAATGAGTAAAAGCAAGTAATTATCTAAGAGTTGTCCAAATCAATTGAACGGAAGCTTGGCGACTCATTCAAATCCTTAATTAGTGGGAAGGAATTAATTAGAGATAGGAAATAAGATTCGGCAAATATTCTTTGATGATGATAATCTACTCTATAAACACAAAGTCAAACCCATTAAGTACGGAGTAATTAATTAATTAATTAATCTCAGTGGATATATATCTCCTCACCTAGCTCTTCATGTGTACATATTTTTAATTTGATCCATTTCAAATTAAATGAAGAGTCTTTATTCTATCACATTTTCTCATCATCATGATGTCACGTTCCAACACATTGTAAGTTTGAACTATAAAATGAAGACTCTTCATTTGTTCTTTTAATTCGATCTGTTACAACTGCTCAATCTACCTACCTACCCCAATATAATTATGGCCCACAGGAAAACACCAGATTCAAGAATTAAGTAAACTGATTGAGTCTATTTCTTTAAATATTAATCCAAAATTTGTTCACTATATATAAGTAGCCTCACGAGGGCTTGGTTTCTCAAAAACTGGCCCAAAAAACAAATAAATGATCCTCTAATTCTTGCTAGCTAGCTAGCTCCAATTGTATTTATGTATATAAACATATAAAAATAATTTATATATAGAGAGAGAGAGATACATATATATCATGGAGAAGTCTAGCACTTCTTTGAGCAAAGCTCGATCGGAGGAGGAGAGTGGTTGGACTTTTTATTTCGAAGACTTGTTATCGTGTAATATTATTAGCACTACTAAGGATAATATTGATGATCAACTGCAGCCGCCAAGCCCTAAATATTATTCTCAAGTAGTATCTGATGCGGCTTCTTCGGCAAAGAAGTTGATGATGATCACTGCTGATTCTAATTATAATTATAATTATAATGATCAAAGAAGTAGTAGTAGTAGTAGTAGTTTTAATTCTATGAAGCTGCAGGACAGCTTTAAAAAGAGGAGATATAAATTAGCAGCAGCAGCAGCTGCTGATCATATAGTTGATGATGATGCTTTGGAGGATACTGCTACTTCTCCTGCCAATAGTCCTAAGGTACGTACACGTACGTTAATTAATTGCTCAATAAATATCACCTTCTTAATTAATTACTTACTTCTAATTCATCTCTTTCTTAATTCTCTGCTTAATTTTCATTTTGTATGTATGTATGTATGTATGTATGTATATGGTGGCTATAGTTATACATGCATGTACGTATATATCATGTATATATATCATATATGTATGCAAGGCTTGACCATATAATGCCTTTTTCTTCAACAGGTTTGTTATTTAAACCAACAGTTTACCAACACAAAAGAGATCAGAGAATTATTAATTACACAAATTTCAGAGGTGAAAATTAACAAGATATATATATATATATATATATATATATATATATATATATAATTCCTATTATTATTTGTGGTGTCATTTCATGCATGGTTTATTTATTTGTTTTTGTTTTCTGATTTCTGAGCTCTTCTGGATTCTGCTTCAATATTTTATTTTTATTTTTTTTATAATTTAATTTCCAGCAGAAAGGTGGCACCACATCTGCCGGACGGACAGTTGATCATGCAGAGAGGACGACGAAACTGAAGAAAAGGGGGCTTTGCTTAGTACCAGTCTCTACCTTTGCAAACTATCTTGGTCATATTTAGTTAATTAATAAATTAACTGAAGAAAAGTTAATTATAATTATATATATCGTTCGACAAAAAAAATTGCCACTTTTGTGAAGAATATATATATATATACCTCAAATCAATAAATACATTCGCATATATGCACTTATTCTCATAATTAATGTGTCACTGGTCGCAATATATATATATATTATTGAACGTAGTTTTTCCTCTTAATTTTTACATGATGTATCTCAACTAACAATCAAATAATTCCATGATTCCGTGAACAAATTATGATGGTAAAAGTTGCTGAATTAAGTTAGTGTCATCATTTGGACATGCATGATATAATGGTTTGACAATTGTACGTGTTCTAAAACTATAAGAATATATATATATATAGAGTTGCATCTACAGCAACCGGTTACTGAGAACAACATTTTATATGGAATAAATTGAGTCAAAAACTCTTACAAAGAATGAAATAAAAGGATTGCTCCTTGTGAATACAACCCATATATATATATATATATTCTGCTGCTCCAGCAGACTATTAGTAGTTATATTGTATGTACCTCTACTAAGGTTGACTTTGGCCTGCTATTTTTTTGGATTAATCAGGGCAATATATATTGTTGTCCTTTCCGAATTTCCATTATTTACTGGTAGTTACTACTGATAAAACAAAATATAAAAAGAAGAATATCAAATGCGCATCCAGGGAATCGAACCCTGGTCAGTACCGTGGGAGGGTACTATGATACCACTACACCAGATGCGCTTCTTGCCGTTTCTGAACCAATAGAGTTATATATAATAAAAGTGCGACTCAGCATATTGTACTATCAAACGAGAACGCGAAATTACAAACATAAATGAATTCTCCAAAATTTAGAATAACCAAATAAACAATAATATAAATTTCCACTCCTGATCATTTATATTACGCGGTTATAAAATATTATTCCTAAACAAAATTGTTTATGTAATTCACTTGCCTCCCCGGGGTAGTAAAAATAGCAAGAATAAAACGAGACCGAGGCAAAGCCAATTGGGTTTGACCCACATCCCACATAGTAATGTAATATATTCTTAAATAAAATAACAGTGAAGCCACCATCATTCATATCAAGAATCCAAGTGAAACCTCAAGTGGCCTTTATTCTGCAGAATTAAACAATACAGAATGGATTCTGCAGATTTCTAGGAATGGATTCTTATACTTTGTCAGAATGGTTGTTACTTTCTCTGAATTCACTTTCAAAATACAGTATTGCCGTCATTATTCATTCTGTTCTTAGACCATCAAATTTAACAACTGTATAGCGATTCGTCAGCTATGTGTCTACTTTTTTCTCAGGAAGCTTCTCTAACAACTCCGGTATCACCTCAAATAGATCCCCTACGAGTCCATAATCAGCAACCTGCAATTAAAGGGGGCCCATTTGAAACATCTATTATATATAACCAGTAACAATTATTCCACAACCCGGCACATGAACTATATTCGCAGAATTGACAAATACAATGCAAGTTAGTGTAGTATAAGCGCATTTAGGAAGAGCATACATAAAGAAAGAGCTCAAAGTCGATTGACCTCTTAAGTCGCATGTCAAGTTAATGATGGTAGAGACTTGACCTGGAATATGGGTGCATCTGCATCTTTGTTAACAGCAACGATCACTTTAGAATCTCTCATGCCTGCTAAATGTTGAATGGCTCCAGAAACACCAAAAGCCATATACAGTTCTGGGGCAACAATCTTTCCGGTCTGGCCAACCTGACACGAAATCATTCATTATGAGCATAAGGCATCCATCAGTTGTCATTTAGAATCTGTGAAATTCCATTCGGAAACATTTTTTACTAATACAGATCCATGTAGGTTACTCTCTGTCAGTACGAGGAAGGAATCTCACCCAACTTCAAAGATGTTTACTAATGAAAGATGTGTTTTAGAAACAAATCATATTAAAATATCCCTGGATAAGACCAATCATAGCTTTCAACTGAATAAAATTTGATGCACTTTCTTCTTCTTGCTTGCATAAGAAAAAAAGGGATGGGGGGAGATGGCACAAAGTGTGTCACACTATCGATGGTCCTGTCTGATTGTATACTGAAGTCGTCAATATTCTTAAATATTATTTAAGAGTTACCTGGAGATCATTAGGCACATATCCAGCATCAACAGCGGCACGAGTAGCTCCAACTGCAGGAAAATAAATAAATAAAAATATATATGTATATCTCTATTGGATATTAATGTCAAATCAAATATCATATTGGTTGCTTTGACTACATTGCACTATGCCTATGATCAGATATGACAGCAGGCCAAGAAACTTGAAGTTTCCAGATTTCCAGTTAAGAAAATGTCTGTTGGGTTTCAAGGAACAACACTGACGATTCTTTTCTCATCAGCAAGTACGCGAGTTTCTCTCCCACAAAACAAATATATAAATGAAAAAAAGGAAAAGTTAAGAAAAATGAGAATTCTAGAGAAGAACCTGCGGCACCAAGTTTCTCTGCAAGCTTCTCTAGCATTTTGAAGTTTTCAGCACTTTTCAATGCTCGCCCCCCAGTTATGACAACACGTGCATTTCCAAGATCTGGGCGTTCTGATTCCTGAGTCGTTTGCTTTACATATTTAGATGTACCCATTCCATCTGCAAACAAAAATGGCCTACGTTCTTAATTGGCAGAAACATCCAAAAAAATCTAATTTGCAAAACAAAATCCAAAACAATGTTAACCCTGAAGCACACTAGAAAATAGAAATCCAACGAAAGCTTCGATTACATGTAATAAAAAGGTCCTGGCATGCTCATTTGTACTTCTGATTAATTGCATACACGAAAATATGTACAACAATAACCCCAGTGCAGTAGATAATATAATATAACATACCTTCATCAAAGGTTGAGAGGTCAACCGGGTCAATTGGTGCAGCATTAGATTTCGAATCGGCAGACATCGAGGTAACTGGAAAAGAAGTAGATCTAATGGACAACATACACGGGTTGGAACCAGTGTATCGAACAGTACATAGAGCATTTCCAGCATATATAGGCCTACAACATGTGAGGAAAGAAATATGGATCAACACCTAAACTGAGTTTTTACTTGCTGGTAAGCAAATGACTCGCAAAATGCTCCTCTATGTTCCTTAACACCACAACATATTCGATGATACGAGATAGAACCAGAAATATAATTCTGAATGAGAGAAAACACACAAATTTCACGTAAGAAGTGCATAACAAGCTTTTCTCAGTGATTATTAAACCACAACATAACACCAACTGACACTCGTTAGGTCCGGTAAAATTTAAAAGGGCTTCATTAAACTAGAGTTTCATATACAATTAGGAGATATATCAAATTGTGGGAATAGCATCATTAACTTTTACAATTCACATCTGCTAATAAACAAAAGATATCCTCCTAATCACGCTCTGAAAGAGTTTGGTTGGGGTACGGACAACAGAAATCACCTGACAAAAAGATGAGATTCAGACATTTTGATCACATCAGTAACCGGAGAAACATCCAGAAGGGCAGATGCACACGGTAGTATATTTTTGCCAAATGAACCTGAAGCAGCAATAATATGAGAGTAGCCACCTTTCTGCTGAACCAAATGGAGTAATTTAGCCCATGGTTCAGCTAGAGGGTATTTAAATTTCTATGGATCAACACCTGAACTGAGTTTTTGCTTGCTGGTAAGCAAATGACTCACAAAATGCTCCTCTATGTTCCTTAACACCACAACATATTCGATGATATGAGATAGAATAAATAATAAATTCCGAATGAGAGAAAGCACACAACTTTCACGTAAGAAGTGCATAACAAGCTTTTCTCAGTGATTGATTACATTGAACTACAACATAACACCAACTGACACTCGTTAGGTCCAGTAAAATTTAAAAGGGCTTCATTAAACTAGAGATTCATATACAATTAGGAGATATATCAAATTGTGGAAATGGCATCATTAACTTTTACAATTCACAACTGCTAATAAACAAAAGAGATCCTCCTAAGCACACTCTGAAAGAGTTTGGTTGGGGCACAGACAACAGAAATCACCTGACAAAAAGATGAGATTCAGAAATTTTGATCACATCAGTAACCGGAGAAACATCCAGAAGGGCAGCTGCACGTGGTAGTATATTTTTGCCAAATGAACCTGAAGCAGCAATTATATGAGAGTAGCCACCTTTCAGCTGAACCAAATGGAGTAATTTAGCCCATGGTTCAGCTAGAGGATATTTAAATTTCTCAGAATCAGCAAGGAGCACCTAGACAAGAAACAAATAATAACATTATAATTTCAGAGTCCATATAAGAGATTTCATTATCCATATATACATGAAACTAAAACAGGTTGAAAGATTCTCATGTTGGGCTTGTTTTCTTCCTCCATCTGTATGGTTATAAACACAGTCACTAAAGACAATCGTATCCTAGAAATTACCAATTTATTCGACTCATACAAAAAGGAACTCGTTTCTCACCAGGAGGGGGAATGTTCTAGGTTGGATTAGTAATATTTTTGAATTAAGACGACCAAGAAATACGCCTTAAAACATTCTTTTATTCCCAATCCCTACACTGTTTTATTCATAAAACATGTTTACCAAGTCACTCCAAGGCCAGGTCTAAAACGTAACACAGCTACTACAGTAGCTAGCACAACTTCTTAAATGATAAAGAAAATTGACAGAAATAATAGTGAGCATGAGTTTCATAAGCTAAACCTGAGAAATGGAAGGATGGCATGAGGCAGCATGTGCAGCAGCTTCTTGAAGGGAAGGACCTGACCCAGCCAGTAACATAGAAACAAAATTGTCCTCGCTCAAAGACATTGCAGCTTCTACAGCACTTAAGGATTGAGCCTTGAGAGAACCACCTTCATGTTCGGCTAAAACTAATGTGCTAAGCTATTTAGAAGGATTTCCGTACCAAAAAAATGGAGGAATCAGAAATACATAATAATGAGTACAAGTGCTACAACAATTGCAGAAAATGACTATGTCATCAGGAAAGCAAAATTTCAACTAAATTTAGTAAAAGATAAGCAAAGTAACATTTAGACTAATATTATTGTCAAAACAACTTTTAAAAAAAACATCTTCATTTTCCTTTTACTCCCCGGACCAAGTTACAAATTATCTTTGTTAGACAATAGCAAAATAAAAAAATTAAATAAAAAATTCAAAGAAAAATTCTCAAAATTATATAGTTAAAAATTCACCAAATAATGTATATCGGTAAATGAGGATTTTTCTATTATTATTTCATGGAAGGAGCATTTTTAAATGTAAAAAGGGAGAAAATAATTCTCAAGAAGCCATCAATGGAAGCCCGAAAAGATAACTGGACAAAATCAAACCCGTATCAAATTTACTTCTGCTTATGAATCTACAAATGGGAATGCTAGGGCATAAGAAGTAACATAAATTAATTTTGTGTATACTTACAAAGCGAAAGTTAATTACTGATTTATCATTCTGGGTTCTTTCCGTAGATTCTAAAACAACTAATCCTAAAAGATAGAATTGAAAACTATGCGCTAAAAAGGAGCAAAGTGATGTATATGGAACAAAGAGAACTTACATATCTGTATGTGGAAGTTGACCTGAAACTGGTTGAAGTGTTTCTGAAAGCTCTGAGCATCGGGGTAGTGGCCATTTCTTCTCCTACCGGAGGACTTGGGTAAAAACAAAGCGCAAGCACTAGCGGAATTCTTCGGAACAACGTCGTATAAGAGGGACACCTGTGCAAACCCTCCTGTAATTGTATCACAAATTTTATTATTTATTTAGTCTCTATAAATTTAGTTTTATTACACTTTCATCTATCTTAATTTTTTTAATTTTTATTCGATCTCCAAAATTTGATAAAATTTCTATTATATTCTTATATTTATTATTGTATATACAATGCGTGTGGCGCTATAACTAGTTTCTGTTTATTACAAGTTCAATTTGTTTATTTTGCTATGGAATATTGTAATGTAATGCAGAAAACCCGTTTAATATTTTTAAAACATAATAAATTAATTATTCCCTTGTTTGTATATTCATATATTCACCTATTTATGTAATCGTAAAATTTTATTTAAATACAAATAGTTATATTTAGATAATTTAATAATAAAAAATATTATATTATTAAATATTATTGATAGGAAGAATATGAAATTTAAGCAACACTTATTAAAGTAAAAATATATATGAGAATTAGAGATAATATTAAGTAGATAATTATGATAATGAAAAATATAAATATAAATATTTTGAAATTGAAAAAAAGATGAAAAATAATTGAACGAATCTTTTTTCTAGAAAAATTTAATCTTTTATAATTTTAATATAGTATATTTTTTCCGTGACTTTTAAGCTTAAGGGCTAGTTCTTAAATTTTAAGACTGAAAAATCATTTTGTACTATTAAATATGTATATGGAAAAGAAAAATAGTTTATTTTCCTAAATAATCGAATTCAAAGATCAAAATAAATTCTTTTTGTGCTTAAATATATATAGTAGTAATCCATAATAAAATGTAAATGGCAACTATTACTAAATCTTAAACTTTCAATTATAAGAAATGACTAGCTTAGGAGCCGTGCGAAACACGTGTTATATACATGTATGCGTCCTTTATCTGCTATGCGTGATTATTTAAAAAAAAAAAAAAAAATTGGTACAATGAGTTCTCCACAAAACTATTATGTTAGTGATGACATCGTCTTTGTCTCCCCGTCTCAATTTCTATCGACCATACCTTGTCATTCTAAGTCGGTTGAGGGATCAAAAACTCGCTCATATTTTCATAGTTGCAATTGAAATTTCACAAAAACAAATTAAAGTGTTAAAATATATTAATATCCTTAATTCACCACTTGGGTGGCTGACGTTGATCAAAGGAATGAATCACATTCGGTAGATTCAAGTTGAACAAGTAAATGATTGAAGTTGAACTCGTACCTGAAGAAGCACGAATCTTCAAGGGTATGATTCGTTATTCATCTTTTTAGATTGAATTAATAATTGCGCATAAAGGATGATCCGGGTTCATGATTTGTAAAATTTTAAAACTCTATTTTTACGCTTCTGTTGCTATGTGTGTAATTGTTGCATGTTGCTTTGATCTTACAAACCTAACATGTTATGGAGACCATTCCTAAAAACAGCGAGAACCATGATTGATTTGCATAATAGGACCTTAACAATGGAATTTGATGGAGAAAATATTCAATTTAACATTTATGATGCCATGAGATACCCTAGTGATATTAGTTCAGTTTTTGCTATTGATGTGTGTGATTCATTAGTGCAGGAAGCTTTTGAACAAATTCAAAGGGATAGCGTGGAGATTGTTATTTCCAGCAATTTGGACATGGACATGGACATGGGATATAAGATTGAACATAATCAGGATTTGAAAGAACCTGTGAATGCACTACACTCATTACCAAAATTTTCAGATAAGTATGCAGTTCATTCAATTCAATTACCTGTTTCTCATCTAAAGCTATTACCATCTGTTGTGCAAAGCTCCAATCATTTAAATGAAACAATTACTGACACACTTGAAATATGCATATTTGGGGACAAATGATACATTGCCTATGATTATTGCTAATAATCTAACGAAAGTGTAGGAAAAAAACACTACAACAAATAAGCTTATTTCCGACGGAATATTCCGTCGGCATTAAGGATATTCCGTCGAGATTATATTTAATTCTGACGGAATATTCGGTAGAAAATTATGTCGGATATAAGCACGTCGAAATTAAATTTGTCGAACTTTCGGTCGGGCCTATTTATACTCGACTGAATTAACCTCGACCGAATATTCGGTCGGTCTTAAGCTATGATCGACTGAATGTGTTTCGTTGAGATTATTCCGTCGAAACCAATCACGACACGTGGCAGGCTGGTAAAAATGGATATGGCCATTAATTTCGACGGAATTCCGTCAAAGTTATAATTATTCCGTCGAGTTCATCTGTGCCACGTGGCAACTGTCCAAAATAAAACAGGGATTATTTTCGATAGAAATTCGTCGAGGTTAGCACTATTCCGTCGAGAATAGTGTTTTTTTTATAAATGTTTTATTTGTTTTTGCAATATCCAGGGTTTTAACCCACAGTTTTTTGTACCTGTAAACCTGTTCATGTTTCCCAACAGCACATATAAGCTAACTAACTATCCAACAATCACATCAACTAATAATAAGGCCCAATAATAACCAAAGCCAACATGAATATGAATTAACAAGGCCAACATGAATATGATAATGATAATCAACTAAAGTTCAAATCAACTAAAGTAAAGATCTCAAACTAAAGTAATGATAATTAAAAGCTACAATACGTCAAAAAGTAACTAAACTATATAAATTTACATCACATGAAGCTGATTGATGAACTAAAGTAAATATGTACAAATAATTTCTACAAAACTAAGTCACGGGCTGTCGTCGTCCAACCGCTCATCATCGTCAGTCCTCCGCTCGTCAGCCCGCTCGTCACCCTGTTGATACAATTAATATAATGTAACTCATTAGTCCATATATATGATTAGACTTGGCAAACGGGCGGAACAAGCACAAACGGGCCGGGCCAAAAATGGGCGGGCGAAAAAGGCCCGGGTTTTACTGGGCTAAAAAGTTGCAGCCCAAAGCCCGGCCCGCGGACCGAGACCAATTCATGCCTATTTTCTGTTATCTTTTTGGGTTTAGCCCAAACGATCAGGGCGGGTGACAGGTCGGGCCAAAAACGGGCGGGCCAAAAAGGCCCGGGTTTTGCTGGGCTAAAATTTTGCGGCCCAAAGCCCAACCCATGGCGGGCAGGCCGACCCGACCCGCGGGCTTGGGCCATGTTTTGCCAGGTATGATACAGTTAAAGATAACTAAATGAAAATTAAACAACATGCAGAATATATACTTGAATATATTTAAAACGAATAGTATACTTGAGTAGTCGAGGGCTGACTCAGTATCGGCCCAAACGCGTCCATGAGTAAGGTAACCACCATCTGAACAATTTCGTCGCGTATCGCGGCGAACTGCTCCGGAGGGATACCCGTACTCTCGGCAGTGGCACCACCTGCAACGTCCTGCGCAAGCTGATGGAGGCGAGCATGGCTGGGCAGGTCCTGATGACGGAATAGCGGATCGGACTCAAACCTCTCCGAGACCGCAGCCATAACCCGCTGGAACAAAGCATCGTCTAAGCCAGCGCCCGTATGTGATGGTCCCGCGGGGGCTCTCGGACGCAGACGCTAGCTAGAGCCTACAAAAAAAATATAACATAAATAATATTATAAGTTTACTTTATTCATAAACAAGAAATAAACTAAAATATTATACCTCCAGGCAGTGTATAGGCTGGTATCCTCGGCAACCCCAGCACTCGGTACTGGCCGGTAGTGCTAGTGGGAGTATCCTGAGCCGCGACTCAAAGAGATGTCTCCTCATCCTGAGATAAACTAATATCGAGCGGAGGGACGGTGGAATCTAACATCTCAGCAGTGCCCCTAGCAGCCTGCAACTCCGCTATACGCTGGCTGCGGAGCTTCTCAAATCGCTCCTGTAATTTAATATATATACATGTGAGTTATCTTGGTATCATCATATAAATTACGTAATATGATCTTAATTAATATTCATTATAGTAAATGTATTATCTGTATAGCTAGTGCTGTTGGAGATATCGTCGATCCTGAAGTAGAGTCCTTCGGCGTATGGACTCTATCCAGAACTGCATCATAGTAGGAGGTTGGCCCAAGCTACTCCGCATGGCCTAAATCAAATACATTAAATAATATCACCTTACTTTACTATAGTTGCAGTTTAATTTTAAACTAAACTAAATATAAATATATACCGACTTAACCTCCTGAAACGACTGCGAACCAGAAGTATGTACAACTCACAGCTTGCCACGATTCTTCTTCATCTGCTCCGACTTGGTCTTGAACGCAGCATCATCCCAGTACGCACACATCGTAGCCCATACTGCATCTGATACTGCCGACGGCTGATGCTCTCGCATAGTAGTCCCGGGCGATTCTTCTACCGCCCGGACTGCCCTCTGTCGCATCTCGTACAGTCAACCTGCATAATTCTTCGCGATGTGAGCAATAATAACGGCGTCACCATCTGCCTCAGTGATGCCGATCTCGTATCTGTAATATCTCTATCAAACAGACATAATATACGTATAATTAAATATTTGAACAATATGTAAATAACATGGACCTTGATTTAATATATGTAATTCGACTTACGTGAAACTCCCGCAACACTGTCACCACAAAGCTGGCATCGTAGCGCGAGTACTGGTTAAATCGCATGCAGCCAGTAGGGAGATGCGCCAGGCAGATGACGTGTACGGTCGCCTTAGCGACAGGATCCAAAATACTAGAATACAAAATTTATTAAGAACATTTAATTTATTAATCACATAATAATATCATTCTAATTGAACATAAGTGATATATTATAGTTGAAACCTACACGAACGAGCCGAATCAACTGGAACTGTGTCAGGAACTGCCGGCGAATGACCTAATCGACCGAGGTTAGGCCTGACGCCGACGTCTAGCATCTGTATGTTTAATATAGTTATGACATAGTAAATGAATATTTAATATAGTTATGAAAAAAGTGTTACTGAGCCAAAAAAGAAATTAACTCACTAGCATTTGAAGATGACCAGCCCTGGGAGCCGTCACTCGATCCGGCGTGGCCGCCACCACGGCCACCTCCACCGCTATGTCGAGGCATAGCTGTACTACTGAAATAACAGACATAAATGACATTAATTAAATTTCATTGCAATTATTATATATAATGATTGGTTTTAGTTGTATAATATTTACAAGACACCAATTAGTGAAGAAGTAGTACGTCGTCAAACCCGTCAGAATCAAAATTATTTTCATCCTCTAATTCTGTCTCTTCCTCTTCTGTATCAATTTCTTCCTCAGTATCATCTTCTACCATCACATACGGACTGACAACTACATCTACCTCCACTTCGTCAACATCGGGTACGTCAACGACATCATCAACTAACACATCGTCATCATATAGCAATACGTGGCTGGGATTGCTAACTTGTTCTTGTAACAGGTCATTCGTTCCAGACAGATTAGTACCATCAAATGACCGAGTCTTCGTTGTCACAACTGTATACCAGGGGGTTCTATAATTTACGACATTAGGGGCGTAGTACACTTGAGTTGCTTGGCTGGCTAACACAAATACGTCATCAGACTGTAACTTGGATTTTATATCTACTGTGACGATTCTATTACGATCAACTTTAACACCCTTTGCAGTATCAAACCAGCGACACTTAAATGTAACGACCTTTTTAGCCCCTAGATAATTGAGCACAACAACTTCCTCTAATCTTCCATAGTAATTGGACTCAGAATCTCCATAACAACTTCCCAACACGACAACGCCAGAGTTGACTGATGTCAATTCATTCAAGTCATCAACCTTGAATCTATACCCATTGACGATACAACCTGTAAATGAACTAACGAGTTTGTACGGGCCTAAAATGACATCTCTAAAACGCTCATATGCGTTCTCTTTTTCGACCCTTCTCTTAAATCACGTATGAAAATTTTTATTAGTGAATGCTTCCATCTGTGATGTAGTCAACCCTGGGTTAGAAGCATGCGCTTCCAATTCGAATGAACTGCGTACAATAATATGACAATTATTTAATTGTTGATTAAGGTAAGAAAATTCATTTTCAACTTGAAATAATACATATTTGATGTACGACGATACTTCAGGCATATTTAGAAGCACGTATGTAGATACAATCTTTAAATCTTTATCGATTAGGTAAGTCCTCGTCTCATGTCCAAATGGTTTAGCCGAATAAGTGAATACAGCCAACTCATCAGCACGCGTTTAGGGATCGACGACGACCTCATTCCGACTTAGGCGGTTGTGCTTCGTTGAGACTACATCGTCAAAGCATAGCGAGCAGAAGTTGACAAGCTCTTCCTTCGTATAGCGTTCAACAATAGAACCCTCTACACGAGCTTTGTTTTTAACTTTCTGTTTTAATCGATGCATATACCTGAAATATGACAATAGATCGGCTAAAATAATTATTCAGGTGATGATTATAGTACAATGTAGGTGATATTATCTCTCAAAATAATACATCCATCGATATTGCACCGGTCCTCCAAGCTTAAGTTCATATGGCAGATGAATAGGCAAATGCTCCATCGAGTCAAAGAACCCCGGAGGTAAGATCATTTCGAGCTTGCACATTGTCAACACTATATTTTCCTCCATCTGCTCCACATCACTGTACCTTATAACAGTTGAGCAAATATCCCGAAATAAATTTGAAAGTGCGGTAAAGGTATCATTAATATTCCTCGGTAATACTTCACGAAATGCAATTGAAATCAACTTCTGCATGAATACATGACAGTCATGACTCTTGAATCCGGTAATTTTCAACTGCTCAACCTTAGTACAACGAGAGATATTAGAAGCATAACCATCTGGTAGCTTCAATGCACTAAGCCACTTGCAAATATTTTTAACCTGTTGCTTGGTAAGACAAAATGGAGCTTTTGGTTTTGAGTTGTTAGGTCGGAGCCACAATTCCCGCCTGATGTTCATTTCCTCCAAGTCTTTACGTGATTTATCATTGTCTTTTGTTTTACCACTCGTATCTAGCACAGTGTAAAACAAGTTCTCGAACACATTTTTCTCCGTATGCATGACATCTATGCAATGACAAAGTGCTAGTGTGACCCAGTATAGCAACTCAAACCAAATGGGCGAGTGTGTCCAGTTATGAGCTTTACCGTACCCTATTGCTCTCAACTTACCATGCTCCTTCCCAGGCGGTGGAAATGTCAGATCATTTAGCCATCCCAGTACATCGCTGCCCGACAAGCGACCAACAACCCCCTTTTTTCTGTTTTTCTATTGAACTGTGTAGACATCTTTCTATAATTGTGCTCAACAGGCAAGAATCTTCGAGCAGTTCCAAAGAAACTAGTTTTTCGCCCATGATGCAGTTGTGTGCCCTGCACATCCCTCATACAGACTGAACATGACAACTTACCATGGGTCGACCAACCACTGATCATCCCAAGTGCCAGAAAGTCAGTGATAGTCCACAACAAGGCTGCTTTCATCAAAAAAATTTACTCGACAGATTTATCAAAAGTCTGAACCCCTGTTTTTCACATCTTAAGTTCATCGACTAACGGTCCAAGGTACACGTTGATGTCTTTTGTAGGTCTCTTATCCCCTGGTATTAGTAAAGTCAAGAAAAGATACGGATCCTTCATGCACATTGACGGTGGAAGATTGTAAGCTACTATATTCACTGGCCAAACAGAGTATGGCTGACTAAAATTATTAAATGGACAAAATCCATCTGTAGCCATGCCAAACCTGGCATTCCTGACTTCTTCGGCAAATTATGGAAAATTGGCATCAAAATTCTTTCATTCATCTCCATCTGCTGGGTGAGTAAGCTGACCAGGGACGACATCCCTTGTACTATGCCAACGCATACTGGGTGTAGTGTGCGAAGACATAAATAGCCGCTACAACCTCGGCACAAGAGGAAAGTACCGTAATATTTTCTTCAGAACATATTTCTCTTTCTCCCCACATTTTGTGATCTTGTACCGAGGTAAATTGCATATATCAAACTGCACCTTATCTTTGTCCTCCCCATAGTATAACATACAGTCCTGCTCACAAGCATCGATCTTCTCATACCCAAGATTCAACCCCTTAACCATCTTCTTCACTTCATAGTAACTCGCGGGCAGGGTATTATTCCTTGGTAAGAACTCCCCGATAATAGCAAGCAAATCATTGAATCCTCTCTCACTGCAGTCATGCTCATTCTTGTAGTGTAAAAGCTTCATCACTGCAGAATACCTGGTGTGCTTGTCATGTTCAGGATACAATGGGGTCCCTAATTCAGATAGCATCTTGTAGAAGGCAGCTGTTGAATCATTTGGCTTTTGTTGATCAGCACTGCTTGACGCATGCTCATTTTCAGCCCAATCGATATTGGTAGGGCCATACGCATCTATCAACATCTCCACGACATCATAGTTATTTAATTGGGAATCCTCGTGAACTGGTTGGTCTACAGTACTGTCTATCAGTTCTCTAAACTCAACTGATTCCCCGTGATGAATCCATACCGAATACCCACACAAACCCACGTGAATATAAGTCAAATTTCACTTCATCGGCAGTCTTCCATATCATGTTCTTACACTTGAGACACGGACATCTCATCTTTCCGTTTGGATCATCAGCATGTTCTATTGCTTTGTTCATAAAATTGGACACTCCGTCACGGTACGCATCAACTAATCCCCTCCCAACAATCTTTATCCTACGGTACATCCAACTCCGGTCGGCATCCATCTTTAATTGAAGAAAATACCCAAGTAGATCAAGAATAATCATGAATGTGGTCCAAGCATGAATTTAGTTTACCTAGTATATATCTCCACTCTATAGGGGTTAGGCTTTTATGCCGTTCCTGGATGCGTCTCCTCACTAGTGCCAATCTTAAGCACGTTTCTACTATTTTCAGAAAATTTCAGCAGAACCTCCCCATGGTCTCCAAGTACACGAAATAGGCCAAAAAAAACTTAGTCTAAGTATGCACTCGGAGAACATGTAGAGACACCAGCTGAAAGTTCCTCAAAATTTATAAAAACGCACCATGTGCATTGACACCGACCTAAATGAAAGACTGTGCATCCAGTAACAGTCCCAAATTGGGGACTAGTCGACATTCACTCCTAATGAGTGAATGTCGAACAGGTTTATAAGTTGACACCTCCAAAGCATGTATGTTTTCATCAAGTTACAGATATGTAGGTTATCAATGAATTTTACAAGCAAATAAGTATGATTTTCCTGTAAAATTCATTGATAGCCTACGTAAAGGGAAATTGATGAAGACATGCTTTGGATTCAAAGCTACTTAGTTTATTTTGCCAATAAAAAACTAAGTAAGTGCTACTTAGTTTATTGAATATTGCATCCCAACTGAGCAAATACTACTTAGATTATTAATTGTATTTAATTGTATTATTTATTATTTATTATTTATCTCTTTTAATTAATTATTATTATTTATTTATTTATTATTTATATCTTTAATTAATTAATTATTATTTTAATTTAATTTAATTTAATTTAATATAATTTGTATTATATTATATTATTTAATTTAATTTAATTTATTTAAATTGTATTATGTTAAATTAATTAAATTTAATTAAGTTCAATTTAATTATATTAAATTAAATCAAATTATATATATAAATATATTTTATTTTCGTCGATCTTAGAGTAACTTCGACCGAATTCATTCTGTCGGTCTTATATTATATTATATTATATTATATTAATTAATTTAATATATTTTATTTTATTTTATTTATTTATTAGATAAGATTTAAGTTATTTTATTTAGTTTTATTCAATTTATTTATATTATTCTAATTTATTATTAAGTTTTATTTTGTTTTAGGGCCCACTGATTTTGTAATTGGATAATCTTGACATAAATTCCGTCCAAAATAAGAAATATTTGCATTCATCAATATAACCAATTTCATATACCCAATGAAATCCTATTTCATGTCTTGTTACCAATATAACCAATTTCAGAACAAACAATTGAATGACATATACAAAATATATGAATGTGTGAACAAAATACCCACAATTTTTAGACCCAAATATACCCACGAAATTTCAGACTCAAACATATATACCCACAAATTTTCAGAACAAATCAATATCAGTACAACATTAGGGCATGAATTGTATATTGCATTAGAACAAACTTGTATACCCACAAATTTTCAAACCCAAAAGAGCCAACAGAATACATATATATAGTAGTTTATGTGACGCCCCCAAAATAGATTCAATACTCAACCCATTTTGAGTCGCCAAATACACTCAACAAAAATTTAAATACAATCTTTCATATCACACGGTCGTGCAAAATACGACCACACAACTGTGAGTATCAATACAGACATGTAAAAAATATTAACATTCAAACTAAGTCCTCATTACATTTATTATCACATTATTTTAAATAAAAAAAATAGTGAGGACTTCTACAGCTCTAACTCGAACCATCACTCCATTCCCCGACTAGTACCCGCGATATTCTCATTTTCTGAAGAGAACAATGGAAGAAAAGGGTGAGCTCAACTAGCCCAGTAAAGAATATTATGACTAAGATAATGAAGAATAAATTATCGTTAGTCTTCAATAAATCAGATAAAATATTATGGACAACAAGTTTTCGATCAATATTCATAGCGAAAATAACAATTTATTAGAAGAGTTAAGTAGAGAATGATGTTTACTATCTTCTTTGATTTAAAAGTCATCATCAATATTTTATCCCTGTAACATCAATCAATATACATCTCGAATCAAATATCCATCTTTGCACTACGGGCCAAAGATATTCATTTGTATCATCAGTTGGTCATATTCATCTCAACACCTGTCCATCTTTGCACTACGGGCCAAAGATATTCATCAGGTAATCATTCATCTTTGCACTACAGGCCAAAGATATTCATCACGTAATTATTCATCTTTGCACTACAGGCCAAAGATATTCAGTTATATCACCATTTAGAACTAAGGATGATGAAAAATAATACGAATAACGGATCCAGTGAGATAAAAGACAAATATTAGATAATTTATCCAGAGTTCAAGAATAAAGATCAAAACTTGGATTCAATCAAAGATGATTTGGAAAAAAAAAATTACTTTGAATAGTACCCCGTGAATAGTAACTCATGAATAGTAACTCGTGAATAATAACTTGACATGAAAAGATAAAAATTTCACAAAAAAGTTTAGACCAATATTCCAGTGAAATAATATTAGATGAAGCGCAAAACTCAAGTAATATATGATCATTTCAGAAATTATAAAAGCAATACTTACTGTAGTAAGTTTAGAATTAGGAATCTGAAATGAAACAATATACGAAACTGCAATTGAATTTTCACCCGTCTGGCGGTAGTCCGCTCAGACAGATTATTTCCACAATTTAATAACAACTGAATACGAAGGGTTATTCACTAGGCATGCGGTAGTCCGCGTAGACAAGTTATTCCCACAGAATAATAAAGAATAGAATAACAACAGAATTTCACCGTGCATGCGGTAGTCCGCGTAGACTAGGTTATTCTAACAAAATAATAAAGAATGGAATAACAACCCTTACGAATATTGAAAGAAAATAACTCTCTTCATGAATACGAAATAAATAATACCCCTTACCTTAAAATTTGGAGACTGTACTAGTGTAATAGCAGAATACTCTTCTTCTTTCTCTCTTATTCTTTCTATACTTTCTCTCTCTATAGCTTTAGTGAATTGGTGAGAAATAATGAAGAAATGAGCTTCTATTTATAGGCTCGGCAGAATAAGGGTAAAATAGTCTTTTCGCTATAATTTATGACATAATCGCTTACATCATCGATCTATGACATCATTGCTTACCTCATCACTCCGATAACATCATTGCTTACCTCATCGCTTTGATGACATCATTGTTTGCATCATAAGAGTTCAAATTCAATTTACATTCTTCCACCTCGTTTAACTTTTATACCATGAATTTACTATAATAATGTTACCATTCAAATTATAAAAATCATACTGTTATATAATCACATCATATTACTATAATGTAATATTATAATAATATATTTGAATAAATTATTTTATCGGACAAAATAAAATACCAACTTTCAACAAATGTCACATGTTAAAAAATTCTTCGTTTAAATTCACATTGAATAAATATTTTCTTATCATATATATCAAAAATTAATTATTCACAAATAATATTACAGAACTACAATATTGACAACCAGGTCGTTATCAGGAAAGAGGGGGCCTTCCGATAAGGATTTCTCCTTACTGGCGCGCAATTAATCAACCCCTTTCCTAGACAGAACTTCCTTAGACATTGTCAATAATGCTATCTAATAATATTATTCAAATAATATGAATTATTGATTTGATAATTTGAAATAATGTGCAATGATAACTATTGAATCAATAATATAAAATAACAAAGTAGCACTTATTGATATAAAATATCAACGTAGTAAATATTGAACCAATAAAATATTATGCAATTATTGAATCAATAATATAAAATACTGAACAGTAATTAATGTAACAATAATTGAGTAAGTGTCTTTCTACGTAAGAATCAATAATTCGAAATACTGTGCAATACCGTATGCTACCGTGCAACACAGCGTATTATTGTATTTTAACCACCGGGTATTTCAACAGTACTAATGGTAACAGTTTTGCCATTATTTTTATAAAAAGGTTACTTCTGTCGCTTTCTATATCCGACATTCATTCTGTTGTGGGGTTCACCAATGACTGCCCTGTCGTACGAATATTCTCCGACAAAAAGAATATTCCTCGACAAAAAGAATATTCCCCGACACAACGAATATTTTATAACCACTTGCTTACTTTGTAAACTTTGCACATTTCACCCATAACTTATCACATTTATCAAATCAACACCTTACTATTTCAAAATAATATATAAAGAAAATTAAATCTTATTCATAAAATTTGGGATCTTACAGTTTATATAACTCAATTTGCAAAATTAGGGCATGGATTTAAAAGCATAATAATCAAAATCAAATTATAATTCATCAAATATACCTGATTAGCTTGAATATTTAACAACCAAATGAAAGTTCAATACCAATTTGAGAAGAAATCCATCGGAGGAAAGCCATAAATCGTTCGGAGGGCCGGAAGGAGGCGTTGACCTGAGCAGCAGCTTGAGGCGACCGGAAGGTGGCGTCGAAAGGAGGCGTCGGTCGGAGAGTGAAAGAGTAGAGTCAGAAAGGGAGAAGGAGAGTGAGAGAGAGTCGCGAGTGAGAGAGAGATTGAGAGGCAACGAAATGAAATGGGAGAACGAAATAGATTGTTAGGTTTTAAAAACTAACCTCGATGGAATTCCGTCGAGATTAAGTCCGTCGAGAGTATATAAATTCGACTGACTTCTGTCGGTCATAACAGGGAATTTCGTCGACCTTAAGGTTGGAGCTGGAGGGAGAATTTGGCGCCATGATGGGCAATGTTTTCGACAAAATTCCGTCGGAGAAGCTTTATGTACGACTGAACTATTATCGACTGAATATTCAGTTAGAAATAGACTAATCTCGACGGAATGCATTCCGTCGGAGTTACTTCCGTCGAAAATAAACTCTTTTCTTGTAGTGAAAGTTGTTGAGAGCCCTAAGGGACCCTGTCACAGTTTATGGTGGACAATAGCAGACATCAAGGGTATTAGTCTCGCAATGTGCATGCATCAGGTTTTGTTAAATGACGGAGTGAAGCCCACGAGAGATGCACAAAAAAGATTGAGTCCCATCGATGATGGATATAGTGTAAGAAGAAACCACGTGCTTGATATATACAAACTATAATGAAAGTACAACTTTAAGAAACCACAATTAATGTAATCACAATTTAAAAAATAATGAGAAACTCTAAAAAAATAAAAATATTAATACGGTGAAAGAATAAAAGCATGTATGATTTTCTTGAATACCATAAAATGTTGATGACAACTTATTCGAAATATTTCCAACTCTATCGAAACATGCTTATGGTTTAGGGTATGAAATCATTTTAATGTGATTGTCTAAATTAGAAATCATAGCACAAAATCACTTGAACTGATGCGATGCGGTTTTATATTGTGCGATTTTTGCTTAAAAAACAATTAAAAAATAATAATAATTAAACATGTCATACTTTTCAAGTTCTAAATATATCTAAAATATTGTTGGCTTGGTATTGTAAATAATACCTAACTATAAAAAGCTAAATTCTTGAAAACTAATCATAACTTGATTCAAAACTTCCAATTCCTCAAATTGAAAAGCTAATTTATACAAATTTTGAAGATGCATACATTACTCCAATACAACCATTATTTATAATTTAAAATCTTAAACCATGCAAAATTATCTATTTCAAAATTAAATTTACAATTATATTTTAATAAAACTTAAAGAACCCTAAAATATATACAAAAACATGATAATTATTAACCTAAGATCTTGGTCCAATAATTATCCCCCCAGCCACTGTGTTCGAAACATTTGTTGTGACAAAGTTAGTGTGGGAGTTTAAATTTGGTCTTGAATTAAAGGAAAGTAAAAAATTAAAAGTTAAAGAACTTAAAAATCTAAGCATGTGTGGTTTTTTAAGAAATGCGGTTTTTATACCAAAATTGCAATTATAAGGGGTACAACTTTTAATTGAAAAGTCACAATACGTCATCGAACTATTGATGCAATTTTTGTGTGATTTTTACAATTTTGCGTTCGATTTCAATTACAAAATCGATTTTTTCCCTAATTATATGCAATGTTTCTCACCATATATCTTACAATAATTTATTAAAAAGGTTATGCTGTGCTGTTTCTTTTTCAAACTTAACGGTTACCATACAAACCTTATTTTGGCATGCAAACAAATACACTTTGTTTTTTATAAAGTTTTATCAAACTAAATTAATTTTAAAATTAAATATTGGGATTATTCGGCCTTTATGGACTATTTTCCATTTTAAAAACATCAAATATATTGTCTTTTCTTCATTTTTCCAGAAAAAAGTTTTTTTTAAAAATTTTTTATGTGTCCACGCGGTTGTGATTTACTCACACTGACGCATCCTTTGTTTTTCAGGTACGGATAGGAGGCTAAATGAATTGAGTCAAGTTAAGTATTGAGTTATTCAGATTTAGTTCACAAAATTTATCGAGTATGAAATAATATGTGATAAAAATTTGTTTAGTTATCGAGTTAAATACGATTTCAAATCGAATTCGAATAGTTTAAAATTTTAAAACGAATATAAATAAAAAATTATAATTTAATTTTTTTGAATTATTATGTACGGACCTAATTAATTAATTAATCCTTGCTTGGTACAGAGAAAGCAATTCCGCATTTAATTTCAATTAAAACCACGAAAACGGGGCCGCTGCATTCCTCTCCTCTTTCTGCCAAAGTCAGTTGCTTCGCAAGTATAGAGGAGAGATATAAAGGCAAAATAAACCCTCCTCCTTTCCTATCTCTTCCATCCATCTCTCTCCACGGATCTTTGTTACTTCTATGCTTAAATAGTAATCCTCTTCCTGTCACTACAAATCCTTTCCCCACAACCATGGTTTCGACAAATAAGATCAAATCTGTGGATTTCTACAGGTCTGTTTCTTATCTTTAATTTTCGCCCAACTTTTCATTATTTCTAATTTTCTTCTTTGATCCAACTGTATAGCTCAAATCCTTAGTAGATTTGTTATAAGATGTCATCTCTGTGTAGTGTGTACGAATGTATATATGAATTTTATTTATTCGTAGAAGTATCAGTATTTAGTCTATATTTGATATGTTTCATGCCGCGGTATTCACTAGTTGGTACTGTTAAGAAATCTTGTTAGCTTATTTGTGAATTTGTCTGACTTTTAGGTTTCATTACTTAGAGAAGTACATTTTATCAAAGTTTAATTTGATAGTTATTTAAACAATGTTTGTACTGATATTTGTGACAAATATCTCTAATCGTTCTCTGAACCAGAGTGACAAAAACTTGACGTGCTTCTATTATGTTAAACGACTTGCTTTCCTTGTTTAGGAATATCAATGTAATGAGAAGTTGCTAAAGCTTATTTAAAATTAGTGAGGGATTGAAATTGTGGCAAAACATTCAGCAACGATACAGAAAAAGTCATTTAATGTTGCATAAACCAAGGTCTTTTTAGCCTGTTCTTACCCAATCAGCTTAGGCGGATACTCACTAATTGGTAGAGTTTGGGTATAACACAGTTGCAGTGGCGGAGCTAGGATCCCAAAAGGGGGGGGGGGGGCGGACACCTGCGAGGGGGGGGGGGGCGGTGGGAATGGTGTGGGGAAGGAGGTATAATATACACTGAAATTTTCCGGCGAGAGGGGGGCGGCCGGCCCCCTGGCTCCGCCACTGCACAGTTGTACAAATTATTTCATGGTTCCACATAGTTGACCAAAGCATTTGAAGTGAGTCTATATAAGTTTTGGGTAAAATTGGAATGACAGACGAAAGAAATATTGTTTTTATATTCATTTCATTATTATGTATCCATTTCTTTTTGTTTCAAATTAATTTGTTTTGTTTCAAATTAATTTGAATACATGAACTTGTGCCCTTTAAATGCTATGTAATACTGTAGGGTCCCATATCTTATTATTAAGAAATTAGGATGAGATACATTGTACATACTAGTCTAAGATACATTGTAAATACTATGATAAGTAAAAATTATTGATAAGTTATAGAGTTAGAAAATGTTTATTTCCCTATAAAAATAGAATGAGAATACGTGGATACTAAAAGATAGGATTTTAGATAATGGGAAGAGAAAAAAAAGTAAAATAGTTTAATATCATTCGACATGGCATGAATCACCGAACCTGCAGTTAGGAATAGTAAACCATTTCCTACTACTACTACCACCACCACCACCTAGGTCGTCCAACAACTCGCGATATTTGGCAGCAACTAGCGAGTCCAAGATGAATATATCATCACCCAAGATTGCATAATTATATTTTAATCAGAGAGAGACCGTTAATCAAAGTGTTAAAACTTAATTAACGTGGGCAAACATGGTTAAAGAGACCAACTGAGAAACAACTCAAGTCTCTGGGTTAAGATGAATATATCATCACCCAAGATTGCATAATTATATTTTAATCAGAGAGAGACCGTTAATCAAAGTGTTAAAACTTAATTATCATGGGCAAACATGGTGAAAGGGACCAACTGAGAAACAACTCAAGTCTTCGGATTTTTAAACAGATGGTAGTTAATATGATGATGACGATTACACATCTGCATGTAAAATAAAAAGTTGGAGGCGATGGGGCGATAAACTCAAACGTGCCTTCCCCCACCTCCCCCTAAATTCTGTTATGTTTGCGATTGTTCAAACTAAATGTGACATCTTCACATAGGTTCACATGAGCCTTAGTTTTGTTTGGTATTATGTTCCATCAAATGAATTTTCCACTATTCTTTATTCTTGCAGGAAAATTCCTAGAGATTTGACAGAAGCGTCATTATCAGGTGCTGGATTGTCCATTGTAGCAGCCTTTTCCATTATATTCTTATTTGGAATGGTGGGAAGCTCTCCTTTTTATATAGAATTGATATCCAGATTTTTTGAAGATGTTAAAAATCATCATATCTGTAGCCCCATGTTTGATTTTCAGTTTCTTATCAATACTTTTGTCATTCTCGAAGAAAATTGATGTTTGAATGATTGTCTTTTTCGTTTCATATATAAGTGTCTTTTTCCTTGAACAAGCCATTTTGGTGAACTATTGTGGCATTCTTTTGCACTTACACCTAAATTATGATTTTTCTTTCCGTAGGAACTAAATAGTTTTTTGACGGTTAGCACCTCAACATCCGTTATTGTGGACAGGAGTCCTGATGGGGAGTTCTTACGCATTGACTTTAATATTAGGTATGTTTCTGTGAATTTATTCTAGTCTTAAACTATAACCTATCCTTTGGACTTTCATTTATTTTTACTTTCATTTTGTGGTATGTCTCAATTATTATAAGTACGTGATGGACTACATTCTCGGCGAGAATTAAGTTCTTTGACTAAATCTTCTTTTGAAGACAGTAGTAATGTATCATTTTCTCTAGACTGAAGTAAGCATTAGTCATTAAAGTGATGATGTTTATGTTGCCATCTATCTCTTATACTAATTTTTTGGAATCTCAGTAGGAAGCTGGAGCTTCTTTCTACTATTAGTGTGGGATTATCCTACATTCTAGCTAAAAAACTTCTCTGCTTGTTTACAATATCAATTCTTCAGTGTTTTTTGTGGGTGTTTTCAGTCGATTGCTTCATATCTTTATCTTAAGTAATGATATTTTTTTCTTGCATAAGCATTAGTAATATGTATTTTGGAAGTTTATTAGTTTGCTAAGAAACATTTTCGTGAATTTTTTTGTAGTTTTCCAGCGCTATCTTGCGAATTTGCATCTGTTGACATGAGTGATGTCTTGGGAACTGTAAGTATCGGTCGTTTATATTATTTTCTCTGATTATCTAACCAGCAGTAAATTTATAGCATCTAATATATATGAAGTGGATTTTTCCATCCTTGAGAAGGATGCACAATCTTTATGTTATTTATTCCCTTATTCACTGAAGTGGATTTGTAATTTATGAACTTTGAATTAGTTGTTTTGAGATATCATTGCTTATTTGTATGTTTTCCCCCTCTTATATTACACTGTCAGTAATACTTCATCTTTCGAGATGGTTTGATTATATACAACTTTGTTCTATAGATGCACTGGTGAGAAGAGAAGTCTTGTATCATGAAGAAAATATAAGAAAAGGGAGGGGTATGTTGAAAATTACTTGAAGTTGTATAGAGACTAGAAGGAGTGGAATATTGCCAAGGACATGGCCTGTGGTAAAAATGAGTGTTGGAAAGTAGTTCGCATAGCTAGTTTGTACTTGTGCCCAAAAAAAATGATGAAAGAAATTGGTTCAAAAATAACTAAAATTACCGTGACAGTAATATTTCCCAAATTTCATATTTTTTTTCTCTTTGTTTTTGTTAGTAACAGTAACAGCCAAAATATTAACATTTAACAAAGCTTGTTGCTATTCTCAAATCAAATTCTTTAATAGTTTTTAACTGGACCATTTTCTTGTTTGTGCAAAAGATGTTCATTGCAACATATAGTTAATTTGCCCGAGTTTTTTCTTCCTCTTTTTGTTTGTTTTTTGTTGTTGTTGAAGTTCTCTTGAGTTTTTCTCCTTTTATTTTCAGAACAGGTTGAACATAACCAAGACTGTTCGAAAGTATTCGATAGATCGAAATCTCAAATCTACTGGCTCTGAGTTCCAATCTGGACCAGTTTCAAAAGACATTAAGCATGATGATGAAGTTGATGAAGAATATGGTGAAGGTTCTGTTTCACTGAGTGCACATAATTTTGATAGAATTACTCATCAGTAAGTATATCTTATCTGTTTTCTTGAAACCCTGTGATTGTTGTGGTTCAATAAATATGCACTGTAATATTCTCAGTGATGTGCTCATCTGATTTTTAAAAAAATGTCTTCTACAGGTATCAAATTTTGGTTGTAAATTTTTTTGCTCCGTGGTGCTATTGGAGTAACCGCCTGGTGATTGTTTTGCCCTTTTCTTTCATATAGAGTATTATTAATTATTATAAAGATTATTTTATGATTCAAGTATAACCACTTATTAATTTCCATGATATCTATTTTTGTCCTTTTCTTTCTTTTGACTTCTTCTCATTTTGTTGTTATGTTATCACTCCATCTGTATGTTCATTTTATAGTGATGGGCTATGTGCTATTTTACTTTCTATGAAACCTTCCAAGCAGCTTTATTTTTTTATCAGACATTTGAAGAGTATGCACCTAGATTGCAAGTCTCAGCCAATGCCATTCTGAACGTAGCTAATGTCTTTAAATATTTCATACTATGGACTTCATAAATCCTAGCTCTTTATTTCAGTAAATGCCATTCTGAATTTAACTAATGTTTAAATACCTTTCTTGCATTTCTTCTGCTTATTTCAGAAACCTTCATGGGAGAAAGCAGCAAAAATCATAAGAGAAAGGTCTATTTGAATTTCCTGTTTATCCTTGACAATCTACTCAAAGAATAGCCTTTTCATTCTATAAATGGAGTTACTAGAAGTATTCTAATTAGTGTAATTTCATACTTAAACTTTTTCAGATATGACCCTGAAATGGATGGACGCATTCTTTTGGGAAAGGTTGATTGCACTGAAGAAGGTGAATTGTGTAGAAGGTACTTCTTATATTAATATTTTGCTGACTTGGAACCAAATTTCTGTATGCATTAAGCAATGGGTGAAGCAAGTTTGTTCAACCAAATCGATACCATTTTTTTGACTTTCCTGCAAGCCATGGAAGAAGTCAATAGTTTTTTTAGTTCACCTCTGACTTCTGGAACAATGTATTTATGTGCAGTGTCTTGGGCTAAAATACCTATAATTCCTTTTTACAGATTGAATATGTTAAACCTATAAGCATCTTATAACCTATGAGCTGGAATGTTATACTTGGTTACTTCTAACCAGTTCCATTTACATTTTTGACCATCTTTTAGCTTAACTTATCACCAATTATGAGGTACTGTATAATAATGTATATCAAGTAGATTCCAATACTTTATCTGTGCTGGTGAGTCAATGCGTCCTTATTAGGTTTTACTATTGCTTCGTCTATATGTGAAATTGCATTTTTAAAATCGTTTTTTGTGGTTTTTGTTGATAATGACTTCTCAATTGTAAAGTTGTAGTGTGCATAATCATTTCTGGCATGCCTATGAGTTCTTAATAGTTGTAGTTCTCTTGAGGTGTCCTTGACTGTTACTAATCTATTAAATTTAAATGTGGTTTTTGTAATTTTGATTGTATATACTATTCTTTCCCCCCCCCCCCCCCCCTTTTCTCTTTACCTGGATTAACAGATGCCATGTAATGAATTTTCAGGAATCACATACAAGGCTATCCATCTATTCGCATATTTCGTAAAGGAAGTGATGTTAGGTATACAATTTACATTGTTTATGTTTACAAATTTTATTAAAATGGTGCATGTGAATTTTCAATTCTTTGCATATGGGTGCATGCTTGAATTTCATGCTCATCATATGCTTAAAAAATATTAACATGGAATTCATAAATTTTGGGGTTTTGTGACGAGTTCAGTTTAATTTCTTATCGATGTTTTCTTCATGCATCAAAATTTGATTCTGCATGCTTCTCTCAATGTTTTCCAAGTTCTCTTCACTTTTCTCATGTGTTGTTTTTAACTGTACTTAAAACTTTGTCTCTGACCATACTGGTGAATGAACATTCACCATATCAAGTGGTAATTTTTTTATTCTCATAAACATACTTTTGACAATATCACGGGACGCTACATTATGTACTGCTGGAGTTTGTTGATCAAGTGTCAGTTGTCACCCGTACCATTAAGCAGTTAAGTAAACTCGTTACTGTTTGATGGAACTTTACTCATTTTGTATAGTGTACGACTAACTTTGGTTAGAGTAGTGATAAGCCTGTCCGACCGAAACTATGGATAATTAGTTGGTTTGTTGCCAATCATGGTGGATCATCTCTTCGCTGTCTATCGTTTGTTCTTTTTTATTTATTTATTTCTTTCTTACAAGTTCAGTGGTTGAAAATATTACATAGTAATCAAAGTCAAGATATAAGTTTTATAAGTAAGTCAGAACTATCCTCCTAGAATAATAATTAGATGATGGTACCTATTATTATATTTTCTTATAACTAATGTTGGTAACTCTAGAGTAGGAGAATTTCAATCACTAATTAGGGATTGTGATACTGTTTGGCAAAAGCTATTAGAATAGGGAAATAAATGAACAAATAATTGTATGCCTGAGTCTTACATGACCAGATATCCTTTGGGGGTAATGCTTATTTTTAGTAGGTGATCTAAATACATCTCTTGTCATAATGGGTTAAATTTTTGAAGAGCCCTATATGTTGGGACAAAAACATGTCGACTCTTGTTGTGAGTAGACACAATGTAAATTAATACAAATACACGGGTAATTAATTGATGTTTCTACTCGCTACAAAAGTCAACATGGTTTTGTCGCATTAGAATTTAGAAATCTTTTCCGTACTTTTGGAATTTATCGAGTGTCAACAGTAATCTCACATGCTACGTAGATGTAATAGAGAAATATTTGGTGATAGACTTGTAGGAGAATCAATAAGGTATAAGAGACCACCAATTCTCCATTTTCTAGACTCCAACTTGTATTATAGTTTTGAATCTTTGGTGTGCTATTTTTTAGTATAAAAATTATTAATCTATATAAGTATGTTACTTCCATTCAGTTTTGTATCTCTTCTTATGTTTCTGCCTTCTAGTGTGCTTTCTGATATCGGATATCTTTTACTCAGGGATGATCATGGACACCACGAGCATGAATCTTATTATGGAGATCGTGATACGGATAGCCTGGTTACTGTAAGAACATAATAAGTTCAGAATGTTATAGATCACTAATTTTTTCTTGAAAAAAAAGAACAAAGAAATGGAGAAATATGAACTATTATATGGCTTGATAGTGTGTGGTTTATTTTCTCTTCTAATAATTTGATGCTTTTAAATTAAGTCATATAATTCCCTCCTAGTTTATTATGGAGAATATGACATGATTACATCAAGATTTCCATTCTTGCAGACTATGGAAAATCTAGTTGCACCTATTTCACTGGAGTCTCACAAGGTCGCTTTGGAGGACAAATCCGGCAAGATATCAGATGATGCAAAAAGACCTGCACCATTAACAGGAGGATGTAGAATTGAAGGCTTTGTACGCGTTAAAAAGGTACAATTTATTGATAAACGGAAGTCAGTAGTAGCATGATCAGATTATTTTTGTTTCAGACTCTATGCTGGCATATTTTAAGCCTATTCCCCTCACTGGATTATACTAATCCAGAGCGAAATACTGCGTAGCTGCAGTTAATTTATCTAAGGATCTTATTGTAGGTTTTACATTAATTGTACATATGTTGGTCTGGTTTATGATCTTCAGCATGTGTGCACCGCAGGTTCCAGGAAACCTTGTAATCTCAGCTCGTTCAGGAGCCCACTCGTTTGATGCTTCACAGATGAACATGTCCCATGTAATCTCCCATCTTTCATTTGGTAAGAAAATCACCCCAAGGATGATGACTGATATCAAAAGAGTGCTACCTTATGTTGGTGGAAGCCATGACAAGTTGAATGGCCAGGCATATATTACTCACCAGGGGGATAATGCAAATGTTACCGTAAGCTTCATAATTGCCTTGTTAATTTTACCAGTGCTCAATGGCTTTCTTACTGTGTCATACTTGATATTAGTAGTCACTTTTTAAGTACTCCCAGGATGTTCACTCCTTGCAGTTTTTTTTTGTGTGGGGGAGGGGGGGCAGACTGGTTCTGTATTTGCGTGTGGATGATATTAAATGCCAGACTCTTTAAGAATTCACAAAGCTCAATGGAGATAACAATGCTCAAAGTATCCTGTAGAAATTCTTTAGGTAACAGTTAGCAACTGAAGTTTCTTGATTGTTGAAAGAAACTTATAAAAGTATTTTTCCTTTATACATTGGGATTATGGCATAGTTCTAAAAAAATATTCTTCTTATTATGTCATTCTTGTTATGTACCTGAAAGTTTAGTTAACACTTTGAAGCCACTGGATAAGATAGACTTAATAAATGGTGGGGACAAGGAACTGTAGTGCAGGGTAGGTCCAGCTAGCAGTTGCCATGTAACACAGCCTTGGTGACTTTCAAGAAAATAGGATAGTTTCAAGATGGTGATGACAAGATCTTATGTTATAATATTTGCAGATTGAACATTATCTTCAAATTGTCAAGACGGAGGTGATGACAAGGGCTTACAAACTTGTTGAGGACTATGAGTACACAGCTCATAGTAGTTTAGTACATAGTCCTACCATTCCTGCTGCGAAGTTTCATTTTGAGCCGTCTCCAATGCAGGTTTTAAAATAGTACATTTAACGCTGTAGCTTTGAGAGTGGATTAGACTGTTTTTTCTTTTCCAACTTCTTATAACCTCTTTATTTATTGTATCAGGTTCTAGTAACAGAAAATCCAAAATTCTTTTCGCACTTCATCACAAATGTTTGTGCCATTATTGGTGGTGTTTTCACGGTTTGTACTCTCTCTCTCTCTCCATGTCTTTTTCTTTTTCTGTCTGTATTGTTTTTCCTTCCAGTAATAGCAACTGCATTTCTTTTGCTGGTTTAGGTTGCTGGGATAATGGATTCAATTCTACACAACACTTTAAGGCTGGTGAAAAAAGTCGAACTAGGCAAAAACTTCTGATAGGAAGAAGTAACTAGGCGGTGCATAAAGAACATTAATTTACCCACACCCCATCATCATCATCAGTTGGGATTTTTTTTTGTTATAATTAAGATATTGCAATGTATTCTTATTCTGTTTTACAAGTTTTGCAGTGAAATTATGAGAGTTGGCACTCGATTCAAACCCCGTTATAGAAAATGTCTGGTAATGAAGACTTTAAGCTCCGTAATGAATGCCTTTCCTTGCGTGTTTCTTTCAACTCCTTTTTGTTGTTTTTGTTTTTGTTTAGTTGTCTTCTGCTTTGCTTCAGTTGCTTTCCATCCATACTCTCCCTATTCGACTTGGGGAGTGGGAAGATGCTGTGTGGACTAAATATTTTCAGTATATGGGCACGTGATTTGCAAAACTCTGGTATTTTGAAGTATTTTTTCCACGAGAAATCACAAACCATTGAAGTCAAGTCTCTAATCAAGTGCCATTTTAGAACCTCCACGAATAACTATAAACAACGAGAGAAGAAGAGGTAGGTGAAAGAGCTAATTAGAGAGTCTGGTAGATTGGGAAGTACCTTGTGATAAGTCATAAGATTAACCCTTGAAATCTTGAATATTATCACTTTTATTTTTCTTTGAACTCCTATGTTGCATGGTTATATTTTATATTTTTTTGAAAAGAATTTGATTTATGGATTGAATACTTGTCACTGATTGTCTTTAGAGTGCGGAAAACAAGAGGTATATAGATTGATAAAAACAAGAGGTGTATAGATTTATTCTTGCATCAAATACATTTCATTTTTAAGCAAAACGCTGAACCGAAATCAACAATGTAGTTTCGTTTACAGAATATATTCCAAATTTGTTTCTCATATATATACAAATAAAACAATATTCATACATAGATAGTTCCAATATTTGCTCTGCCATCAGCTTATTTATCAACAACGAACCAAACTTAAATCAAACTACCAAGCTTATACTTGATGACCCAGTTTGAAACTACTGAGTTCAAGGTTGGGGCAATCACATAAAAACTCAAAAGAAAACAAGCAAACAAACAAAGAAGACAACAAATATGAAGTAAATCCAAACTCTGTATTACAAATCACCACGTTAGAAAACTAGGAGGGATGAACCGACGACAAAAGCTGATCCGACCGAGCAAACAAAGCTCATTATGGATGAAGCAGCAGCAGCAGCAGCAGCATTTTTATGATGAGACGGAGGAGTCGAGGGAGATTCTTGGGCTTCCGGTGCAGGAGATGGGATGGAGTCTGGAGGGGGAGGAGAATTGCTGCCAGATTTGTTACTTCTATCTGCCAGCACAATCACAACCAGCTTTTCATTCTCGTGGCAGTGCTCTTCAACTCCACTTATGAAGTAGTGGGGCCCAGATTGGTTGAGCTTGTAAACAGTGTGCCCCTCCTCGTATTTTTCAATGGGGTTTGCTGTATTGCAATTTGCGTAGTCATCTTTTGTTACATAAAGCACTGAATCTTGATCCGCTGCGTAGTCAAACACTGGAAGCCACACCAAAATGAAGTCGGTCAGAACAAAACTGAGGTGAAATATTAGTATACAATAGATATTAAGATTTGTCTAGGACATTTACGGATATAAAGGAAAGGGTAATAATGATGAATTTACCGAGAGCGTCGCCAATTTGAAACCGTTTTGATTCTGCCCACTGATTGTATGCATTAGAATCAGAGGGAGCCCAGCCTTTGGAACCTCCAACTTTGAATTCAAATGCAACCCCCCTCTGGATCAACAGAAAAAGACTAAGCAGCCCTACAACGTTCAATGCCTTGTTCTGATGAATTGATCTCAAAATGGAATTGGCCATGGGGACAGAAGAAGAAAGAAAAGAACTTGGAAGTAGTAAAAATCTGGAAATCTCAGATTTGAATGGAGCTAATTAATGAGGTGACAAGAGAAGAAGGGTAACGAGCAAGGTACTTATAGGGAAATATTGCATGAACTTTATAAGCTGTGGCAGTGAAGCTTTTGCTCCCTTTTTATTATTCTTCTCGTTGGGATTTCTTGTCTTCCGGTCCAAAGCATATAGTCTAATTTTCTAGTGCGGGAAATGGTTTATTCTTGAGATCATTGAAAACCTTTTGAATAACTTCTATTCGGGGAGGTTATCCTTTACTTGACAATTTCTACGAATATTCATATCTTGTAATTTGAGTTAGATGATTGATATTCATGTCTGTGAAACATTAGCTTTGTGTGGCAAATCCACTTCAAACTTCATGTCTTGTACTAGTATTTAAGAATCCATCATTTT
Organism: Panax stipuleanatus; assembly: GCA_020205555.1. NCBI lineage: Eukaryota > Viridiplantae > Streptophyta > Magnoliopsida > Apiales > Araliaceae > Panax > Panax stipuleanatus. The sequence goes on along the minus strand of CM035118.1, from coordinate 160,139,938 downwards.
ATTTTCCTCTTTTAGTTTTAATAAATTTAAAAACAAGAACCGCCACAAAGTTGTTCAAAATCTGAGTTATCCTCCTTTGATTCAAGTTTGACGGAGTATTCTATTAGGGAACGGCCCAGTGACTCGGGTCATGGAATTCATGAGTCGAGGTTTCAATTTTTGGTGGCAGCTAGGAGGATGTGTGTTAATGTAACAGAAAAAAAGGTGCAGTTTTTAATAATTACTGCAGTAACTTGATCTATTGAGTTGAACTATTGTATAGTTAAGTCAGTTGAACTTGTGTATAATTAAGTCAAAACCGCAGAGTCTGCAGAAATCTCGTAAAACCTTCTCAAAAAACCTAAAGTAAAAACAAAATCGTAGAGTCCGCTCTAAGATTATAAAGTTAAGAGAAGTTCACATAGTCTACTCAAATATCGTAGAGTGCTCATCGTAGAGAGTCAATCGTAGAGCAAATCACAGAGAGAATATCGTAGAGTATTTCTTTATTCGTAGAACAAGTATTCGTAGGGCTGAATGTAGAGTACATATCGTTGAGTGAATCAAGCCTAGACTCTACGTTTCACGTGAAATTCTACGATCAGCCAATCTTATAGGACATATCAGACCTGTCATAGGACTGGGAATGAAAAGTCATGCAGAGTGAAGATCTCAAGTGGTTTTGCCAAGCATTCCTAATTCAAATAGAAGAGCAGATCGTAGTGGGTCTAACCGCTATTTTAGAGATGCAACTGTTTATGCTACTAAGTTCTTAAGAAGTCAAGCTCAACGCAATTTTAGCAGTACCTTAACAAACAATCATTTAACTATGATTCGTTGATCTAAGTGACCATCAAACCAAGTTAAGTGACTTGAAGAGTTCTTAGTGAACTGGACTGAGTGTCTTTTGACTTAGTGTTATCTGCGAAGTCTAAGTGACTTGAAGGAATTTTCGTGATTAATTGCAATAGATCTTAGTGATTTGGTTTTTGTGACTCTGCAATCCTTAGTGAATTTCATACTAGTTGAGTAGAAGAGTAGACTAAGATGGTGTTTGTTTGGGTCTTAAAAGCTCTTAAAAGGTGTGTCTCTAATTTGGTCAGAGGCCCAATTTATTTGATAAAAATAATTATGCCTCTTAATACCTCTTAATTGGTAAGATTCAAAAAATAATATTAAATCATTCAGAGACATGTTTGAACGAATTTATATTTTTTTTGATAAAAATATCCTCAACAATATTACAAAATATTTCCTTTATCCCCCAATACAATTTCCCAAGTGATTTCTCTTATTTCCTTTCATTCTGTCGCTCCTGCTCCCTCTCAAATCTTCGCTCTTCCTTTGCTGGTAAATCTTCTTCTCTTATCCATCTTGTTCGTTATTGCTCGATTTGTTATTATTAATCTTCTTTTGTTCATTATTATTGGTGATTACTGTAAATTTTTTGTGATTTCAAACCCTTTTTTTCAAATCTCCTTCACTGCTTTGGGTATTTTTTGTTGGCATCATATGTAAATTAATCTCGCTCACGAAGCTTTGTTTTCAACTATCGGAAGAAGCATACTGAAGAATCTATCTATTCATGACGCAGCCGATCGAATTTATTCTCAAAAAATGCTTTTAGTTTGGGCGTTTTTGATATACAACCTACAGCATATAGAAAAAGAGGAAGAAGGGGAGGGAGAAAAGATGTTTTTTTTTTATAAAGATTTTCCTTATTTGCCATTGTATGTATTTTCCTTTTAGGAAGCCCCATTCTATCTGATTGTTTAAGGTTCTTCCCCTTGCCATAATATATTCTCTCTACTTTTTTACAGTTAAATTGAAATTGCCATTTGTATGTTTGCCGAGGAAATTGTTGATCTAGTGTTGCAAAAAGTTTTGAAATTTATTGCTTATATTTTACTCTGCTATATGGGTTTTAACATGAATTAGGGAGACAAATAAAGTTTTGAATTTTGAAGCCTTGCGGCTCCCAGTTCACTGGAACCAATTATTTTACTCTGATGCACTTTTTCAGCAACCAAATAGAGCTTAAATTTGCTTTAACTTGATTCTCTTGAAATACAGATAATTAAACAGTCCATTTTATGCTTGTTTTGTTGATGTTATACTGATAATATATACTGCATCAGCTATAACATATTTACTACTGCTTACATTTGGTCCCCATGTAGGAGTTTGGTACGGAATTGAATGAATTGATTGTTCATATAATTCTCTTTTTTCCCTATATAGTTAGCAATTTGAATGCTATATTCTGGTAAAAATTCAATCTTTACAGTACAACCAATAGTATAGAAATTGTATTTTTTTTCTTATTTAGTTGTTTATCTCAATAATGCCCATGATTGATATGTGTCTGATTAAATTCGTTGTGTGAAGCCAACAGGAAGATGACGGTGAGCCTCCATTTGAACGATTATCTTCTGTGGCAGGATTGTTCATACTTAATGTTACGAGGATGAATGAAGGGAACGAAGAAGAGGGACAAGATGAACTGCAATGGGTGATCAAGGCATAGAATTTATGGTTAATCTACGTGAACAAATTGCAATTCAACTCTTAACAACTATTTGAAGTTAATTTAATTTGTATGCTTGAATTATTATGCTATGTTGATGATTTCATTGAACATGATGCATTTGATTTCATCATATTGTGGTCAAAATATTATAAATATATATTTAAAATACTATTCAAACCTTTCTGATTATCAAACAGGTTTTGCTTAATATGTTGAGAGGGTTAAAATGATAAAATACTGTTATTCAGACATTTTGGAAAAATTAATTATCAAACAATATTTTTTCATTCAGACACAATTCTGGACAGATGTTTTATATTATTCAGATGTCTAAACTATTCAGATCTTAACACTCAGTTTTATCAAACACCACCTAAGAGTTATCTGTACTTTGAACTAGTTAAATATTTTGTGTCATTTACTTATAGCATTTACATTTTGTTTATTAACTATTATAAATGTTTGTAACTGATATCCATAGGAACTAAATTCAAAGTGATTTCATTATATTTTAAGGGGATTTCAAATTAATATTCTACTGTGCTTAATTAAATTGAGTTAATTAATTATCTGATAATATATTACTAGTTAAATAACCAAAAAGTTTTTTAAAGGAACTATTCAACTCACTTCTAAATTTCTTTTCTGACTCTGGAAAACATTAATATATCTCAAATTTCCTGATCAAGTCATCTCTCGTTAGAAGCTTTGCTATGATTAAGCACTCAGAATCAAGAATTCATGACCAGAATGCATAGAAGGCAACTGGAGAAAGAGGGCCACTTTTTTTTTCTTAAAAAAACTTCTTTGTAACTCTAATTTATAAAGTTGGTAATATTTTTGAAATCAATATAATATAAATTTGGTAATTTTTGATCAAACCTTGGTAAAAAAAATAGAAAAAGTTACTACAGTAGAATTGGGAATCGACCAAAGTTAAGTTGACGCGAGGAGAATAGGTCAAAGTCTAACAAATCTTGTTTCCTTCCAGTTCCAGAGAAGAGTCGGTGGTCGTCTTGGCTTTTTTTCTACATTGCAATAGTCGACAGCAATTGTAAGAGAGAGAGAGAGAGGTGGGGTGGGGGGATTTGTTCCCGCGAAACAGGGATGGGTGGATACCACCCATTCCCGCGATCACACGCCTTTCTCGCTATACAAACAACACTCCGTAATTACACAGTTGTTGGGGTGCCTATAATTATCAACGCCTATTAGTAACCAACAAGCCGGCCGTTAATCCATGTGGGTGGGAGAGAATTCTATTGAGAGGTAGAAGAAGAAGAAGACATACATCGCAACAAAACCCATCAATTCATCTACCTCTCTTGTCTTCCCCATTAACTTAAAAAAAATCGAATTCAAATAACAGCACCACCACCTATAATATATATATATATATAATTCTTTTCGTCAAACACATGATCTCTATGCCTTGTTTTGGTTCTTTCTTGGGAATCTGATCTGGGTTTCGATCTTCGGATTCAGCTGGTGCGTGCTGGCTCAGGGTTTTTCTTTTTTGCTGGAATTTCAGAGTTATTATTTTCTTCTTTCCGGAGGTGAGGAATGTGGAGGGACCCGGGACTTCCCACTGATTCTTACTATCAGGTTCGGCCCGAGTGCACCGATGTTCCCAAGACCAAGTTTAAAATCAAGGTCTGTCTTCATTCTTTCTATTCATTAATTCTACCCATTATCTGAACTTTGATTATGGCCATGCTATATCAATATGTCTAGTGATAATAATAATGATAGGTATATGGGGAGATTTGGTTGAACCGGCATTGGCTTAATGCGGATGTTTCTCATGCTTCTGTGTCTTAGGAATTGTCCATTTAGCTAAATTTGGGCAATTGTTATGCATTGCCAGTAGTATTGTTTTTTATGCTTCTGAATATTTATACCTTCTAATCCCAGTAGCCCCTTAATTTGATGAGAAAAACGTAGCAGTCCTCAGTTGTTCTGGACTCATTGATTTATACCCTAGTGGGGAATTTCTTGGAAGGAAAAGTGTGGGGTCTGTTTCGGTAGGAGGGGTTTAGCGTGACATAGACTAAGTAGTTGATAGTTGATATTGACGATTGTAATGCGTAGTGGTGCCAATAAACATATGCAAATGCAGGCCCATGAAGCTGGTACTGTCCTATTTATCTTTCTATGTTTGAAACTGTGTTGTGGTGTACGAACTCTAACAAGGAAATCTTGATATGGGGATTTGGATTTCAAACAAGCATGACATTAGGGATTTTTAACTTTTGAGGTTTTCTGGGTTCTGTGGCCTTCACCAGATAATGCTCTCACTTCTCATGATTTTTTAGTGTTTAACTAATAATTCATGTGTATTATATCTACATGAGAATTGGAGAACCTTCTTAGTTGTCCTAGTCATGTGAAGCAACATGTTAATATCTGTAGTTATTGACTACTTTTTCTTAAATTTATCCAATCTGGTAATGTTTGAATCCTTGCTAGTAGGAAGGCTCAAGATCTACTAAGCTTAATCTAATCCTCTTATCTAAAGTGTTAGATGATGTTTGATTGTACAAGGCGAACATGGGCATCTGATGCAGGAAAAGGTTTAGGAAAGGATTAAGAGGGAGAAAGAATGGGAAAAGAGGAGAATAATAATGTTTGAGGGCTACCCTATTTTTCCTATGCCTTAGTTACCTAATTGATAAAGAAACAGTTCATTACATGTAAAATGGCCTACTATCAAATGATAATTACTAATCTAAATTAATCTACTAAAGCGTATAGTGTATTTATAACTAAATTACCTGTTTATGAAATAATTAATAATAATAACTAATCTCTTGGCCCATTGCGCATCAGTGTCACGCCCTTCGGTTGACTTTTCAATACAATCCTTATTGCTTATCAAAATCAAATAAAAAATGGTACAAGGAAAGCTTATTTTGTCAAAGTTAAGATCATGTGCATTCACTTTAGTAGTTCTTTTCAATTTTATGCTTACATTTTTTCGAATGTTTGGTGTGATTTGTAATGAATTTATTGAAGGTCTCTCCCTTTACCTTTTTTATCTTTTCATTCAGGCTGGCAAGACCCTAAGTGTGCGGAAATGGCAAGCTGCATTTAGTCCAGAAGGTCAGCTCGATATAGGCAAGACACTTAGTCGAATCCATCGTGGGGTAATATATTTTATTTTTTGGTCTGCAATTTTATATAAAGCAAGCCGCCAAACGGGGATGGTGCTCATGCATGCAGGGTTTATACAAAGAGCAAAAGAGAATAAAGAAAAAAATGTCTTTGGTCAAAATAGTTTACGTGTTTGTGTTGATACATTAGGTTATGAAGTCTATAGAAAAGAAGTAAGTTCATTGAGTGCATTCATATTTGAATGAATATCTGTGCTATGCCATATTTGTTTAGTTTCTTCAGCGTTGTTTTAAAAAATTTTCTAAAGTGACTATATAAATATAAGTTAATAGGAAGATGTACTTCTTTTTGGTTATGTCGTCTAACTAGCCGTAATAGTAACTGGTTGTCCTATGTGTGTCCGGTTATGCTCCTCCTTTGATAAGCATATATGGACTCTACAACCAAGTGGTACCTTTTCTTATAAGAGCTATTCATCTTTTTGTCTTGCTCTATTGCTCCTACTTTACTCCTCTTGACATTGTCTATTTGGAAAGCCAAGGTTTATTCTAATGTCAAGGTGTTTGTGTAATCTCTAGTTTAACAAAGGTTAACATTAATGATCTCCCTATAAGGTCTCCTATCTTTGGACATTTGTTTTACGTACAGGCGAAGTAATGAGAAACATGCTCCTTTATGTATGCGTTGTGTCACAATCTCTCTTTGGAGTGTTAGAAAAGGAGCAGGTGTGCTTGCTTAATGGTATGTTGGTAATTCGCTTTCAGGGGTGTGGAAGTAACAGGGATGTCAAAATTTTATGGATCTATTTCTTTCTTGTTTGTGGGGCATTTGGAATGAGTGAAAAGACTGACTATTTCGATAGAGTTACGTATCTTTTCAATGTTAAGAGATCGGTTTTTTTCTTGCTTCCCTTTGGTCTTTTGTTGTGTGGTCCTTTAAGGGTACTTAGTAGAGACTGAAGTGCTTCACTTTTTAAAAGTCTTCTTTAAGTCACTCATGATGAGGGCGGATTTCTTGTATCCTCTATTTTTTATTAATAAAATATCTTCTTTTATCACAAAAAGAAAATAATAATAGGTAGTACTATGCAAGTTGAGTGATATACTTAAGTCATTGTTTTGCTCAACTTTTAGAAAGTTCCTTTTATATAATGTGTGCGTGTCATCATTATGCCATTATCAGCACCATCATCATTGCCATTTTCATCCTGATATCACTTTTTTTAGTTCAATTATTTAATTGTTGTGATCATTTCCCTTTATTTGGTAATTCTGAAGCTCAAAGACGATTATAGATTTCTCAATTATATTTCACCCCACTTCATGAAAAAGCTGCTAGTTTATGTTTTCTGTACAGAATTTTATTACCTTTCCTGTTCTTAGATACATCTTCAATTTTGAGGGTTAATACATACTTTGTGGTTGAATTAGGGTGTCCATCCACTAATTAGAGGAGAAGTATGGGAATTTTTACTTGGTTGTTTTGATACAACTAGCACATTTGATGAAAGACAGCAGATACGGCAACGCCGAAGGTAGTTTCCTTATTATTCTTCTAATTATCTTTTATTTTTTGGATAAGTTAAAATGTAATAAGCACTGTAAAGCACAAAAAGGGGGTGAGCGTATAGAGGATGTGTACAAACTAAAGCGCAGATATACCAAGAAGGTTACCTATACCCATATGAACAAATTCCCATAGGAAGCTGAATTTCAAAATTAGCAAATACATAAATCTTCTTTTGTCATTCATCACCAGCACTAGCTACTCCCAAGTTTCTGAACTCGTTAATTTAGTTTTGATTCGTTGTGATAATCCAAGTTGTTAAATTATGTTGGTGATCGGTAACATTCTTTTTTAACTTGGCTCTAGAGATATAGCATGCAACATCAGATTGAAGTCTTTGCCTGTCAATGCAAATGTATCCGAGTTAGTTGCGGGTCTTGTGGCTTCATGTTTTGATGCCTTATTCCTAGTAATTGACCTGGTGCAGTAAACTTACAGTACATGCTATATATTATGACTACTACAATTCTTCTTACTGTATAATATCAGCTTTTCCATAAAATTTGAAAACATTATACATGCAATCCTTTCCCTGGTAAAAGTTTTACTGTTTATTAAATGTCTAACATCTGGTCGACCTTTTGTGATTTTGTTTTTCTAGTTCAATTTGTGGGATTATTTAATGCTGGTATACTTTATTGTATATTCATGTTGTTAATTGTATTACAGTCTATCACTTCAGCTTTGTTGGCATTAAATATCAACAAGCAGTTCTACTGTCCATCTTTCTCATTTTTTTTGTTGATATTTTTTGTTTCTTCTGCTAAAATAATAAGATTTTATCTGCATATTTGTGTGTACGTATGTTGATGGGTTTTTTATTCTGTTCATAAACCTTCACTTCTATTCTCTTTTGGTTTAAATTATTTTACTTCATCCTTTTTCTTAGGTATTTGTTTGATCTTCCCTTTTCTTTTCTCTGTCTTTTCTGGTTCACGTTTTCGTATCAAATTTATTTTCAGCCTAACCAAATAGTTTCAGATAAAGGTATTGTTGATTTGATAAAAAAGAATACAATTTTATTAAAATCAAAAAAGAGAATTTAACAAAAAAAATGAGTGATATATATGTGTGTGTGTGTGTGTATATATATATATATATATATATATAGAGAGAGAGAGAGAGAGAGAGAGAGAGAGAGAAATTACAGGCAAAGGGAGGACAAGATATCCACCCAAAAAAAATACTAGTGGAAAAGGCATCAAAGATCTGTATGGAGCATACCTCCAATCCCTGTGTGAATCTGGGAATGAAACTCCTCGAAAGCTCCCATTGAAAACTTCGTTTGAAGATATAGTTTCTTGACCTTGGAGTTATTAGTATAATCAATCTATCTTCATACGTCTGTGACATCTCCTCACCCTTTCTCACTTTACTTCTATTGTTTTTATGCATGCATAGACCAGTTATTTTTTATATCTAGAATTAGACTAATGATTTTGTTGGAGTGTTCTCAACTCATCTCAGACTTGAAAGAAAAAATTATGCGAGTTCACCATTCACAGTAGTATATGTCATTTGATAACATGATTCATATACTATAGTCTATAGCACATTCTTTGGTTTAAATTGTCTAAACACATGATTCCCTCTTTTCACTTTAAGTTTAGACTGTAATACCCAATCAAGAATTACTGACTTTTCATTCTTGTTATATGCATTCAGGGTGCAATACGCTCAGCTGAAAGATGAGTGTCGTCAGATATTTCCCATGGTTGGAAGTGGTAGATTCATCACGGCACCTGTAATCACTGAAGATGGAAAACCTATTCATGATCCTATTGTGCTTCAGGAAGCAAAGCATCATGTTCAAGAAAAAGGTAATACTGAAATTCTAAGTGTTTCTTTGTAGGAACTTCCATGAATTCGCTTAAGCTCTGGTGGCACATTAATTATAATGCCCAAAATTGTTCAAATGCAGATGCTTCCCACAATTCTGAAACGTTAAGAGAGGCAGATACTGATGGTCCTCAAGATGAGAAAATAATCCAATGGAAACTGACATTACATCAGATAGGTTGGTCATATGTATAATTATTAATTACATGCTACCCTTTTAGTTTCCTTTAACAGTCGGTTACCTGCTTCCCTATCTATTCCCCTATTTTACGATATTATTTCAGTGTGCAGAGAAAATTAATTTTCATTTCTTCATGATTCAATTACTAATTTTAATTGCAACAATGGTACAAAATTGACTTCAATCTGTATCTTTCAAATGTGGTCTAACACAAGATTCCTAAATTTTAGAGGAATGCCTTATCTATTAAGGGACATAGTAAATATACTTAATATTAACTTATAGAGAGATCATCTAATAAATTAAAGCATTTCGAGTTTGTTTGGGGGAGGAGCAGGTGTTGGGTAGAACAGGAACTCTTTTGCCCTTCTAGTAGTTGGCCACTCTGTACACTTGGAAGGCATTTATGACTTTGCCCTCCTGCAATCATTCTTGAAACTACCCTCTGTCCCTAAATTATTTTGTCTTACTTGTCTCTTGCCTTTCTCATGATTTAAGAATCCCTCTCTCTCCTCTATTTTAGATTAAGGGTTTGAGTAACTAAGTGATTGTATGGTGGGCAACTGTGTTTAGTGTTCAAGCCATGTTACCTCCTCTCTTCTCTTCAAGAGAGTTGCTAATTTCACCATGCACTTGCTACCTCATTCTCTTGTCATGTTGCAAGATTCTTAAGGAGTGGCCATTCCATTCCTGTTTAGCTCATCCCCTTTATTCTGTTGTTTATGTTACTTGTAGTATGAGCTCTTTCCTGTTGTACCTTATGTAACCTAGTCTAAATTGTCATTATAGATTACATGCAAATCTTTGAACTGTTATTAGTGTCATAAATGTCCTTAAACTATATATATTTTAGAGGAAAAAGAAAGATAGCTTATGTTCTTACTTTCATTGTCTGGTTGAGGTCCATTGAACTGAAAATGACAAAAAAGGAAAAGTAAACATCCTACCAGAAAGTATTATATAAGTCATATAACCAATATAGTTTCTTTATAATGTATGGATCTACTTCTTGTAGTTGAAGCTTGACATTCATTTTCAAAAGCAGGACATTTTAGTATGACCCTGTCTGTTTGAAAGTATATTGTCTCAACTCTTTTGATACAGGTCTCGTAGTGTTCTTTCTTTCTTATAAAAAATTATTTGTAGTATTTCTTTCATAACTTTCCATTCTTGGATTAATGTTTATGGTAGGTCTCGATGTGAATCGCACTGACAGGACACTAGTATTTTATGAGAAGCAAGAAAATTTGTCAAAACTTTGGGATATCCTAGCCGTCTATGCGTGGTTTGATATAGACGTGGGCTATTGTCAAGGTGGGTAGCTGAATGACTTTCCTGTACTACTACTAAGGCTTCAGTTGTTTAATCTACTCTTTGACTAAGTACATAATAATTCCACTTCTGTCACTTCACCTCTTGTTTTTCGTATTTAATTTTCATGAAACTATGACGTATACTTTTGTCCCATAAACTTGGTTTGCCTTGAGTAAAAGGTCCCAAGTCTTATGAAATATTTTATTATATAGTATGATTCCTCAGTTTTAATCACTGATAAATTGCTTCATCTTCATAATGTATCACCCTTATTCTTTGGTATAATTGCTGAAGAGGTAATTATCTGGGGGACCACCTTTTCAAAGGAGGTTCACTGAACATATGCAGGAAACTTTCTAGGAAAAAGCATCGCAGATATAGTTCCCTAGATTCACATGCTTGCATATTTGTTAATATTCATCACACATATACTTTACCAGATTCAGTCATTCTTGAATAATTTAAAGTTTTATTATCTCAGTAATAGTGAGAGCTTATTCAAGTTTTATTATGTTATTTGTATCAAGTTTCGGGTTCTGAAGTATGAACTTTTATGAATATGATGATCAGGAATGAGTGATCTCTGCTCTCCCATGATAATTCTTCTTGAAGACGAAGCAGATGCATTTTGGTGTTTCGAACGCTTAATGCGCCGATTGGTATTATTCAATTTAAACTATATTTCCATAGCTTATGATATTCGTGTTGTTATTTGAAAGGTTAATATAATCCTAATTCCTAAATCTTCCGTTGCCTATGAGAAGCAGTTCCTTGAAATTTCTCCTGATATAAATCACTCATAAAGTGTATTAATAGAGTTGTAGTTTGGGTTTTATCCATTCTTTCTTAAAAATCTAAAGTTCAGTTGCTTATGATATATGTTTGTTATTTGAAATCTTAAAGCGAGGAAATTTCAGATGCACTGCAAGCTCCGTCGGGGTCGAGACACAGCTTAGTACTTTAGCTACAATTACACAAGTTATTGATCCAAAACTTCATCAGCACTTAGGTACCTCTCCAATTATTATTTGTCGTTCCTTGACATTATTCATCATCTATGTTTGATTATTTTAGAGAAACTATCTGTTACCATGAAAGTAGATTAGTGCTGATTGAGTTGTCGTTCCTGTGCCTTTCCTGTTGCTGAAAAGAAACTCCACTATATATATCTGTGTGTGTGTGTGTATGTGTGTGTGTGTGTTGTGCAAGTTAGAAATCTTTGATACTATAAGTTTGGTTATACTGTGTATATGTCAAAGCTACATTGCTAATGAACAGATCCAACAAGTACTCCCCCTTTCCCCCTTAACATGAAGAGAGAGGAGAGATCTGATAGTCATATGGATAAAGCAATTTCAAAAGTTTGTCTGCAATTGTTGCTAATGCTTCAAGAGTTTTACCATTTCTTTGTCCTGTGTACCTTTTGAGTTCTCTTTTGTTATCATAGGACCTCTCTTGACAAAACTGTATGCTTTCATAAGGAAATAATGATTCTGTCATCTTATCTCTTTGGGTGCAGAGACCCTGGGTGGTGGTGATTATCTATTTGCTTTCCGAATGCTTATGGTACTATTTCGACGAGAGTTCTCTTTTGGTGATTCATTGTACCTCTGGGAGGTATGATTCGATATCTCTTACTGTTTGACTAAACTCGTGTATATCTTTCATTACTAGAAACTGTATCAGCAAATCCAAACTGCAATTGTCTCAGAATGCAGCAGTTGCTCTTCATTTTACAAATTCAAACAAAAGTGGTTCTAGTTTAGTTTTTGTTTCACTGAATTATGTGCCAGACTGAGTTTAAATTTAATATCTAGTTCCCAGTGGCAGAATTATTTTTTGGATTATGGCCAAGAAATCATAGCTTGTTGCTTAATATGGAATATTATCACTTGACAATATGGTTGTTCTTTATGAGATATGATTGGTTTATTGTCATTGAATCAACTTCTGAGGAAATCTGTATACATATACAACATATTGCGACACGAAGGTAGAATTTCTTCAGTATATGTGGTCTTTTCGCCTCCGTTCATTCTACAGCCACAGCACCAGCAAATTCAGTGCAAATATTTCAAATGCATTTATATTGTTACAAGATCCTGATTTATGTGCTGAATTGAAGAATTCAAATTCCAACTTTAATGAATAACCTGTTAAAGTGTTAATAACCTGTCACAGTGGCTTAGAGATAATAATTGGTATGCCGGTTATTATGTGATCAAATGAATTAAATACATGCCACAATTTTGAAAAAGAGATAATAATTGGTAGTAATTACAATATACCTACACTTCAGAATCACTATGTAGAAGTCATGTAATATGACTCAAATGTCTAAGATGGGTGTGTTGAGTTTAAGATGGCCTCAATAACATTTGTATGCTTGTCCATGTTGCCATTTGGGAACCATTACTTCATCCGATGAAAATTCTCAAGCTACCCAACATAAAAATTTGTTAAAGTATGTCGGCAGGAATTCAATGCAAAATACATATTACTGATTTATAAGCATGAACCATTGGCTGCTTGTTTAAATTTCTCTTGGATCAGAACTAGTTATTTGAAGGTAATTGTTGAAGGATTTCTTCAAAAGGTGGGAAAGACTTGGGATTCAGGTCTGAGACATCACCCTCTTACCCTCCTCTCCCTACTCCAAAAAGCCAAGGAAAAAAAAGAATTTTAGATCGAACCAGCTGATTGCTTTTTTGATTTCCATGGTTTTCTGTAGGGCATTTTGAATCTAATCAATTACAATTCCCCATGCCTTGCATTCTTGTATATCCTTGCTTTTACTTTTTGTTAATAATTCTGGTTTGCCTTGTTTATTTACTCTTTTCCCAAGGTTACAAGGTTCTAGTCTTTTAAATGATCTTTCCCGTGCTTGTTAAACTTTCAACAGATGATGTGGGCTCTGGAATATGACCCAGATTTGTGCTCTGTGTATGAGGACGACTCTGACGCACCTACTGAAAAATCTGATGGATCTAAATCCAAGGCAAAATCAACACGCCAATGTGGCAAGTATGAAAGGGAAAACATGAAAAGTGGAGGCAAAGGTGCTGAAGCTGCACTCCCCATTTCTGTTTTCTTAGTAGCTAGTGTCCTGAAGGACAAGAGCTCAAAATTACTAGCAGAAGCTCGTGGATTGGATGATGTTGTCAAGGTCAGCTTGATAAGTTGAGAAAATTTAATTATGTAGAAACGTCCACTTCAAAAGTTATTTTCAGTTAGGTAGATACATGTTCAACAAGACAGTTTAAACTTTACAGTTTGTTTTACTTGCATGCTTGTTGGTTCTGAGAGATACACTGCACCATCGTCACAGTGAGTTAGTTTGTTGAGGTGCATGTTTGTTAGTTGAAAAATTAGTTTATTGAGGTGCGTGATTTTTAGGTCTAAGAGAATATATATACAATGTATCCAGTAGCTACCTGACTGTTTCCTATCAGCTCATTTTTTTTAAAACAAAATTAGTTTGTTGATTTCAGATATTGAACGACATGACAGGAAATTTAGATGCCAAAAAAGCTTGCACTGGAGCATTGAAACTACACAAAAAGTATCTAAAAAAGGTACAATTATTTTTTGGTGTTTTGTGATGGTTTCTTGGAATTATTGTTGTGTCCCGCTACTGAAAAACTGAAAGAGATGCTATAGTGGACAATTATTGATAGTGGTATTGTTTTTAAGGTGGTTATGATGTGATCAAATGATATTCATAAAGTATGTTTTCATAGAATTGACTGGATATGCTCTCTGCTTCAGCCTCTGAATCTCCCCCGTCCTTGATATATTTCATGTGTAGAGTTGGGTTTGTTCCAGTTACAAACTTGTGATTTTTGAATTGTACTTGGGCTTTTGTTGCCTGTCTAGCTTGTTTGTTATGTAGAGAAATCCATCTAGTCCTTTGAGTTTGTGCTGATTCTATGTCAATTGCAGGCTCATAAGCCATGACAAACCGAAGAAGAGAGTATTTTATTTGGATGCATATTTCGGCCCTATAAAGAAACAAGTGGGACATTTTTCCTATTTGACGAGAGAGAGAGAGAGATGCAGATTTTATGTATGTATGTATGTATGTATTCTTTCAAACAATGAAACACAAGGGTGGAAATAATGTGTTGTATTTGAATTTAGTTTCCACTTTGTATACGCAAAACATTCTTTCAAAGCAAAATATTGAATGTAACAATGTGATTAAACGCGAGGGGAAAAAGAAAGTTTGTACATTTGTCCAATTTATGTGAACGGAAGAGTTGCAACATTTTCTGTTTTAATGGCGCTAGCTACTAGTATTATTGTACTAGTTGAGAAATTATGTTTTTGACTTCTGTCAATTGGTACGTACGATTCTCTTCATTTTTCAACAAAAACCATGAATATAATTTAATGTTACAACTTTCATGAAAAGAAAATCTTCTATATCTATATATATTACAAACCAAGACTCTCACCACCATCCCCCACCTGCCTAAAACCCAACAATACCTACTCCCCCCCATGCACGCAAACCCCTCTACAAATACCCTTCATCACCACCTCCACTAGCATATTTCCCTATATATATATATATATATATACCATAGTATCAAACAATGGAATGGAAAAGGTAATGAGTCCTTGCAGCCGTTCTTCTATTAGGTCTTTTCACAGCGGCCTCAGCCACCACCTATACAACCACTGTCAACACCGCCACCACAACGGAGGGATAATTAATTAGGTGTAAAACAAAGACATGCCAGCAGGAGATCCAACAATGCATGGTTGCGGACATGGCAGATCAGCAGCTTCGACAACAATGCTGTCAGCGGCTACATCAGATAGACTCGCATTGCCGTTGCGATGAGACCAAAGAGATGTATATGAAGGGAAAATATGTGGTACGGTTAACAAATGCAAACTAAAAATGTTGCAAAAGCCTCAGAACCTCCCAAGTGACTGCAACATGATAAGGGAGCCAAACAAAGCAATGCCAAATCCAAACTGTTTGGTTTTAAAATAATATGTATCTATATATATATATATATATATATATATATATATATATATATATATGATCGATCAGTGGCAGTGAGTCATATCAATAGACAATAATAATAAATTTAAATAAATGTACCACCCATGCAGCTAATTCTAGATAGGTTGAGTGTATAATTTGCTAATTAAATAATAAATCATGTACACCATCGTGTGAAAAAGGTTTTATTTTGAAGATCCACAATCTCTTTAATTCATTGCATATATGCTTTCCTTTTTGAACTGGCCATTTTTACGCACTCTCGTTCAGTTCTAGTGCAGTATTCCTTTTATACAGTATATTTTTTCTCAGTGATTATACTACTAACCCTAGCTCTAACCAGTAAATGCATACACTATACATAAACATACTCGATCTCCATATTAATAATTATAATTGCAAATGGTAACCGAAAAATTCGTATTCGTCCGCATCCGTATTCGAAAAAAAGCGGATATTATTCATATTCGGAAAAAAACGGATATATCCGTATTCGGTTTAAAGGTATCCGCAAATAAACGGATACGAATACGGATATAGGCGTATTCGTATTCGTTTAACATCCGACCGTAAATATATCCGGCGGATAGCGAATATCCGGATTCGGATCCGTATCCGAAATTCGTATCCAAATAACTTATATATATTATATAATAAGTAAAATAACTTTTTAAAGTGACATTCCTTATATAATAATTAGTTTTCACTATCATACGAAAATTATTTTAAAAATATATCATTTCACTTCTAAAAAGTAGGAAATAACTTTTTTATTTTAATATTAATAAACTGAAATAAATTGATTTAAATATAGTTAATAGATTTTTACAATTATAAAGTTAAAATATCTAAAATGTATCATTTACCAAAGAAAATTATATACTAGAAGAACAAAACTATAGTTATTAACTTGTTATAAATTTCTTACTTTCAAAACTTACTTGCAATGTTGGGAGACGGGAACAATGAATAATATAATTTTATTGTTAAAATGTGTGAAGTCCGAATTAACTTAGAATTAATCTAGAAGGAAGTTGAATAATTAATTCAATTTTATGAATTTTCGGGTGGAGGGAATATTTATCACTTTCATTTGCCCAATTATTTAAAAATTAGAAGTTCAAATATTTAAAGCAAGTCCAAAGTAAATTTTGGATGAAGTTGAATTAACTAATTGTCAGTTGTCACATATACATTATAACTCGCACTCTCCATAAATATAATGAAATAAAATAAAAATTTTATAACTATGTAAATTGTAATCTATGTATTGAGGATAAATTTTAAATAAAAGTTCCCATGAACATATTATTAAAATTTTAATCAAGTATTTGAGAAAAAATAATTAAATATTTAATGTAAACTTTTGAATCTAGTTATAAATTATAAATATTCATACACACTATAATATTGGACATCTAAACATTAATAAGTAGTATTGAAATTTAGGATTTCAAAAATGATGAAAACTTATTTGAATTATAATTAAGAACATTGATTATTGTATTTAAATATTTATTAAAAATAAATAAATTAACATTCATTCATTAATAAACTATATTTTAAAACTCATTATTTTTTTTATTCTAGTTATAGTTAGGACTATAAATGATAACCGGAAAATCCGTATTCGAAAAAAAACGGATATTATTTGTATTTGAAAAAAAAACGGACATTATCCGTATTCGATTTAAAGGTATCCGCAAATAAACGGATACAGATACTACTGTATCCGAATCCGTATATATCCGTTTACACCCCTAATAATTGTAGATATGTGTCTATGGGAGCACAAGATCTGCCAAAAATGTAGATAGCTACGTACGTGCCAGTATTTATAATCTTCAAGTAAATGCATACTTGGTATTCATACAAACAAGCAAACTCAATTTGTTACGGTCGTCTAAATTTCTCATCGTCTGCTTATTTGATAAGCTAGCATTGCCAGTCTTTCCAAATCATACATGATCGCCCTGTTCGTTTCTCATTCCCATTCTCTCTCTCTCTCTCTCTCTATATATATATATGTATGCCCGCAATGCACAGCATTTGCCTAGCTCTACTGCTTATTAGCTTGGACATAATTAACAATTAGTAATATGGTGGCGATAATACAGAGTAATGAGGACAAGTACTCCTGATCGTACATAGGTTTTCCCCTTTTCTTTTTCAACCAAAATTACAACAATTTCAAGTTTCATAGGAAAAAAAATGTGGCACGTACGTACTTACGGCGGTGGTCACCTAGCTTCAATTCAATCAATATCTCAATGGAAGCGATCGGTGATGAGCAGAAAAGTTAGGAGCGCGAGCAAGATAGGTGGCAGGAAACCAACAGTAGACGACTGATGCGCTCCGTTCTTAGGAAGCCGCGTAGGAAGAGCGCACTCTTCCCCATTGAAGATAAATTTTGAAGGGAATCCATCCCCTGCTGCTATGTTTATCTTAGGCGTGCGTTTCTTGGAAAATGAAATCACTGATTGCTGCTTTCCGGGCACTCTCGGATCCCACACATGTGTCCCATTCACCTCGCCCACCAAGTAATTCAACCCGGGCAACCCTTGCATGAATATGGTGTTGTTGAGGTGAGGCAGCTTTGTCCCATTAAAGGAGTACACATTTTGATACCCAACAAAAGCCTTCTTCATTTGGACTGCTGCGAACCAATCCTCATAAGCCACCTCTCCCCAATTGAACAGCGTGATTCGAGCGCTCCATCCGGTCTTGGTGTTTCCAGTAATGTGCCAGTTGATACTGACTCCACAATTGTCACCGCAAGGCTTGGGGTTAGGGCTCGGTAGTTTCTTCATTCTCGCCCAAGCCACGGCCTTGGTGGACCGGTTGACAAAAGGCACCAGAAGCGCCTCCGGTGGGAGCAGCATGGCCTTGGTGTTGGGGTTGCATTTGTCCGTATCATCACAGCCGCAAGCGCAAGTGTTGCACGGGACAACCGAGTCGGCGTAGTAAGCCGAATAGGAAACGCAGCACTTGGCTTGCTTGGGCTTGGGACGGGTGATGTTACATGTTACTTGCCAACTTGCCACGGCTGAGCTGGGGGAATCAATCCCACTAGGGTCCGGGAATTCGGTTGGATCCACCCTAATGGGAGGCCCGCATTTATATTGGGGATTCACCATGCCCGTAATCTTCCAGTTCTGAGGAGGATTGACGGCGGTTCTATTCAGGTCAGGTGGGAGCTTGTACACAGTGAGTTGAAAAATGGAGCGGGCTTTGGTGGCGTTCATGGTGGTTGGCAAGATGCTGCCATTCCTGCAGCAGTAAGGCAACTTTCCGACCTTTTCGTCGTCCTTCAATGTGGGAGGCATGTCGGAGATGGTGGGCTTCTTTTGGCAGTTGATGACCTGACTGAAATCCAAGTCTTTGTAGTACTTGCCTTGGGGGCCGTAGAGGCATTCGGAAGGATCCTTCTTGTGAGTGAAGGCTCCTCTCATGTTGTAAATGAACTCGTTCCTCATCCACTCCCAAGTTAAGTTCCAATGGTCAAGGCGGCCAAGCGGGTGGTTGTTATCGATGGTGACCTGCGCCAGATAGTTGCCTGCAAAAGTTTGAAGCACGTCATATGTAAAGGAGAGATCACCATTCTGGCGCGGGAAGAACTTTGTCTTCACAGTTTTCGACTTGAACTTTGGATCCCTCCTACAACACACGTACATACTCGAAGCTGCATTATGTACACGCACACAAGTAAGTAATTACAATGTATAATTCAGGACTAGTACTTAAGGACGTTGGTCAAATTTTATATAGGAACACGCCTTGTATTTGCATGGAACAAGTTTTTGTTGCAACTTTAACAGAATAATATTAAATAATACCGAGAAAAATGCACTCCGTCGTACAAATACAAGTTTTGCATATCTATATGAATTTGACCACGTACCAACAAACAATATAAGACACATGAATGCTTTTGACGGAACAGACTAAAAGAAAGGACGGACAATTTATTTTAAAAAATATGCATGTACGTACCACCCTTTTTAATCTTTGGTGCAGGACACTTGTAACCATCATTAACAAGTTTGATCGTCTTGGGCATTGGCTTGGCATCTTTCTTGCCCCCAAACTGGGTGCCCTTCAGTTTAATCTTGGCAGTCATCTGATCCATATCGGAAGCAGTATCGACAGCGGTCTTCAAATCTGCCTGCGGATATCCAGCCAAGTGAGTCCCATTTTTCCCGACACGGATGGGGAAAGCATCACCGTCAACCACGACAGCCCCATCGGCAGAAACCAAAAGCTCATTATACTGAAACCCCACGTAGATCTGCCAAGACTTGAGCTCATAGGCCCCGGCATTCAACACGAAAACCGAGGCCGTAAAAGCCCAACCTTGAGCCGTTACATTCTTTACGAAAGGTAATTCCCTCTCCCTCTCTTCAAGGGTATAAGATACGAAGATGCCATCGCACTCCTCTTGTTCTTTAGGGGGCTTGACGGGAGCATCATCCGGGTTTTCGTAATCATCTTGAGCGCTGCATGGTTGGAGAATAATACTAGAAGAAAACAAGAGTATGGCGAGGGAACACACCGCTGCTATGTTCCATGGTATAATTTTCATACCTGAACTTGCAACGATCATTTACCAGGAATGAATGGATCAATTAAGAGCTTGAAATTAATTAATTGTTGTTGTTGTCGTTGATATAGAAAAGAGGAGAAGAAATGGGCTGATCAGATCAGGAGGTGAATTAGATGATGATGAAACGATCACACCGACCAATGCCGCATGGAAACACACGGCGAAGGAGGTGATGGAAAAACAATGGAAAGACTGGAGAATTACAAGTAGAAGAAAAACTTGTACGTTAGTGGCCGGGCGCCAACTAAAATGGCTGGCTTATAATAGAAACCATGAAAATATATATGTGGACCCGTTCAGCGCCACTCTCTTCCTCTAGTCTTACCTATATATTCGGAGACAAGGAGGCCAGGAGGGAGAGACAGATACAGATAGTTTAATTTTTTTACCCTGTTAGACATAAGACATATATATATACATATCCATATATACATAAAATACAGCTACTTAGAGGAGGTGTAAATAGATAGTACCAGAATGATGGTATTAATTAATATAATATTAGTATGAGAACAACTGTCTGCCGCAATATATGTGGTCTAATAATCCTGTTATTCTATTTTTGCATTCACAACCGTTTCTTTATATTTATTTCTATTCTGCAGTGTTATTGAGTCATTCCGTAAAGAGTAATACTAGAGACACAATTTATTCTACAACTATTTTATAATTTGATGATGTGTCATACTTCACCTCAACATATTGATGAACAAATTGCTTCAATTTTTTTACTATGTACCCAACATATTCCTTATATTGATTCCTTAAATAATGAAATTTAAAATTTAAAAGCTCCAAAAGTCAAAGCATCAAATTAATAATAATCTTATAATTTATAAAAGAGAGTATAATTTATCAATTATATTTCACTGTAAAATAAATTTTATTTTATTTTAAATTTGAAGTAATTTATAGAGTGTGAGTATTGAATGGATTGTAATTGCAAATGTACATAACATCAATATTAACTTTTAAAAAGTTAATTTGTGATATTTTTAAATTTAAATTTAATATGATTCATTTAAATTTTGAAAATTATAAATTTTATAATTAATAGTACTTTTATAATATTTATAATTATATTGACATAAATTAAATAAATTTATATTAATTTTAAATTTGAATACGTTTGAAATTAATTTTAAAAAAATAAATCAATATTAAGTTTATAATTTAAAAATGAAATAATAAAAAAATGTCAAGATGTATATGATTCATTAGTTGTCCACTTAAATGAGGGTGTGAAATGTCATTTTGTATATATAGAGAATGATCTTTTGACTCCTTCACACTGGGGAGTAAAATTCTATATATAGATTAAAATAGAGAGTCAAATAAGAATAAGAAAACTGTTGATTAATAATTTATTGATGTATTCTTCAAAAATAGAGATAAAAAATTAATTAAATAAACTGTTGTTAATGCGCTAATAGTCTTAATTTAGGCTAATAGTCTTAATTTAGGCTGGCTCGCAAGAGCGACTCAGCACATTACCAAAGACGTGTACAATTTGTGTAGCAAAACAATATAAAATAAGTTGACTGAATATTTTTGTTCCGGTTAGTTTAATATCAAAGTTTATATAATTGAAATATTGAATGCATATTTATAAACAAAAATATTAGGTGGACATGAGTGTATTTGAATTTTATCTATTTGTATTTTTACATTTTTATCCCATATTGTGGGTCAAAATACAAATAAATGAAATTCAAATATACTCTTGTCCAATTTTTATGTCCAATTATCATGTCCATCTAGTAGAGCTCATTTATAATATTTTAAACATGTTTCTGTCAAACTTTACCACCAAGTACGGTCAAGCTTGAAAAGCATGAACCAATCAATAAGGCTGAGTTTACACCGAGTGTAAAGAAAAAACAAGCTACCAGAGAGTCTGCTAGCTTTGATAGCTTTTTAATGTTAAATTGTTAATCTATTAACTAAATGAATTTTAGTTCGAACTACACTTGTCATCTTGCTTGTAAAGGAAGTCAAATCCGAATAGGTCCCGCCGTAATCAACAAATGAAAAAAAATAAAAATAGAATTTATAAGAGTTGCTGAGATTGTGGATAAGAGTGTAAATAAACCGAGTTAAGCCGATTATTGATTACTCAGATTTAGTTCACAAAATATATTGAGTATAAAATAAAATTTTATTGAGACTCATTTAACTACCGAATTCAGCACGATTCCAAATTGAACCCGAACAATTTGAATTTTTCAAACGAATATAATTCAAGTATCAATAAAAAATTATAATTTGAAAAAATTCGAATAATTTATCAAACTTTAAAATTTACTCATATTTGACTCGTTTATATTTAAAGTCGAATCGAGCCCGAACTTTTAATTGAGCAAGTACGAATCGAGCCTGAACTGTTTGCTCTCATTTTATAACCTTTTACTCATGGACACTTGTTCCTTACGAATCAAATAAAGCTAAAATTTTGGTTTTTATAAAGTGTCTTCTTAACATGTGCCCTTAGGCATAAGCACACAGTTTAAAAAAATATTCCCTTGAACTGTGTGCATATTCCCTTGATTTCTGCATTTGAATTCAAGGAAATATGCAAACAATTCAAAAAAATATTCCTTTAAACTGTGTGCTTAGTATGTGCCTTAGGGGCACATGTTAAGAAATTCCTTTTATAAAACATAAATTAAGCTGTTAGATTTTTCACGTTGAAAAAAAAAACGGACACCAAGAAGAACAAACAACATAGGTTGGCTTTCTCATAAAACCCAAGCATCAAAATAGAAATAGCACCACCCACGTATCAATCGGGGCAGTTTGCATGATATCCGCGTAATATCTTGAAATGGGTAGAAAAACATTTATGTAGAAAAGAGGAGGTTATCAGCTTTACATCATTCTTCAAATACTACAAAACAATCAGTATAGTAACAAACTTCATAGTGTTAAGGAAACAACTGTGTTAGTGTTGGAGCATCTGAACATGTGCCTTAAGATCCCTTTTATCCTAAAAAAGGGTCTTTTGACAAAGTTTTATATAGAGTAACAATCTACATAGTTCACCAAAAGGTGGCCCGAGCTTGGGGAACAAAACTGAGCTGAAAAACCTGCACGAAAGAATCACACCCCCAAAAAGGGGGGGGGGGGGGGGCCTGCAAATTTAAGAAGAAATAATAACTTCATCATCCCTACAACCATGTCTCAAGACTCTCAACTGTGTTAGTCTGGGGATGCTATTTCCCTTTTTCATGCTGTCTATTTGACAATTTGCTACTATCTACCCCTGCACTCATGTCTCAACTGTCAGCAACCCCACCTTATGGGATGGCAAAAGGAGGTCAAGCTAGAAGCCTATAACTTGTGCTGGGCTCTTCATGCTACCTCTTTCTACTAATTGTTAAAATATATTTATATAAGAAAGTTGAATTTAGATTGTGTCTTCGTGTTGCACTAAGCACTTGAGTTATCTGTCTTTGAACAAGATAATGTAAGGTGAAGGACTCACACTGAATCAAGTTACGGTTGTCTCCTCTGCAATGTTGATATCCTCAACAAACTGTGCTTTTGGTTCCAAGTCTATAAACTGGTTGGATTGGCTAGCTAAATGTGAAATGCTAACCCTACCCTCACGCTTTATATAATCAGCAACAGCTTTCATTTCTTCCAGTGAAATGTATATGTATTTTCCTCTATCATCCATAACACCAGATAGTCGCCCTAATTCAGAAAACAAAAACCAGATCTTGTCAATCAAAGCACTCAGCTGGAAGAAATGGCAAAAGCGGAGAACATAGAATGAGATTTATCATCATACCCATATCTTCCAGTGAGGTGATTCGGTTGATACATTCCTGCAATAACCAAAAGGAAACTGCATGATTAGGGAGTGAGATAAAATCAAGAAAGTAAGCAGAACATTCTTCTTCATTCTTTTTCTTTTTTATATATAAATAGAAATCAAGCAAGAGACTAGCAATTTTTAGCAGACAGATATGCTAGCACGAAAATTAAGGACTACAACCTAACTTTAATTAGAAAACAAATTTGACAAGACAAAATGACTTCATAACACTGAGCACATCACCTTCTCTATATCCATTGATGTAGAGGCAAAGTGAGGGCTAAGGGGTTAGACAAAATAGCATAAAGACAATACCTGAGTTCGTAACTTAAACTCTGCGGCAAGATCTTCCAAGGGTATACATTTATGTTTCTGCAAGAAATTAAACAGAAAAAGTCAGGCCCACAAACACCTTTATTTTTAACATCTTCATCCCATAGGCTGCAAAAACCAGAGCACAGAGTATTGGTTGGAAGTTATATTCACCTTAATGTATTCCACAAAATCAAAAAGTAACCCTTGGCTTCCATCTTGAGCTTCATTTTCTGTAGTACCTTCTGCATCAACTGAAAATTCTCCTTTCCACTTTTCAAACTCTAGTGCAGCAGCTTCCTCCTCCTTGGCTTGTCGAGCCTTGGCTTCTTCTTCCTGAATGAAACATGTTAAACTTCATGAACTAGGAACCCTAACAATTAAATAATCCCCAAAATTCAGTAGAAGAATAAGAGATCAACTGACCATCCTACGTTCTTCTGCTTCTCGCTCCTCATCCTTCCTTCTCCTCATTTCAGCATAGCGATCATGTTTTGTTAACCTTGACTCACGTGCAGCGTCATCAGCCTTAAAAATCAATTGAGAGGGTGACGGAGAAGGGAAAGAGTACAAGTAAATCTTTTAAGCATAACTTTTATGTTCTCTATGTAAAATGAGGTTAAAGTGTGAGAATTTCTAGTTACATTCATGATGCATGAAACATGAAAAAATAGGAGAAATTTTAAAAGTAGAAAAAGGTTAAAATGCAGAGTTGAAAATGAAATATAACTGAAAGTAGTAGAAGATGCAATAAAAGAAATTCCCCTAAACCTGTCGTTGTGCTTCCCGCTCTTGTCGTTTCTTTTCCTTTTTCTTTGACACCTTAGCATTATTATACTCATCTTCACCGCCTTCATCATCAGTCCCGTCACCAGAATCTGTTACCATGTTTATGAAAAATGGAAGTTACCCATTGTACCAGTATTTACTAGAGTACTTAACACAACTGATTTATTGAGAATGCTATAATATCAAACCAATCCAACTTATAGATAATTTCATCATAATCACAAGCATTCCGCAGAAAAAGAGAGGTAAATAGAAAGGTGAATTGAGTCTGCAACACAACAAATAACATTAAAATATTAAATGAAAATGTGTTGACATTAGATCGCGAGGAGTCTTGGAATGATGTTACATAAGTGATAATCAGCCTCAACCATAGGTAGAATGACATGGTATTTAGAATGATGTGGCGGTTCACCACCAGCACCACTCCTCGTAAGGATATCATGGTGGAAAAATATACTAAAGCATTCCCCTAGATTAGTATTATTATTTCAGAATCCAACTTAAGTAATTCAAGAAGACAGCAAGTTTATATAAGCAAAATGAGTATCTGCACCTTGCTAGCTCCAAATAGTTTAAAGTCCCTGACAGCAAACTGGTACATGTGCAGAAATAAAAATTCCCAATCCCAACCAATACTAATATTATCAACTAATCAAAATGCCTGTCCAGGGTTGAGCCCTGGGAGTTCCGTAGGAGCAAATCAGAAAGATTGAGAAATAGAATGGACATATTACTTTGTTAATTTATGGCAATGTCATTTTTACCTGTGGTCTCAACCGGGAAGGATCTGTATAAACCAATTATCAGAAATGTCACAAAATCCCCCGCGCTTCGGGGATGCCCCCAGCGTCGAGGAACATGTACTAGGGTGTATGTGCGACTCGTTCAGTGACAAATTCTCGCAGAGCCATTAAATGAATTTGACTAGAATGTCCAACATCAATTCAACAACATTTGATTTCAAGGAGATGACAACCTTTTCCTAGTAGGCCTTGAAGGTTTCAAAGGTGAAACAAAATAAATGCTGTTTCACAATTTCAACGAGGGGAACGTGGGATGAAAAATACAAAAGAAATTAAACAACGAACCTTCGACAGGTGCTGGAGCTGAAGATGTGCTAGCAGCTGAGGCTGGTCTTCTACGCATACGACGAGCACCAGTGGCTCGCACAACAGTGTCTCTCTGCCGAACCTTACATTCATTCCCCATGATACAGAGAATTACTGGTAAAACTTTTCACAAACTAAAATAGGAATGAAAAGGAAAAACATTTTTTACAATAATACTTATTACAATTATTGGCATTAGCAAACATTTCAAAACAAAATAGTTTGGGAAGCAAACCTGAACTTGTTCTTCAGGTTCAACATGAGATTGAGAAACCTGGCTTCGTCTCCATAGGTAAAGAGGAATTAAAGCTACAACGAGAAGCATTGAAAGAATTGCTACGAAAATATCCTCCATCCTTTTAACTTTGGCCGCTGAGAGTTGTCTGCTAATATATATAGACACATAAATTTTACTTGCAAAGACTATGGAATGCTTCATTGTTCACTATCTCAACTGAATTAGTAACTATTTTATTGAAAATTTTAAACATACTCTTAGATGTCACTAAACAGCGATCTAAATAAATTCACATAGATAAGGTTGTTCTTCTAATATTTTTCCACTCTAAAATTAAGAAATTGATTCAAATGAAAAAAGAAAAAGAAAATCTTGTGCATTAAGGGTTTTCCAGGAATTACCGGAATGGCATAAAAAATAAAATCAACAAGAGATTTATTAGGGTTTTTGATTAAGCGGAGTATGCAGAATTGTTTGCTAAAGGAAAGAGAAGATGTTGTTGGGAACGTACCTCGCAATGAATTTGAGAGAGGAAAGAAGGTGATTGACAAATGACAATGGGCGTTTCCCAATCCAATGAACCGAAGATCTAGGCTACGTCTTGGGCCTCTTGCCACCCAAGTCAAGGGTGCGGATATGGGCCCTTCTCCCATGTCCAACCCAACCTAGCCCGAGCCGACCACCAAATCAGTTTCCATCAAACCGATTAGTAATTAAATTAAGGGTCCTTTACAGTAATATACAACAATTAGAAAGTAATTACATTATTAGTACATTCACAAAATAATTACAAAAATAACGCAATAAATTCAAACAATTCAATTTCACATTAATAAGGAACTTAAAATCAAGGCTGCCATAATTCAAAATTCAAAATTCAAATCAAACAGATGAAAAACAAAAAATATATTCTCGTCATCTTCCTCCTCCGCCGCCGCGAATCTCCGCCATGAAAAATTATTTTCTTTTCATCTTCCTCCCTCGTCATCTTCCTCCTTCGCCGCCGCCGCGAATCTTAAGCTTGCTACAAACAGAATAGAATAGAACAGAACAGTACCTTGGGTGAAATTCAAATGATGATATTAACAGAACAGTACGCTTATTGTGGATATTTGATTTTTTATAATTTCTTCATGTCCGGAAATTCCAAGTCTAATTTCATGTCCAAAGGAAAATAAGAACACTGCATAGAAAAGAGAGAGATAAGAGAGTGATGTGTAATGTAATGTTGATAACCAAACCTTCGTATCAAGGTAACCAAGCCTCTATACCAAGGTAACCAATCTACCTACACACCTGCAGTATAAATTGGTTACCTTGGTCTGAAAGTTTGGCAACCAACTGCATGAAGGTTTGGCTACTAACTGCATCACATTCAAAATAAATTGGTAGCCTAATAAAACTGAATTGGTTACCTTGGTATGAAGGTTTGGCTACCAACTGCATAAATGTTTGGCTACCAACTGCATCACATTCAAAATAAATTGGTAACCTAATAACACTGAATTGGTTACCTTGGTATGAATGTTTGGCTACCAACTGCACTATGAAAAAATTACAGGTGTGGAGGTAGATTGGTTACCTTGGTATGAAGGTTTGGTTACCTTGGTATGAAGGTTTGGTTACCAACTGCACTATGAAAAAACTGAATGTGTGGATGTGGATTGGTTATCTTGGTATGAAGGTTTAGTTACCAACTGCACTATGAAAAAACTAGAGTTGTGGAGTTGGATTGGTTACCTTGGTATGAAGGTTTGGTTACCTTGGTATGAAGGTTTGGTTACCAACTGCACTATGAACAAACTGCAGGTGTGGAGTTGGATTGGTTACCTTGATATGAAGGTTTGGTTACCCTAATAAAACTGAATTGGTTATTTTGGTATGAAGGTTTGACTATCAACTAGTTACCTTGATATGAAAGTTTGGTTACCTTGATAGGAAGGTTTGGTTACCTTCCAACCCAAAATTTCAGACTGCAATGTATTGGCATTCCCAAAAAACCCATGCTTGCTAGGTCCAGCACTTTAGGTAAACACTTGACAAAGAGTGCCATCAACATTATATCACATGATAATTGTGTAGGCATGAAAGAGGACTAATTATTTTTTGGGTGACGAGAAACCAGTCCAACCACTGGTGCAGGGTTGCACCCAAAAGTCGCGGATATCAGGTGAGCCAGATGTGTTACCAGAGAGTTAACCCCTGATCTCTCCTTTGAGAGAGATTTTAAGCCCAATCCTCGACCACCTGGAGATTCCTAGGACCAAATAACTATGTCGTAACCACACGGTTGGAATCTAACTCCATACCTCAGCAAACTTGCAAAATTACCCACCACCTCCCTTTCCATAAGAAGGCATCTCACTTTCTCTCACTAATCCCCTGTTGAGGGTTGCAATTGATACAATTGAGATTCCCAGAATTCAATTGATTTTTTTTTTGATAGAAAAATTAAGTTTATTATCGGTTGCTGATAATGATGATAGAGAAGGAAAAAGGAGAGACAAAGACTATGGCTTCCCATCTTCAGCAAAATCCCAACCGCTTCACAGCTTCATTTCAATAAGAAAATAATGCAACATTTGAGAGAGAGAGATAGTGGCAATAGAGATAGAGATAGAGAATGGGTCATAACAAAATAATAATTAACAGGAAGATATAAGGGAGAGAATCGTGGGCCACGAATAAAGGATATTCAAATGTATTAATTTTGTAAATAAATATAAAAAAATGTGTTATTTTTATAATTATTTTATGAATGTACTGTTATTGTAATTATTTCTAAAAATGTACTAAAATATGTAATTCATCCTTAAATTAAATAAAAACGCATAAAACTAAAAATATAAATAAATAAATTTGGGATCCTGTAAGATAAGTGATAATTTATTGTTTTGATTTATAAGATTATTATTGATTTTTAAAAATAAATTTAAGATATTTTTAAACTTAAAATTGTGATAATTCATCAACAATTATGAAATAATAAATCTTACGATGAGTGAGTAGTAATTTTTAAATAATTTATGAATTTTTTCATTGTATTAATTAAAATTAAAACAATTCATGTCAATTTTGGGTTTGAAATTATCTCAAGTGACTTCTAAAAGTGATTATATATTTTGGAACGAAGAGAGTATTTCATAAAATCTAACTACAAAAAAAATAAATTATTAATTATTTAAGAAAGTAAACCATATAAGATTTTTTTTGGAAAACAAAACCCAACAATTTTATTAAGAGTAAAATACACTGACACCCCCCGTAGATAATCATAATAACACTCACCGTCCTTTTAGTTTTTTAAGTGACAGTCAGTACCCCTCTAGTATATAATATGTAACATTCACTACCCCTAGTGTGGTTGAACAACTAATATCCAAAAATATTTTTAATATAATGTCTAATACACCCTTCAAGTTATAATATTTAATTTATCCACTAAATATAAATTTGTACTTAACTTGATCTAATTAATTAAATTATGAACTTGTGCAATAAATAACATAAATGTCAAAAATTAATACATATTTCTTTTATCAGAAAAACAAAGTCATACAATTTTTTGCTAATTAAAATTTTCAAAGATTAAAATTTACGTGATATATATTCAAATATATTTAATTGTAATTAAAAAGTCAAATTTTAATATCCATAAAAAGAGCAAATTAACGTAATAAAATTATAATTATTTTTTCCAAATATTAAAATTTATGTAAAACAATCTTATTATTACAGAATGAATCTTATTATTCATATAAAAAAATATTAAAAATTATATTAATTATTTTTCTCATATATTAAACTAAAATATATGAAAGTTGCAGCTATGTAAATGTTATTAATTCAAAGCATCTTTTACAACTAAAGGAAGAATAATAGAATGAATATCTTCTACCCAAAAAAGAAAACTTAAAGACAAGATTTTGCTTCTCTTCACCCTACCCTCCATTTCCTTCAATTTTAGTTTTAAATATGATATTCAAATATCTATTAGAGATGTTGTGTTTAAATATTTCTTAAACCACCTTTAATAATTGATATGCACAGAAAACTTCAAAAAGGAAGAAATATTCAGATACGTAAATATGTTTATGTACTTTTCATAATTGGATTCGAATTTAAAAACTGCACGAGTCCGGTTAACTATGATGACTTTGGGACTATATGTTAGTCCGTCACTATAAGTGAATTCAATAAATTTGCTTGACTGAATGAATAATTGAATTTTAATGTTTGAAAAATAATTTAACAAATTACCAAAACATAAAATATCTAATATTTTACTATCGACAAATTAATAAGTGAAGGTGAGGACTACGTTAATTGTTTCAAATATTTTACTATCGACAAATTTTTTTGAAATAAATAAAAGATTTGATAATATAACATTCTTTCCTTTGGAAATATATTGAACATTAATAAAAATAAATGTCTCAATAAGCTACAAAAAATTTAGGTACAACACTGCAAATCATCGATATGTTCATACCAAATTTGGAGGTTGAATTACATGATTTTTAAGTTCATCAATTGGAAAAAGATATATATCACAATTTTACATGCTTATTTTTTGTATTGCTGGTATGTGAATACATCTAATGAGTAATATTTTTACGATGTGTTTAATACGGTAAATTTTATAATCATATTTAATATCATGTATTGATATACTCTTTGTGTTTCAAAATTAAAGATACAGTTTGTTTCAAAATTAAAGATGCGTTTCTATTATAAAGGAATATGACTCTCTTAATATGCCATTAATTTTTCAAAATCATTTTCAATATCACACCACCGTAATCGAGTTTCTAGCTAATACTAAAATACTGTAAAACACTAGAACAAAATGGGGCAATTAAAAAACTTGAGAGACGAGAAGTAAAAGTAACTACCATTTCAACATTCGAGTTCTAACAAAGGAAGCAAGATCACATACAAAGACCAAACATTCAACGAAAAACCCCGAGTAATCCATCACAAGAGAGGTTCATCCACAACCAACCCTCCACTTCCACCATTACTCATCCAGATCAACTACAGTCGTCTTATTCACGATCATCATATTTGCTTCAGCACTTAAGCATCCACGATCTCAGAATCATCAGCTGTAGCTAGGATAAGCTCTGGCTGAATACCACCAACATATGTTCCATCCAAGGCATTAGGTTGTCCTAGTGCCTTTAATGCCAAGTGTGCTGCCTTCTGTCCTGATATCATCATCGCTCCAAATGTCGGTCCCTGCATTGCACATTAATCACTAAACATTAAAAATAACTACTGTATCTAGTCAATATCACCACACACCTATTGGCATAGAGACTTGCCATTCTTGGAGCTCCATCAATTAATACTGTGATCAATGTGTGTGTGTGTGTGTGTGCATACTGATTGTGAATTATATATGCATTACTCCCTTAGCACGGTACCCTCCATATGTTTATATAACTTTTATATGCATGCCAAGACTGCCTGATACCCAGAATTCAGTTTAACCAGGACAAGCGGAAGACCAAATGGAGTCTAAAGAATATTCAATTTCTCTAACTAGTAGGGTTAATAAGCAACCGCTAAAAGTGTGTTGATTCTAGAACTATCATAAAAAACAAGTATTCTGCTCCAAACAATCTATAAAGATTAAAAACAGAACAAACTTGGTGGCATAGACTTACCATTCTTGGAGCTCCATCAATTTCTGCAACTTCCATTCCAGTAACAATCATCCCCGGCACTATCTCCCTTGTGAGCCCAACAATTGCATCCTCGGCTGTGTTCATGTCCAGGGCCTTCATCCCCGGCACACTGCTGATCATCCCAATACTCTTGAGCCTCTTCACTCCAGTAGCCCCGAAAGGGCCATCATGTCCACAAGAGCTCACCACCACTTTAGCCTCCATCACATTGGGGTCCATGCACGACTGTGTATCATGGTTCAAAGAAACCAGAGCCCAGTTGGTCACCACCCCACTTACTCTTCCTCCCTTCACAATCAAATCCTCTGCTGCAACGGCATTGAAGAGCTTAACATTTGGTCTCGCCAAAAGCTTGCTCATGATTGTTGAGGTAAACAAAGCAGCATGCTTGATCACAACATAAGTATCTTTCTCATCATAGTCGATCTCAAGCTCGTCTAGGAAATGATGTGCAGGCTTGCGAACAACCATTGATGAAAAGAGCTGCCCACCAAGCCATGCACCACCACCAGGGCTAACAGATTGCTCAATTATCGCCACCTATATAGAAATAATGCGATGACATATGTGGCGCTTGCACAAACACACGCACACGTGTGTGTATATATATATATATATGCGTGTGTGTCGGGAATGGTCATATATTTTTTTCTGACTGTACAACTCTGTTTTTTACCTGTATCCAAATGACACCTGAATAATTGGATTGTGTAAAAATTCCAGTTCCAATAAATATTATAAATTGTTTGGGAGTCATAAAAAAAAATTGACCGGTCCGGTCGCCTATTCTGGGTCCCCCTAGCCTTTTTGATATGTATATGTATATATATATGATGAACCTTTTGACTAATCCCTATAATACCTTTGAACATTTACCTATTTTACCCTTTAACCATGTGAATGATTATATATAGAGACATTTCGGATCTAACCGCAATTTTTAAAGATAATTTTATGATCTCAAACGAAACCTTGATATTAGCTAAAAACTTTAGCAGTGATGTTGTAAGAATTTGGTAATAGTGGTGTGATGCAGGATATGAAAGTAAAAAGTAAGTAGCAAATAAGGAACATCATGGAACTTTATAGTATTGAATAGAAATGTATATGTGATTTTGAAACACGTAGAAAGAAAAATGTATACCTAATTTTGGGAAGGGGGAGTGTTACTTTCAGATCATGATTGCTTCAATCGATGACAAAAGTAGCGATTTTCTATTCAGGTGCCGTTTCAGCCATCGATCTCAATAGATGTTAACAGAACAAACTAATTTGGACGACAAAAAACTTGGTCTTTCAAATTGAGAGATTCATTCAATTCAACAGACGAAATTGAGAAAATTAGGACATTGCAAAACTTAAATGGCACAGATATGCAATTCAAACTAATCCAAATCAAAATTAAAACTTTCGATTCATAGATGCCAAAGGACAAGCATACGGGGTATCAAATAAAGGGGGGGAAAGAGGAAGCTGTTGTACCTGAACGGATGGGTTTTTGCTGAGCTCGTAGGCGCAGGAGAGGCCGGCAGAGCCAGCGCCAACGACGACGACATCGGTGTCAGCATAAGTGATCATATCGGTCATGTACCTTCTGGTCATTTCACGAGAAACGATCGATTCCTTGATTGGTTCGAATTTGAATGATTTGAGATCATATGGTGGGGATGAAAAAGCCGAGACGGTGAACTGGTTGTTTTGTTGGCCTGATTTGATAGGTTGGAGGCGAGACGCCGTAGAAATAGAAACTCCATTGAAGGATGATTCCAAGAAATTAGTGGTCTTAGGCTTGGAGGAGAGAGAAGATGCAAAAGTTGTAGCCATGGTAGCCATTTTTATTTTTGATGAGAGACTGAGAGAAAGAAGAAGACCGAAGTTGCTGCGTGGGTTGTTGTAGAGTGAGTTTAAGATAGGAGCGAAGAGTCTTTATATAGGGGAAATGAAGCGAATAATGTTACTATCACATCAAATAAAGTAACATAATACTCGCATACTTACGAGGTGATATATGTAATTTATTATTGAATAAAGTAAATCATGTTAACAATATATATTATCACGTTAACAATATATGAGGATTATATAATTATTTTATGTGATACTAACACGACTCAAATGAACCTGAGACCTGAGTCATATCTGCTTTAAGGTGGTGGGCACGTGGCACACAAAGAAAAAAATCATTTTTGTTTTCAAGAAAAACAAAAGTGCTTATATATATTAAATAAAAATATTATTTATTTTCATGTTGAAGTCACAAAAATAGTTGACTGTTGATGCTCCATTTCGAAGATTATTAATTCTTGTCCCGTAAACTC
Source organism: Panax stipuleanatus (assembly GCA_020205555.1). Classification (NCBI taxonomy): domain Eukaryota; kingdom Viridiplantae; phylum Streptophyta; class Magnoliopsida; order Apiales; family Araliaceae; genus Panax; species Panax stipuleanatus. Next base: position 160,105,510 of record CM035118.1, on the reverse strand, counting down.
CGATTTTATGAATTAAAATTATGTTTAATAATCTCATGTTATATTTAATAATTTGCATAGAAAGTAAGCACTGTATATTTTAAAACCTTTTATATTTTGATTTTTATGTGTATAAATTTTAAATGACAAAGATATGATTATTGAATACTAGTCCATTTATCATTACTAATTTTAAAGTATGTTTTTTTAAAAGAAATTTTAAAAATTATGATATATATTAATACATAAAATTAATCCATATATTACATATATATTAAAAAAGTTATTATTAAAAATTATCTACCTAATTTGTAATCGATAATAAAAACTTTAAGATTATTTATATTTATCATATCTCCATTTGATGACACCAAACGTACCCGTAGGGTTGTCGCTATGTACTAATATTAATATTACGGATGGTGACGCGATAGTGTTGTCTACTCCTACCCCCAAGTGGCGCTCAGCTACGGACTACTCTCTCCGTCCTATAATAAATAATATTTTAGAAAGAGAGGATCCAGGAGCGAGTAGTGAGTGTTGTCTCCTCCTACCCCCAAGTGGAGCTCAGCAACGGACTACTCGCTCCTGGGAGTATATTGTAGTATTGTATTACTCCCTCCGTCCTATAATAAGTGATATTTTAGAATTGGACACAACTATTAAGGAAATTATTGTATAGCATTAATGTTGGGCCGTAACCTTTTGGACTAGTCGGATCTTATGCATTTTGGACTTTCCGGGTCATAGTCCATTTTTATCCTTGGAGCATTAGACTATTTTCTAAATGAATATTTGGCCTGGGCCGGATTTGGTGGGGGGGGGATAGGTGTCAGCTTATAGACTAAAGATTATCCCTAATCTGTGGGATTAGCAGGCGGCTGATTGAGGTGATGGGCCCAGCCGTCTTAAGCCACCTTCATTAATGTGGAGTTGACATAATATTGACTTAATGGAAAGCAGGGTATGCAAAAACCTGCATGCAGCCAGCTGACGTAGGCATCGAAAAAAAACATGTAAGTTGGTGAGATGATATATGGGTACGGGGCACTACACAAAGAAGGTAACAAAATATTTTTCCTCTCCAGAGACTAGAACGCTAACCTCCATTGTTAATCCTTTTTTCGGCCTGTACTTATTCTCACACTGGAGCGATCCCCGGCGGCCCAAAGCCGTCGAGATCCGGTGCTGACGTGTTCATTGTGTAGGATTAGGCGTGCTTTTCGTGATTGAAGCGCGTGACCAGATCTTGACATTAACATTGGCGCTAGAAGGAGGGGTAGTGTTTCTGGATTTCAATCACAAACATTGAGTATCTTACATTGGAAGCTATGGTAAACACTAAGACGGTTACAGCCGAAGAACAGCCGACGACTGCTAGCTCTTCTTTGTAAAGAATCTCGGTGAAAGATAGGTTGGGTCCTTCGGTAAGTATCCATGATGAACTTGGATCACAAGAAGCTCTAGGAGGGCCTCATGCTAGAAATCATGGTGATACCAAGAGGAAGTTATTTTCTACTGCCAGCAAAAGTCCTGACAAGGATCGGAAAAGAGTGGTAGGTACACCGCCTAGGACCCAACACCGAGAAGGTCAGGTAGACAAAATCTCTAACCTGACAAAGATGGCGCAAGAGACCAACAAGACTTTGAAAGCACTCCTACAGAAGAGGGAAGAGATTTCTAAATAGATGGTTCTTGTAGCTGAGAAAGAAGATGAAGCATCCAGTTACACTCGACCGAAAAGACGGGGTGGATTACCAGGACGAAGAGCAAGGGCGGATGAATATTCTAGGCAGTCGAAAAGTGAGTTTTATAGTCATTACCCCGAAGGAAGACGAAGTGGGTCACGAGAATATTCTCTCGAGGTTTTGAAAAAGGTGCCCCGTATTGAATATTGCAGGAACAGTAGAAGGAATGGGCGACGAAGCCGTTCGAGAAGTTATTCTCCAGAGAGTCCGAAGAGGGTACACCACACAGAGGGTTCTCGCTCCAGCCAAAGTAACAGACGAAGTCCTTCAAAATCGTCTAATTCGGATAGAAAAAATCGGATTAAACATAAGAAGACGAACTCTCCAGTAAAAGAAGTCGCTTCGTCAACCGGGGGAGTAGAAGACTTGGCAAAGGAGATAAAAAAACTTCGGAAGCAGTTAATAGAGGTTCAGCAAGGGAAGCGGACTTCGGACAAAAAGGCGTCTCCCTTCTCATCGGAAATTCTCAAGGATAAAGCAGATCCTAACAAGAAGCTGCCTCATATGGAGAGCTATGATGGTTCTGGGGATCCATACGACCACAGTCAAGTATTTAACAGGCTGATGGATTATTACGACTATTCAGATGCAGCTAAGTGTCAGACATTCGGATTGACGTTGAGAAAAGACGCGAGACAGTGGATGGGGACTCTGGTTTAGGATTCGATTGCGTCGTGGGAAGATTTATGTGACAAGTTCCATGCTCGCTTCGGGAGCAATAAGAGAAGGGGAAAGCCCACGGGATCGTTGGCTCAAGTAAGGCAGTACTCGAGAGAGACTCTGGGGCAGTACGTGAAGAGGTTCAGAGAAGCTGTGGGGCAGGTCTCAGATCTCAATGATCTTCAAGCAGTAGGGTTGTTTCAGAATGGTTTAGATATGGTGAAATCAGAGAAACTGGTAAAGAAACTAATGTTCAAGCATCCGAAGAGCCTGGCCGAAGCGTTTGAGAAGGCTAAAGGCTTTATCGTGGTAGAAGAGGCGATGGCCAGCTTGAAGCAGAGCTCTTCGAAAAAGGCAAAAGAAAAGGACAAGGAAAAGTCAGGCAGTAATCAGAGAAAGAGCAGTGGCGGTGATGACCGATTTGAAGGAAATCAAAAAAGGTATAACAATAACTGGACACCCAGGGGAGATCGTCCGCCCGTGCTAACTCAGAAAGTGAATAAGGTGTATACGCAGCTTAACACAGATCGGGCTACTATCTTGGAACAGATAAAGAACCAACCATACTTCGAACCGTCTAAAAATAATCCCCGACCAGGGTCCGGAGATCCTGCTTTATACTGCAATTACCACCGGGCGGTCGGGCATGATACGAATTCCTGCTGGAATTTGAAGGAGTTCATTGAGAGAAAAGTTCAAAGTGATACTCTAATACAGTATGTAGCAGGGCGAGAGCAACAAAGGGACCAGCCGAGGAATAGGGAGTTAGTGCAAGTCACCCAGCCGGTTCAACCAGTGCCGAACCAGGCGGCACGGCATGTCGTGGATGTGATATCTGGCGAAAACATGGGTAAGGTTGCAAGTAAGAAAAGACGAGGGTATCTGGACTCGGTGATGACTCTGGCAGACAAGCCTTTGAAGGCTGAAAGGGCGTACCCGAATTCTGTAATCTCTTTCACAGATAAAGATTTCCCTTCGGAGCCTATCGAACCACACAAAGGAGCCTTGGTAATCACTGCACAAGTCAGTTCGGTGGATATGAAGAGGATGATGATCGACAATGGCTCTTCGGTAGATATTCTATATGTTCATGCTTATCACAGGATGCCTGTGGATGGTCAGAAGATGGAAATTGAGCAGGAGGCCCCTTTATATGGTTTCAGTAACGATCCAGTCAAAGTAGCAGGGACCATTGAACTGCCGGTTGTCTTCGGAATGGTTCCCCAACAGGTTCAAATCATGTATAAATTTTACATTGTACATGTAGATTCAGCTTATAATGCCATTTTGGGGAGACCTACCTTAACAGCTTTGCAGGCAGTTACTTCAATTCCCCACTTCAAAATCATGTTTCCTACGTCCCATGGAGTTGGCGAAGTCGCAGGAGATCTGGACTTGGCGAAGAGATGCTATCGAAATGCTCTGATCACTTCGGGAGTTGGAGTCAGCAAGCAGAAACATACTATGGCCATTGAAATGGAACCATTTATAGAGAGTGGAACAGAACCATTAGTCATGCCAGTGGAGGAGACCGAAGAGATCGAATTGATTCCGGAAAAGAAAGAGAAAACTGTGAAAATCGGTTCGGGATTGCCAGAGCCTTTCCAAACAAATCTGATGAAATTGCTTCGGTGTTATGTCGATGTCTTCGCTTGGGTTCCTAGTAACATGCCGGGGTGAGTCGAAAAGTGGCTGAGCATAGATTATAAGTGGATCCAGCTAAGAAGCTAGTTCGGCAGAAGAGAAAGATTTTTGCACCAGAAAGACAGAGAATAATTGACAAGGAGGTCACCAAGTTACTAGCTACAGATTTTATCTTCGAGATTGACTACCCGGAATGGATGGCAAACGTGGTTCTGGTACAGAAGCATAATGAAAAATGGCGAGTTTGTATAGATTATACTGATCTGAATAAAGCGTGTCCGAAAGACTTCTATCCTCTGCCTCATATTGACCAACTTATTGATGCAACTTCGGGGTATACCTTGCTTAGCTTCATGGATGCTTTTTCGAGATATCATCAAATTTCCATGTGCAAGAAGGATATACCGAAGACAGCTTTCATTACTCCTCGGACGGTGTATGCCTACAAGAAAATGACGTTCGGTTTGATTAATGCGGGGAGCTACTTATCAGAGGATGATGAATCACGTCTTCACGAAGCAGCTAGGAAAGAATATGGAAGTTTATGTTGATGACATGATTGTGAAGAGTATGTCTGTTTGGGGGCACCTGGACGATCTAGAGGAGTGCTTCCAGACAGTTCGTCATTATGATTTGAAGCTGAATTCGACTAAATGCACTTTCGGGCTCTGAGCGGGCAAGTTTTTGGGATATTTGGTCAGCAAGAGAGGTATCGAAGCCAATCCAGAGAAAATCTAGGCTATCTTGGACATGAAATCCCCACAGTCATACAAGGATGTCCAGCGTTTAACTGGTAGAATAGAATCGTTGCGGAGGTTCATGTCTAAATCGGCAGAAAGGTGTTTGCCGTTCTTTAACACATTTAAAAGGCCAAAGAATGCGAAGACGTTCCAATAGACTTCAGAGTGCGAAGAAGCTTTCTAAGGAATCAAGAGATACTTATCTTCGGCACCTCTGTTGGTGAAACCAGTTCCTACTGAACCTTTGTATTTGTATCTGGCTGCAAGTTCATTGGCAGTAGGAGCAGTTTTGGTGCGAGAGGTTAGGGGTAAGCAGCACCCGATTTACTATGTGAACCATGCCCTTAGGGACGCAGAAACAAGGTACCCAAACCTTGAGAAGTTCACATTTGCTTTGATCATTGCTAGTAGAAAGCTTCGGCAGTATTTCCAAGGTCGGATAATAGTGGTATATACGGATCAGCCACTGAAGAAGGTGCTGACGAAGCCAGAGATTTCGGGGAGGCTTGCTACATGGACGATGGAATTATCTCAATTTTTCATAGAGTACTATCCACGGACAGCCATTAAAGGCCAAGCCTTGGCTGATTTCGTGGTAGAATGCTCATTTTTCGAAGCTGATGGGAGCCTAAACGAAGTGGAGGGATCTACGGAAACGATGGCTACACTTCAGCAGGCGCACGATTATTGGACTTTATACCTCGATGGATCTTTTACTTCGGACCTTGGTGGTGCTGGGATCATTCTGACAAGTCCGGAGGGATTCAAAATGCAGCAAGCCATCAGATTTGAATTCAGGGCAACGAATAATGAGGCTGAATACGAGGCGGTGCTAGCAGGGTTGCGTCTGGCCCAGAGTCTGGAGGTTCATAAGTTGATTATTAACAGTGATTCTCAACTGGTCATCAAACAAGTTTCGGGGGAGTATGAGGCTCGAGGCTCTAAAATGGTCAAGTATCTTGCAGAGTTGAAAGATCGACTTCAGCACTTCGGCTCGTGCGAATTTCAAAGTGTTGGTCGAACTGATAATTCAAACGCTGATGCATTGTCAAAGCTGGCTACAACCGAATCCAACACTTTTGACGGGACAGTTTACTTGGAAATCTTGAAATAGGCTAGCATCCAGCATAGGGAAGTAATGTGCGTACAACTGTCTAATTGTTGGATGACCCCATATATAAACTATCTAGCAGAGGGCATACTACCTTCAGATCAAATGTTGACTAAGAAGGTGAGATACAAAAGTGCAAAGTTCATACTTATTGATGGAGATCTATATCGAAGGGCTTATTCCTCTCCATTGCTGAAGTGTTTGATTCCATCCGAAGCTGAATATACCCTTCGGGAGGTTCATGAAGGTATCTGTGGTGAACACATGGCCGCGAAGTCGTTAGCATATAAAGTGCTTCGTCAAGGTTTTTATTGGCCAACAATTTTCAAAGAAGCTACCGATTATGTGAAGAAATGCCCGAAATGCCAATTGAATAGTTCAATCCCACATCAGCCACCAGAAGAGCTATACTCGATTTTATCTCCTATACCCTTTGCTGTCTGGGGGGGTAGATATACTGGGTCCACTCCCGAAAGCGAAAGGTCAAGTCAATTTTGTTATAGTGGCAATTGATTATATGACTAAGTGGGTAGAGGCGAAGCCGCTTCGGCTGATAACAGAGCAAGAATGCTTGAAGTTTCTGAAAGAGTCAGTAGTATTCCGATTTGGTATTCCTATGGTGGTAATTTCAGATAATGGACGCCAGTTCGTGGGATCAAAATTTAAGGCATTTTTGAAGGAGTTAGGGATTCAGCATCGGAAGACTTCGGTTGCTCATCCACAATCTAATGGGCAAGTTGAGGTGACTAACAGAATACTCCTGAATGGGATCAAGAGAAGGCTGGATGACGCCAAAGAAAAATGGCCTGAAGAATTACTTAGTGTGCTATGGGCTTACCGAACTACGCCGAGGACTACAACAGGAGACTCCCCATTTAGACTAGCATACGGTTCTGATGCTCTAGTTCTGGTGGAAATTGGGTCTACAAGTCTTCAGGTCAGTCAATTTAAAGAATTGTATAATGATGAGGGACTCAAAGCTAACTTAGATCTGCTTGAAGAAGTCCGAGAGGCAGCCTTGATAAAATTGGCTACATATCAACGCCGTGTGGCTAAATACTACAACAAAGGGGTAAAGCTTCGAAGATTCGAAGTTGGAGATTTTGTTCTTCGGGAGGTAGAGGCTTCTACATCTCAGAATATGGGTAAACTCATGCCAAATTGGGAGGGCCCTTATGAAGTCGTTAGCGTACCGAAGCCCGGAACTTACCGGTTGCGAGCCTTAGATGGGTCTGAAATTAAGAATACTTAGCACGCTGGAAGGCTCCGCAAATATTTTCAGTAGAGCTAGTTTCAAAATTCGAAAGTCTGTAACCACTACGACAATTATCAATAAAAATGGTTTTTTTCTCCAATAATGGCTTTTCTTTCTGATAGTTATAAGGTTGGATCCCTTCGACTTTTTTGACAAGCGAAGAGGAATATTTTTTGGGTTGAACCTGTTCGGCTCTCGGAGAGAACGAGGTTGCCAGCATGGTATAAGGTTGGATTCCTTCGTCTCTTCGTAGCGAAGCGAACTATTGATGGTCCAACCCGTTCGGCTCTCGGAGAGAATGCGGTCACCAGTTATAAGGTTGGATCCCTTTGACTTTTTTGACAAGCGAAGAGGAATATTTTTTGGGTTGAACCTGTTCGGCTCTCGGAGAGAACGAAGTTGCCAGCATGGTATAAGGTTGGATTCCTTCGTCTCCTCGTAGCGAAGAGAATTATTGATGGTCCAACCCGTTCGGCTCTCGGAGAGAACGCGGTCACCAATTATAAGGTTGGATCCCTTCGACTTTTTTGACAAGCGAAGAGGAATATTTTTTGAGTTGAACCTGTTCGGCTCTCGGAGAGAACGAGGTTGCCAGCATGATATAAGGTTGGATTCCTTCGTCTCCTCGTAGCGAATAGAATTATTGATGGTCCAACCCGTTCGGCTCTCGAAGAAAACGCGGTCACCAGTTATAAGGTTGGATCCCTTCGACTTTTTTGACAAGCGAAGAGGAATATTTTTTGGGTTGAACCTGTTCGGCTCTCGGAGAGAACGAGATTGTCAGCTTGGTATAAGGTTGGATTTCTTCGTCTCCTCGTAGCGAAGCGAACTATTGTCGGTTGAACCCGTTCGGCTCCCGGAGAGAATGAGTTCGCCAAGTTATAAGGTTGGATACTTTCGTCTCCTCGTAGCGAAGTAAAATATATTTGTGGATGAACAAGGTTGGATTCCTTCGGCCTTAGGACGATGAAGTGAATATTTTTTGTATAACCACTTCGGCTCTCGGAGAAGAACGAGATTATCAAGTTGTTACAATGCTGGACGACATTACAAGTTCTTCGGAGCAAATATCCTTATTGAAAGTCCGGTGATTTATTCATTCTAACGATGGTGTACATTACCCTTCTAAAAGGAGTAATTCTTACCTTACATTATTAATCTATTTTATTTGAAGTGTTGAGTTCGATTTATATAACTCATATTGAAAGGGTAAATAAGGAACAAAACCTATTTCATTGGAAATAAACGAAAATTATAACATTAATTAAAAGTTTTCACGAATACATAAAATTAAAATTAAAATAAGTTATTTTCACTACTATTCTTCATCTTCGGACTCAGAAGAATCAAGGATTAATGGGTTCAAAGAAACAGCAGCCAGTTTTGATTTACCCTTGCTTCGGGCCGCTTCGTAACCCTCCGCATACATTTGAACTATTTCATTAGTTAAGGCAGGGGACTTCCGGTACTCATCCTGAATCTCCTTGCGAAGCTCTTCGGTAAGAGGAGGACCCATCAGCTTTAGGTCACGAAGCTCTCTTTCAACTTTCCCTCGAAGATCCAGATGACGTTCTTCGGATTTCTTAGCATCTGACATGGCTAGGGTCAGGTTTCGGTTATTATGAGACAACTGTTCATTGGCACACTGAAGTTCTTCATTTCGTTGTATAATTGCGTGTTGTGAAGCTTCAGACGCGACCAGCTGCTCTTTCATCTTGGCAAGGTCGTTTTGAAGACATTTACAGTTGAAACGGATATTTTCGTGTTCGCTCCTCTCCTTCGCCAATGCCGACTTTAAGATGGCATTCTGTCTCCGGGCAGCCTCCTCGTCAGCTTCAACTTTCTTGTACTTCTGATAAAGACGCCCGAAGACTCCATTCGCCTACAGTTATTCATAGTTAGAAGAAATTTCAAGAAAATATTCATGAGCTAAAGTAGACAAGAGATAATTTACTTACCCTAGCTTGGTTAACCATGCCCTCTTCGAGTAGTTCAGAAACAGAACTGTTGCCAAACCGGTGGTTATCTGTATCCAGAACGAAAGAGTTATAGAGGTGCAGAGGTAAGTCTTCGTTCTGGTCAGGCCATAGGCTAGGCGATAGGGAAGCTCCAGGCTTTGATCCGAAATAGGGAGAGGTTGGTCGTGGCGGTGAAGTTATCGGTTCTTCAAAAAGAGGAGGGTCAACTGGTATGGATGAGTGACCATCAGAAGTGTGTTTTTTCTTTCGAATAAGAGGAGAACTGGGGTCTGCCTCGAATTCGTCAGCTTCAGTCGATAAAGGGGGGGATTGTCTAGCCGGAATTCTTAACTCTTCGGTGGTGAGGGGGATAATCTTGACCTTGGCCTTTCGCTTCTTAGTATAGAGGATTTTGGTGCGCTGCTCAATGGGCATATCCAGAAGACTTTCAGTAAGAACGGGAGCGGGAGTGAATTTTGGCTTCTTAATAGCATGTTTCTTCTTTCGGGGTCGGCTTGTCCCTTTGGGAGGAGTTGGCTCATTTGTTGGAAGAGTGGTAGTTGGAATCTCTTTTATTGGGGCTTCTGCATTTTGTATTTCAACAGCAAGGAGATCCACGTGTTGGGCTTCGAAAGTTTGGGCCTCCGTGTCCTCTGCTTCGGTAGAAGCCGGGGCCAATTTGGCAGAAAGGAATTTTTCTAAATCCATCCGATCAATGGAAGTAGGCTTAATCAAAGATACTACAAAAAGACAGAAAGTAATACTTTAGAACAATTATCGAAGAAAATTTGAATAAATTTGCACAGAGGGTGGTTTCAGAACTTACACTTATGATCGTACAACCATGCTTGTTTGCTGAGGAGTCCGAAGCTCCATTCTTTCAGAGGGAGCTTATTCAACAGCTTCACCATTTCATTCTCCCGTTCTTGCGTGAGATCACCGAAGTCTGGAGAAAGAATAGGGGTAGTGGTCCAGTTAGGAATGGAGGAAATATCCGGTCCATTGATAAAGATCCAGTCCTTGTGCCACCCTCGATTGCTTGAGGGGGTGTCTATCAAGGATCTTCTTTTAATCTTGACGCTGGACGGTTTGCTTAGCCCCTTGAAGCCTTTCTCCCTGGACTGGCCCACCACAAAGAGGGAAAAGAAGAAGTCGATAGATGGGGGGATACTTTGCTCGAAGCACCAAGCGGCGAACGCGAGTATGTAAATGTAAGAATTTGAGACTAATTGGGCCAACCCAACCCCTAGAAATCCTAGCATGTTTAAGACGAAGGCATGGAGAGGGAAGCGGAGTCCCTTCTCTAGAAGAGTGATGGGCATAGCAACATAACCATCAGAACGATGATACATGCGGTCGGTTAGAGTAGGGGCTCGTAACTGGTAATTGGGTGGAATCTGGTATCTGTCTCTGATGGTTAGAATATCTGATTCGGCAATTCGAGAGGGGGTATTGGCATGGGCAAATCGTTTTGCATCGGTGAAGTCAAAAGGGGGTTCTAGAGGAATATCTTTAGGAAGATCAGTGGACGGATTCTTGCTAGAAGAGGGTTTGGACTTAGGGTTTGACGCCGATATGGTCTAAGCAGGATTTTGAGTGGCTGGGACATATCTTGACGGAGTTTCAGAGGGAAGGACAGCGTCATCAGATTTTTGGGTAGCCATTATTAACATATTGATAGATAGAGAGAGAGAACCGAAGGAAAAAGGAAGCTAGAGAATTTTGAGATTCAAACGGGTAGGTAAAGCTATCCAAGTGGGGAGTTTGGGGGTTTTATAATGGAGTCTTTTCGGTAATTCCCTAAACCCAAAGGCTGCACATTAAATAAATGCAATGATGGAAAGAACAGGCTTCTGTTCTTGGAATTGAAGAAGCCGTCGATTGCTTTTTGAATTTGAAAAGTTAGCGCGTGTTTCTGAATTTGGGGGATCTGTATCCGGTCATGGGCCTTCTATTGAGTGAACTTTGTCGAGTCTGTTTGGATTCTTCTTGATGGTTGGGCTGGACTCTTATACTCTTTCATCAAACGTATTGTTTAATAAAAGACTAGGGGACAATGCTGGGCCGTAACCTTTTGGACTAGTCGGATCTTATGTATTTTGGGCTTTTCGGGTCATAGCCCATTTTTACCCTTGGAGTATTGGGCTATTTTCTGAATGATTATTTGGCTTGGGCCGGAGTTGGTAGTGGGTGATAGGTATCAGCTTATAGACTAAAGATTATCCCTAATCTGAGGGATTAGCAGGCGGCTGATTGAGGTGATGGGACCAGCCGTCTTAAGCCACCTTCATTAATGTGGAGTTGACATAATATTGACTTAGTGGAGAGCAGGGTATGAAAAAGCCTGTATGCAGCCAGCTGACATAGGCATCGGGAGAAAACATGCAAGTTAGTGAGATGATATATGGGTACGGGGCATTACACAAAGGAGGTAACAAAATATTTTTTCTCTCCAGAGACTAGAACGCCAACCTCCATTGTTAATCCTTTTTTCGGCCTGTACTTATTCTCACACCGGAGCGATCCCCGGCGGCCCAAAGCCGTCGAGATCCGGTGCTAACGTGTTCATTGTGCAGGATTCGGCGTGCTTTTTGTGATTGAGGCGCGTGACCAGATCTTGGCATTAACAATTAAATATAGTATCATTTGTCTATAATACCCTTTGTGTTAATAAGGAGAGAGAAAGTTAAAAGCATGTGGGTATTGAAGTAGTAGTAATGAGGAGTAATTTTAAAAATATTATATTTAATGCTCCTAGATTTTTTAAAACATCAAATAATTTGGGACAAATAAAATCACCTAAAACATCACTTATTATGGGAGGGAGTAACTATTATGTAGGGTCCATGCTGATTTATTTCACTTTTTCATGCAATAAACTTTTGTCCTTTTCCGGGTAATAATAAAATATAAGAAAGTTATGTTTAGGAAATGATTTAAATATGTCAAAAAAAATTATAATGAGTTTTGAATACGTTTAACTTAAAATTGATAAAATAAAATACTAATATGTAGATATTTTTATAAAAAAATTATTGTATGTACTTATATATGTTGATATTTGATATTAATATAAATTTATTATTGTATATAACATCATTCTTATATTTATTGGTTTTCTTTGGAACACTAAATATATAGTTATCGAAGCCTAAACTTTTCCAAATAAATGTGAGTTTTATTTATTTAAAAATTTGATATTTTATAAATTTGAATAAAGTAACTTTATTATTTTGTGATAGTACATGACAAAATTAGCCTAACATGAATGATTATGTTTACCAATATTAAGGATATCTGATTTTAAAAATCATGTCATAAATCTAATAAAGACAATTATCTTTGAATACCTGATTATTATTTTTTATGAACAAAAAAAAAAAGAGTCAACTACCATACTATGATTTTAATAAATGATATACTATAATTTGATAATTTAATAATAACAATTTTAAATTATAAATTTGACTTTTAATTTAATTTACAAAAACTTCATCCATCAAGTTTAAATACATCAAATATAATCTAATTATGTTGTAATAAGTAATATCCAAAAACGTGACATGATCTGGAAAATTGAGAATAATGAGTAGATTTGTATCATCATATGAATCGGTCAATTTAGTTTAGAAAAAAATTAGTTCCCTTGACAATTAAATGATAGAGCGCACACTAAGCCCAAAAAAGGGCCTTAAAGCTCGGGGTTCTTTTTAAAAATCTTGTTGGAATTTCATAAAATAAGATCTCTTTCGATCTGTCACTTATTTATTTACGATTCCCCGTTTCATCAATGTGACTTTCCTTGCATTTCCGGCTTGGATTGAGATGCCCCTGGGTGAAGACAGGCTTAGAGGGTTCGGGGAGTATGATATTGCATTTGCAAATTAATGATTGTTTTTTTTGGGGGGGTCTCAAATAGTGTATATTTATTTAGATCCATATCTACGATTTGTGTCACCTATTTTTTTCATTATTTATTGTTTAGGGTGCAAGTGGGCGGCTAAATAGATGACACTTTTATTTCTATATGCACTTTCCTACCATTTTATAACTGTGATTTAATGTAAAATAAATAAATAAAGAGAATGAGAGAATAAAAGAAATAAAAGAATAGAAAAGAGAAAAGTAAGAAAGGAAAAGAGAATTAATAAAAATGTAACAGAGATAGAAAAGAAAATATAAACAAACTTCACAAAATTATTATCAAAAAAACAATTACTTTTTTTCTTCTGCATTTTAAAATAGATAGATAAGGTTAATACTACTTTTAAAATTTTAACTTGAAACATTTTTAATCTTAAAATTAACACAAAACTATAAATTTTATAATATTCATATTAAATATATATGAATTAAAAAAAAAAAATCATTTTTCTAAAATCAATATCAAACACTCCGATCCATAAAAAATATCTAAAATAAATTATCCTCTAAAAGAAGTCTAAAGCATACCATTCAAATTCAAGTCTGCATATACCCTATAGAAAGATGTTACAGATATATTATTCAGACAAATATCATCAGCATCACCTGCTAACTGCATAAATGATCGACCATATCAGTAGATTTAACCCATTATAACACTAAAACCAATACCAAAACATACACAACAACAATCTCATGAATAAAACATGCCGATGGTAATATTACAAATTTGTCACTTTTAATCCTATTTTTATATTTTTTAACCTTACCCCTCCAAATTTGATAAAACAACGCATCACATGTTGCAGGTAAAAGTGGAAGAGATTATAAATACTTCAAAAGAGAGCAAAAATACTGTCTGATGGTAATTATTATTTGCATAACCGATATTTCATCATCATTATCCCACATAATACTATTACAGGACAAGCACTGCACACAGCAAACAGAAGTACAGAACTAACAAACTAATAAATATCAAACCACCACAAATATAATTTAGCAGACTTTATAGCTTAAGTACTGGTAGCACTGTATATCATGATATAAGCAGCAGAAAGAGAAACTGCCTTTTGATTGATCTACTATTGCAGCTCAGAAACCATGGATTTTGATGTGTTCCTTCTTCACGATGCCAGCCTGTTCTCCAAAACCAAAAAAAAAAGACCAAATCAAAAATAAAATTACACATCCAAATAAGATCCATCAATGCACAAGAAAGTAAAAACACTAATGTAGGGTCTAAATTACCGAATAGAGTTTTGGAGTAATGCAATACAATAGAGTTATATGTAATGGTAAAAGGTCGTTACAACATATCTATTTGGTTCATACTCTTGTGTGTGATAGTCGTAATGCTATTATGTTACGCTCCAAATTGTGTTTGGTTCCCCAAATATATGATCGTATGTAATGAATAAAGTAAATTTTAAGTTAAAATGTCAAATCAGTATAATCATCATTGTTTTGTATTGTATGAGCTATTACATTACAATCGTAATGCTAATACACCCACTAGAGGGTGTTATGAAAAACATACAAAATGATGTAATCATATTGTGCCTGTAATAGGATAATACATGTGATTAATGAACCAAGCAAAAAAAAACATAATCAATGTAATAACTTGTTGCATTACAAGGCTATTACATTAATTTGACGCAAACCAAACACTAACTTATTACAAAATCCATTAGACCACATAACAAGATAGTATCTGACGTTTTCCCAAGTGACCAAAGGTAGGTAAGCCCAATCAGGCAGTTTTCATTTATGTCTCCCTCTCCCTTAACTTCCCCTTTATTATTTGTAACCCTTTCCTGATGCAGTACGGAAGAATTTTATTATTTATTATTATTATTTAGAGATAAATGTTGGATTATTAAAGTAATTATTTAGTAGGATATTCTAGAAGTTTTAATTATAGTAGTAGATTTCAATTAGAAGAATTTTAATTATGGTAGTAGATTTTAATTAGAAGTTTTAATTATAGTAGTAGATTTTAATTAGGAGATTGTTTCTTTTTAAATTAGGATTTTTACGTAGTCCTCAAATATTAGGTTTTCTATTTAAGCATTGTAATGTTTCATTATTTTAGATATTATTGAATATATTGATTTGAGATTAAAGTTGTGTGTTTCTTTACTGATTCTCTGCGAATAGGTACCGTTATTCATTTTTTTTCCCACTTGTTCTACATCATAATGGTATCAAGAGCCAAAATTACTTGTATACTGTTCCTTCCAGTTTATTATTTGTAGAAGTCCAATACCAATTTGTTATTTGTAGCCATCCACCTACCCAAACATCAGGTCCTCTTCATCTCCCTCGATGGTGGTCAAGATATTTTTGGACATTTATATTTTTTAACAAGACCAGAGAAGGGAGTGAACCCATATAAACATGACATACACAAGGAAACACAGTCCATTTCCAAAACCAACCAAACAATTTATCTCTCTCCACACTATGTGAAGAGGCCACAAATCAGGATACAACTAAGCACCCAAACTAAAGCCACAGTAGACCCTAGATACACCTCAATTAGCCAAAAAACATATGGAAGGTGTATAGTTAAAAGTTGCAACTGTCACGTGACCTCTCCTATTTGGGTTACTTTCATGTGTGTGGCCCAAGTAAGGCAATCAGTTTACTTATGATGATGAGATAGAGAAGAATCACCTGAATCAGGAAACTAGATGCATTCTTACGCTGATCACCTTGAAGCTGAATAACCTTCACAAAACAAACATAAACAAATATAAGGTGACTTCCCAACATACAGCAAATCTGACAGAAGCTTATTCGCCCCCAGAGTCGATGCTAACCTGGCCTAATTCAGGATCCTCCACAACGGTACCATTGCAGCAAAACTCCTTCTTGAGATCCTTGAGTATCTTATTATAGCTGAATTCTTTCTTCAACCCCTGCACAGTTGTCAAGCTTTTCCTACCATTTCGCTGTTGTATGCGGATGTGCACGTACTCTTTCGACCCAGCACTAGAGTCCTCAGCAGTGGCCTCAGCAAATGGATCTGAAAATACTCGAGTACAGTGCATTGCATACATCAAAAATGAAACAAGAAAAAAAAATCAACTAACTGTTTCCCCTCTGACATGTGTAAGGGGAATGTGCGTAACAAGTTTCCAAAAGTAAATTAAGTACATCTTCCACTAAGAAGTTAATCAAATTAAATATATATGTATGGGAGAGCAGAATCCACGTCATGTGCATGTATTAATTGCAAAAAAAAAACTCTCATACCGAAAGCATTAGGAATCTGGATGTCGAGGTCAGACATGAAACTTGGCTGATGAACTTGTAGACAAGAAGGAAATTTTCTTGCAATAAACTCAGATGCTCAGACCTGTATTATAGGGGAAATAAACATTAATAGGATAACTAAGCACTATACTTACTATTTTCAGATATAAGAAATAGAGGTAGACAACGTTTAGAAAGAATTACGAAAACGGAAAATCAGGACCCTTCAGTTTAAGGCACATAATTCAACTCCTTAATAGTAAAATCAAACCACTGACATCCTATAGACATAAAATTAAGTAAAAGCAACTCAAGACATAAAGACGTCAAAAGAATTGAACACCAATAATGACAAATTCCAAACCAGAAACAGAATCATAAAAGTAATTATAAGAACATACAGGATGCAATGAATGCAAGCGCACTGTCAGGCAAGGGCATATATTGGGTGGTTAATATTAAGTAGTATATTATAGTACCTAGCTTATTCCATGCGAGTTGGTTAGATCTAGGTGAAGGCTAAGGATGAGGTGAATGATTAGCTTTATTTTCAGCAAGTATCTAGTAGTATAAATATGTAATAGCTGTGTACATTTCATTTCGATTACTTAATATTAAATGATGAATGAAAACTGAGTAGCATTTCCTCTAGTCTATGTCTATCTCCCTCCAAAATGACCATCTGTCTGATTTATTCACCTCCCTCCATAATTCTTCTTTTATCTCTCTATCTCCAATCTGAATTATATGGTCAAGCCAAGGTCAGGTACTCCAATTCATGTCAAGTACTTAACTAGAAACCCCATCTTATCTTATATGTGCCTAAATTGCCAAAATAGATGAATATATACATAAAGAATTAAACAGAAAATAAAGATCAGCTACTTTAACAAGTGGTGCACCTCTTCTAAAAGATCCACATGCACAAAAACATGACATAAACAAATAAATAAATCCTTTTCACTTCATATGATTCCACATAACACTTGAGTTTTGTTTTTTAATTACAACAAATCGTAATCACAGGAAGGCTTAAGGGCTTAATGCATCAATCATACAAAGTTGAAAATTCTCACAGAATAGAAGCCCTAAAAATTAAAATCAGACCTAACATATTGACAGCCCAATAGGTGAAATCATCCCCGATTATAATAATAGTCAACATAGAGTAAACAACAAACACATCTCTAAAATCTTAAAGCAGGAAAGCAGGAATCAAATCTTTACTGAAAAAATATTGAGACCCGCCGAACAATAATCAATAAACAACTTTACAATATAACTATGCATATGTTGGAATATATGATATAAAAGAAAGATCTACAATAATTTAGTATCAATCAACCTTAAAATAATTTTCTCTTATTTAATTACGGGTATAATCAGAGTAAAAAAAAAAGTATCTTTCACCCTCTATTGTTTTATTCATTAATTTTCTCCGAAAGTGAACAGATCTAACAGAAGATGAGAACGTACAAATCGAAATTATATTGGTGATCAAGATTAAAAATAGAGGAGAGGTGAAGAGAGGGGAGGGGAGGAAAAAATAGTACCCGATCCGATAAATAGGGTTTCGAATTTAGGAATGGAGTGAATTATAAAGAAACCCTAATAAGCACGGATGAAGTCCGAGCGAGCAGAGCACAATAGAAGATAATGTCAGTGCCACAAACAGGAGAGAGAGAAAGCAAACGAGTGAAAATATTAAATATATATTAAGCGGGTGTAGAGTGTGGGTCGGGTATGGATGGGTCGGTCGTAGAGAGAAAGTTGTACACCGGTACACGTACCCCGTATAAACAAGGAAAATCTACGTTATCCAAAAACGTACGCGTGCTGTAGGCTTGTAGCTGCTTCTTGGGCTGTTATAAATTTAATAGGCCCAATTTTGTAGTCTTGGGTCTATATTTAACTAAATTCCAGTAATTAGGCCTTTAAAAGTTACTTAATTTAGTAGAGCATAATTTAAGATTTAGGTTTCCTTTTTCTAATTTGTAATCTGAAACTTCATACAAAAGTTTTTAGTTATCTTTTTCTTTGTTAGGTAAAACACCTTACCGTACTCTATCTAGGAGAGCCTCCGATGCTTAAATCAGTACTTAAAAGTGGATATAAAATTGAGAGCTTTTGTGCATAAATAATGCGTACCTTGATTGGGAATGGAGATAAGTACGTTAATAGATCGAAAATTTGAATAGAAAAATTGAACCAAAAAAATAAAATAAATTTATTTTCGTGAACAATTGGACAGTACATGAATCCAATTGAATTGTGAATGGAGATAAATCCTTTAGTAGAGTCCAATAAGGAATGAAGTTCCTTATAGAATTGAAGGTCAAACTTATTTTTATGAGTTCTTTACAGTAATATACAACATTTATTAAAAAATTACAAAATCAGTGCACAAATAAAATAATTACAAAAAGAGTGCAATATGAAGAAATTAATTACACCACGTATCTTTTAAACCCTAAAAAAAAGGAGAAACTGTCAGGCAGTTACCATTCGTTGCCAACCCAAACAAATCTATCAAACTAAGATATCCTAATCATTCCATTTTTATCAACAAATCCCTCCGTGCTAAACAAATCCTTCCGTGCTAAACAAATTCGTGCTTTATCAACAAATCCCTCCGTGCTTTATCAACATTCGTGCTCTGTAAACACGAAGAATACTCAGGTTGCCTACAATCGTGACTCCAAGTAAACATCTACAATTTTTAACCGGTGAAAAACCCAGTCAGTTATGCATTAAGGATCCGTATGTTTCTTCTTTCCATTTTTTTAAGTTAATTTGGTTTGAAGTTTGATTTTCATTGTTTGGTTGCCTAGATCTGCATTAAGATTAAATGATCCCTAAGTAATGGTGCGCATTGATTTGATTTTAGTTACCACAAACTGTTGATTTGGTTGCAATTCGTATTTGTAAATATTAAACAATTTGTTTACAGTGCATGGTTAAATATGAAACAATTAATAACTAAATCAGTGATTTAGTTACCTTTATATAAGTGTTTGTTTACCTATGTTTACTTGTTCAGTCTATAATTGGTAACCAGATCATGATACGCATTGATTTGAGTATGAGCTGAATGCAAACAATGTGATTCATACTAATAGTTACCAATTAGTTATATTTTGGTTACTTTCTTATAAGTGTTTGGTTACCACATACTATTGTTTTGGTTACCATTCACAGCAGTGTATTTTTTTGTACTGCTTCAGTTTTTTCTTTTTTTTTATTACATATATTTTGCTTACTGTCGAATATCTATTTGGTTACTTGTCTTTACTTGATAGCTTTACTTAGCTTTACTATATATTACTGATTTGTTTACCTATGTTTACTTGTTCAGTCTATAATTGGTAACCAGATCATGATACGCAGGGATTTGATTATGAGCTAAATGCAAACAATGTGTTTCATACTAATGGTTACCAATTAATTATATTTTGGTTATTGTCATATAAGTATTTGGTCACCACATACTATCGTTTTGGTTACAATTCACAGCAGTGTATTTTTGTACTGTTTCAGCTTTTCCTTTTTTTATTACATATATTTTGCTTACTGTTGAATATCTATTTGGTTACTTAACTTTACTTGTTAACTATTTAAATGCTCCCCATGTCATGATACGCATTGATTTAATTATTAGTTAAAGCCAAACAATGTGTTTCATATTTATGTTTACCAATTAGATATATGTTGGTTACTATATACTGCTGATTTGTTTACCTATGTTTACTTGTTCAGTTGATTATTATTATTTGGTTACTTAGCTTTACTTGTTAACTATTTAAATGCTCCCCATGTCATGATACGCATTGATTTGATTATTAGCTAAAGCCAAACAATGTGTTTCATATTTATGTTTACCAATTAGATATATGTTGGTTACTATATACTACTGATTTGTTTACCTATGTTTACTAGTTCAGTCTATACTTGGTAACCAGATCATGATACGCAGGGATTTGAGTATGAGCTGAATGCAAACAATGTGATTCATACTAATGGTTACCAATTAGTTATATTTTGGTTACTTTCTTATAAGTGTTTGGTTACCATATACTATTGTTTTGTTTACCATTCACAGCAGTGTATTTTTTTGTACTGCTTCAGTTTTTTCTTTTTTTTTATTACATATATTTTGCTTACTGTCGAATATCTATTTGGTTACTTAGCTTTACTTGATAGTTTTTTAAATGCTCCCCATGTCATGATATACACTGATTTGAGTATTAGCTAAAGGCAAAAATTGTGTTTCATATTTATGGTTACCAATTAGATATATGTTGGTTACTATATACTTCTGATTTGGTTAACATTAACAATATTGTATTTTTTTAATTGAGTCAGTTACTAGACGACGGAGATGATTTCAGTTGTGGTTTATTTTAACGGAACGTGGTCTGTCAGTAACCAATACAACAATTTTGAAGTTACCGGCCTAATAGTCCCTTCAACTTGTTCATTCTCAGAAATGAACAACTTGGTATGCAGTGCAATAATGGCAGACGCCAACACAACAAAATTGTCGATCAAATTTCAGATTCGAAGCGACATTCCCCCAATCAGTATCTCAAATGAAGCAACCTTCAAATTTTATATGAAAGTGTGTAGAAAAATAGATGAGCAAGGCAAGTTTCCACTGATTATAGATGAGATATACAGCAATGGAGGAAATTCAATTCTACAAAACTTGAGAAGTGAAGAAGAAAATAGGATGCAATCTATAAGGCCAATCAGTTCAACACAATGGAATTCAGATCTTATCCAGTAATTCTTTGCGCACCTTTAAAACCTGTCTCCCCGATTTTTTATCCTTCAAAGGGGATTTAAAAAATCCCTTCTTCCCCTGCAGAGGAGACTTGACCACACCGTCCTCCATACTTCTTTTCCTATTCCCATCATTTTTCTTAACAACAACCCCCCTAACATTCTTCCTCGTATTAACCATCCTATACAAAATCACAATAACATTAAAATAAGTTCAAAAATTTTAATCTCATATCCAACGAAATAACACTTCAAATAGATGTGTAAATTATAGTAAATAAAATATTCAATTTCTTGAAAACATATGAATTGAGGAAGTAGCATCTTACATTAAATTAATCTACAAACTAAATATGAAAAATTGATCAGAAAACCACTCAATTAAACAAATAAAAACATAATTTTCTGAATATTCACATTTAAAAAATATAGTGAAAAGAAAAAAAGCCTCACAATTAATTTTTGTCTTAAAACTGTATCTAGTAAGGTTCATAAGAACCAAACATATGTTCTTTCTTACTACAACATTACTGGTACAGAATCAAAAATTGATGCACATATTCAGAGTTGGAACCAAATTAACACCCTTTCATAAATCAAAAACCACAATGAATACCAAATTGGTTTTCAAGTTCACAATTTTCAAAATAATGGTTTCAAACTGAAGAAGCTTCAATAAAAAAATTTATAAAAACGGCTTCTAGATTGCTGTCATGAAAAGACAATGGTTACATAAACTAAATAAACCTGAATCGGCGAGTGGAAGAGCGTCAACAATCACACCCAAAACAAAGGAAGCACCGGCAAATATGAAGATGAAGCACCGACAAAGATAGAGAACGAAATAACCTTACAGAGCAAAACTCGGTTTTCAAGTTCCCAAATACCAAAATAAGGGTTTCTAACTGAATACTCTTCAATTAACCGGCAAAGATGGATATGAAGCACCGACAAAAATGGAGACGAAATAAAACTTTCAGAGCAAAAATTGGTTTCCAAGTTCCCAAATACCAAAATAAGGGTTTCCAACGGAATACTTTCGGTTAACATAACAATTCAAAAATATACTACCCCTGTAAACACGGGCCATATCAAAAACTCATTAAATCAATGAACTAAATAAAAGGAATAAGAATGCATAGTTTTTGTAAATAAAATATAACATATGCACTAATTTTGTAAATATTTTATTTATGCATTTTTTTTTGTAATATTTTATTAAAATGTACTCTAATATATAATTGTTCCTATTTTTATCCACATCGGGTCTTATTGTGGCTGGGCCACAACCAATGCATTCATCAATCTGCAGGAACATCCAACTACACCAATGGTTTTCACCTAAATGAGGTTTTTTTTTAGTAACAAATTTCAACTCGACTCATAAAATCAGAACATGTCGGGCATTTAGATAATTAGGTCGTTTAAAAACTAATACTATCCTCAAAAATTAAATCTCTTATATTCATGACATAAACATACAAAATACTCGTATAATATAATAAGCACATGGAAATGCATTCGAATCTAAAGAGGTTTCCATAAGAAACAAAATGATAACGTGGAAGCATTTGCATGCAAATCTACGTGTAAGCCCTTCCATCTGCCTAAGCCCATTAATAGCCTACACGTAATACTGCCATGCGAAAGTAGTGTATATATATTTTTATATTAGTGCTAATAAAAATAAGAAGAAAAGAGATTAAGTAATTATAAATTTGAGAATATATATTACATCATTTTTATATATATTATCGCTAATAATTAAAGATAATATATAGAATTACTTTTACAAACGATAGATAGATAGATACTTTAGTCGTCCAATTAACATTTAAATTTTGAAAACTTGAGATATACAGAAAGGGACGAGGGACCAGCATTTATATAGATAGATAGATATTTTGAGTCCAACTAATTAATTCATGTCGAAAATAGAAATTCAGCTACAGATTTTTCAATCCTAAAAGCTATATATTATCATAAATTTTTTCTGCCCCACCCCCATGCACAAGAATTAATAAAGTGAAGAAAAAAACAGATCGAACACGAACGGATGCATTTGATATATTAATTCCAAAACACACTAGTTTGGATGACAAATTAACAAAAAAAATTCAGGAAGCATTTGCATGTAAAACATACGTGTGTAAGCATGCATGAAGAATCAACCAACCACCAAAACCCAAACATCAGCCTAAACTCAACATCCTACACGTACGTAATTGTCATGCAAACTCTGATCAAATCTACTGTATATAAATACCCTTCTCCACAACCCCTAGCTTGTATCCACCAACCTCGATAACCCTAGCAGCTCTCCTTGTAGCCCTTTTTGCGGTGGCACAACCACCACCACCATAATTGATGACGAAATGGGCGGCTCATCAGAGTGCGGTCAGCAGATCCAGCCGCGGCAACAACTCCAACACTGCATGATGTACCTTTCCCCCAAATTAAAAGCCCGATGAGGTACGCCAATATCATGAATAATGCGCAGGAGCCACACCTGGAGGAGTGCTGCCAGCAGATGAGAAGAATAGACAAATCGTGCCGTTGCATGGCCATAAAGGAGATGGTGAGGCAGCAGCAACAGGGACAGCGGCGCCAGACTGAGCAGATGCAACAGATGCCCAGAGCCTCCCTTCCAAATGCAACCTCGAAATGCCCCGCCGGCAATGACAAATACATGCCGTTTATTTCTAATTTAAATACTATGACTTAATAATAATGAGATATATATCTATCCATGTGTTCTTACGTAGCAGCGTACGTCAATATTAAAATTGGCCTTGGAAATTGTCTTATAATAAGGGTTGCTCCGGTCCCAAATAATAAATAACTAGTCTATATATATAGCATTTAGCTAATTAAGGACCAACCGATGTTAATTAATTATTGAGTGGAGTATTTGCTAATAAAATCACATGAATGATCTTGTGTTATGTGTTTTTTTTCTTGAGTCAACTTATTAAGTCTCCACTGCTATAAACAAAATATTCTAGCTTTTTCCCTTGTTTTCTTTCCTTGTCGGTTTAAAATTTGTCACAACAAAAGTTATATCTAAATATGTCAGCATAACACTATTTGAGAGATCCCTCAACTGAAGGGGACTATATATATATATATATTTATATTTAGAACAAAAAGAATACATATTAACTGAGAATTGAAGCTGTCAAATTTGTCTTCATGATCAGTGGGCTCAGCTGGTAAGTTGTTCCCTTGGCCTCCATCTAGGTGGTCAGGGGTTTGACCTCTGCTAGTGGCTGGCTGGCTGGGCATCCCTCAATTACCCAACCGGAGGAGGATGAACATCTAAATTGATATGGACTTGACATACCCTCCATGCCACACGGAAAATAACCATTAATTAATAATAATCCATACAAAATTTATGATCAGTACTATAAATATATTTTTATTTCATGTAAATTAATATTTTGATGCGTCATTAAAAATCTTCTTTTCTGAAATAAGCAAAAGGCCTCAAATGAGCCAAACAGAACAGAACAGAGGAGTATCATTTATTTCTTCTACACACTGATATTATTATATAAATAAATAAAGGAAGACAGAGCAAAAATGCTTACCTCAAAATTAAATGCATTAGAGTCCAAATAAACCAGTTCTCATAAGAAACAAGTCTTTTTCTGGAAGCATTTGCATGTAGTTTTACGTGGAAGCATGAATGAATCCATCCACCCCTCAATCCCATCCGCCTAAGCCCTGTACATATACCCTACGCTACACGTATTAGCCATGCAAAGCCCCAAATCTACCACCCCCATTCATACCCACCCAAGCTCAAATATATATATATATATATATATATATATATATATCACGTACGTACCATGGCAAAATTCACAATAATCTTAGCAGCTCTTTTTGTAGCCCTTTTCGCCCTGGCAGAGGCCAGAGGCCACCGCCTATACAACCATCACCACCACCACCATAATTGAAGATGAAAACCCGAGACAATCAAAATGCAGCCAGCAACAGCAGCAGCTCTCACACTGCAGGATGTAGCTATCCCCGCAAAGCGAAAGCCTTGGCTCCAGAATGGCCATAATGAACACGCGGGAGGAGCACCTCCAGGACTGCTGCCAGCAGCTGCAACAACTAGAGAGAGAGTGCGTCTGCAAGGTGCCATACAGCAGATTGTGAGCCAGCGGCGGCAAGGTGGTCAACAGCAGATGGAACAGATGATGCAAGATGCACATGACCTACCAAGTCAATGCAACATTCAATCATCCAAGTTCCAACCCATGCCGAATCCAAGCTGGACGTACGTTCTCTCTAAATGAATCCAAGCAGTTAGACATAACAACTATAAATCTCCTTTTACACTACTACCACTGTCAGCAAAATGAGCAGACCCCTTAAAAAACCCTTAAACAAAGACAAATGCTTTTTGAACATGAAATGTAAAAAGAAAAATAACAAGCCTTGTAAAAACTTGAGTAGTTTTATAACAACCAAAACCTTTTAGGTTGCAGCATCTGGGATGTAAAATCTACATGGAACCCTGAATCCAGGCCTTTGTCTATGATCAAACCTACCTCCCTACCTCAACTTGACAGCCTCCCCAATTTGGCAGAGCATAGACCACCAAGGTATTTTTCTACCTACATTCCATGTTTGACAGCTAAGACAAGTATCTATTTGTTCTTCAAAATTTATGAAATGAACTAAAGATAATTAAGCATAGTAACACCAAAAAAACACAGAGGGAGAGAGAGAACTAGTTATTATACCATCAGAAAAGCTAGATCATCGTTCAACTTTCAACTTTACAAAAAAAAACTATATTATCAGTAGTACTCATAATTCATATTGAAAAGCATGTCAGCAGCAAAGAAAAGATTAACAATATGAATAATTATTTGAAGGTCAAAACAACCAACTAAATCCAAACTTAATTATCAACTGCAAACAATTTCAAATTATATCTACCACAGAATCTATTAGGCAAAGGGATCAAATAATAATCGTCTTAAAACAGAGATATTTTAGCAAGTTTTCTCTGCTGAATAAGAACACTATCATTTCATAACCTTATAATAAAGAGTAGAGGATGTAGAGAATCAAGAGACAATTAAATCGTGAAGTTATGGAAACACAAGGAGATCAGATCCAAAGAGCCTCTGGTTGGATAAAACAAATACAAAATAGAAGAGATGTTAATTACAGACCTCAGTGATATAGGATGGAATGCTTTCCCCAGGCTTTCCAATTTTGTAACACTAACATCATCCATAAATAATTTGAAAGTAAATCCATAAATTAGTACAATTTTCATAGGAGCATGTGCACGTCGATGCAAATGAAACCTTAAATACAGTAACCTCAACTTCCATACCAACTATACCTCTGCCTCGAGCTAAAGAAGCTAGAGAAGTGCTTTTTAGGCTCTTAACTTAGCAAGGAAAGAGCAAGAGAACGCCGGTTGTCAAAAAATTATTATAAAGGAAAGATCTTATTGTTTTTAGTGGAAAGGAAAGGAATATTAAGTAAAGTGTTTTCTGTTTCCCACAATCCCACCTAAGAATAGAACATCAAAGAAAGAATGGGTTTTATAAATCTTGGCCTTCATTTTCTTCATTTCTTTCCTCCATTATACCTTTCCCTCCCTTCATCAAAAATAAAACGTAAAATGAAAACAGATAGAAGCAATATTTTTGTACTGAAGACAACAATCCAAATAATGCAATATGGCTATTTGCTCCATCCTAGTGAAAATAGTAAGTACATCATCTATCAAAGTCGCATCAGTTAAACTTACTGCAAAACACATAATTTACCAGTATTCCAGCAGCTTCTCAAAAAAACTTCAGGAGCTTCCAAATAAGAAAGAAATGCATTTAGTAGGATTGGACTTCATACAGTTGCTCTGAAATATAAGATTAATCCCTATAGTTCATGATAACCTGACATACTAGAGAATAATGAAGTGAATCAATAATAAGAATCAAAAAAACAATGTGCAAAGATTGAACTTTGGAATTGACAAATTAAAAGACATAAGTCAATCCATTCAACAACAAAAAAAAAAGGCATGCATCCACAGATTTTTATTTAAGTTGTTTCTGCCATAAAACATAAACTACATTTATTCAAAAATGATGCACAATAATAACATGAAATCTCATATCACGTGCTTTCTGGCCATATAAGAAAAATCATAGAAATGGCATAAGTTTCTCATTTGTAAGACTTGCTAGTAATAATGCAAAACTTAAGCAGATATTTGATTGGATCAATGTGACTCTTTCATTAAGCAATATTGCTCACACCACCGACTAAGCATCATTCAGTTACCAGTTTTGTCAGATCAACAATATATGTACAGCTTTACACAAATGTAAAAGCTTTCCTGAGAAAATATTTTGCACCAATAATCGTGATCACCAATCTATATTTCAGGTAGCCAAACATTACTTCTACATAACCGCTAGGAAGTAGTTTCACAATAACAAACCTATTCGTTGTAGCATCCATGCATGCATATCTACAGGCTTCCCATATTTGACATGCTAACCCCCAAAACCCAAGTAAGATAGTGAGTACTGGATAATAATGCATAATACCCACAACAAGCGGAGCAGAAATATTGTAAAAGAAGGGAAGAAAGAAAAAAAAAACAAGCAGCAGATATATTGGAGAAAGGAAGAAAGAAAAAGTCACCACACCGTGAGATAAATGGACTGATACAAAAAAATTTAACTTACTATAGAATTCATGACTTTTAGAGTATATGATATATCCTTCGTTATTACTACTCCATTAAATATGATACTACATAGTTCAAAGTTTGGCCTGCAATTCTTAGAAATTGTATTCAGTAAGAAATAATGTGTTAATCTGAAATACAGATCTTACTAAGAGAACATCGGAGGAAGAGGAAATAATTTTTTATCTGTGTTCTAAAAGAAGTGTAGATTTACTAAATCATTGACAAGAAGACAAGAAACAAGCAAGAAACAAGCAGGAACAACAATATTATGGAAAAACAAACTCACAAAATTGTAGCCAACTGGAAACTTTATTCATAAAATAACTGAAATACAACCACCACTTATAAGCCACAAACCACTTCACTGCTCCACCTTCCACGCAAAACACAACCACTTAATAACAGAATATTAAAAACTGCAACATAAAAGTGACCAAGTACCACAAGACCATAGTCACCAGATACCAAACAGACAAGACTCAGAAACCACCACGGAGACGAAGGACAAGATGAAGGGTAGACTCCTTTTGAATGTTGTAGTCAGCCAAAGTCCTCCCATCTTCCAACTGCTTCCCAGCAAAAATCAACCTCTGCTGGTCTGGTGGGATCCCCTCCTTATCCTGGATCTTTGCCTTCACATTGTCAATGGTATCTGAGCTCTCCACCTCCAATGTAATTGTCTTTCCAGTCAATGTCTTCACAAAGATTTGCATACCACCCCTTAGCCTCAGCACCAAGTGAAGAGTAGACTCCTTCTGAATGTTGTAGTCAGCAAGGGTCCTTCCATCCTCCAATTGCTTACCAGCAAATATAAGCCTCTGCTGGTCTGGAGGAATACCCTCCTTGTCCTGAATTTTTGCCTTCACATTGTCGATGGTATCAGAGCTCTCAACCTCCAGTGTAATGGTCTTTCCAGTAAGGGTCTTCACAAATATTTGCATCCCCCCGCGAAGACGAAGCACAAGGTGTAGGGTTGACTCCTTCTGAATGTTATAGTCAGCCAGTGTACGGCCATCCTCAAGCTGCTTGCCTGCAAAGATCAGCCTCTGCTGGTCCGGGGGAATACCTTCCTTATCCTGGATCTTAGCCTTGACATTATCAATAGTGTCAGAGCTTTCGACTTCCAGAGTAATGGTCTTTCCGGTAAGGGTCTTCACAAAGATCTGCATTCCACCACGCAGACGGAGCACCAAGTGGAGGGTGGATTCCTTCTGGATGTTATAGTCAGCCAGGGTTCGGCCATCCTCGAGCTGTTTGCCAGCAAAGATAAGCCTCTGCTGGTCCGGGGGAATACCTTCCTTATCCTGGATCTTAGCCTTGACATTATCAATAGTGTCAGAGCTTTCGACTTCCAGAGTGATGGTCTTTCCGGTAAGGGTCTTCACAAAGATTTGCATTCCACCACGCAGACGGAGCACCAAGTGGAGGGTGGATTCCTTCTGGATGTTATAGTCTGCAAGAGTACGGCCATCCTCAAGTTGTTTCCCAGCAAAGATCAACCTTTGCTGATCTGGAGGGATCCCCTCCTTGTCCTGGATCTTAGCCTTGACATTGTCTATGGTGTCTGAGCTTTCAACCTCAAGGGTGATGGTCTTGCCGGTTAGGGTTTTAACAAATATCTGCATCTGTAAAGTGAATAACAATCACTATCAGAAAACAGAACAATAACAGTTCAATATCAAACAAACATATTAAAGAAAAATATTTAGATAAACCAGAAAATCAAAAGTAAACTGAAGAAAACCAATTAGATACACCAGTAAATCAACTGATTCTTTCTCAATACTAACAGAAAAAAAAAACTGAAACAAAACTATATACAACAGAAAGTAATTTTTTTGAAGTGAATTATAATTTGAGCCTACAACAACAAAATAGTCAAATAAAAAAATAAATAAAATAAAACTTCGTTTGGAAAAACAATTTCAAGTTTACGGGTGACAATCAATGATCAATCAAAGTATTCCTATATATCAATTTACAGCAAATAACCTAAACATACGCTGCGGATCCACAGAATTAAGAACAGGTACAATTAAACAAGGATGTAAAGTATTAATTCAAAAGATCTGAAACGAAATCCTAACACCGTACCAGATAATCACAAACAAGCGCTTCAACTAAGCTCAGATCTAACAAACAACAAACCCTAGAAAGCTAGATTGGATAAACAATTAAGTGATAAAACAGAAACTCCATTAAAATTCAAGTTAACCATACCTTTAAAGCAAGGGTAGAGAACTCCAAAGAATCGCACGTAGAGAGAAGATAGAAGTAATCTGATAAGGAATGAGAGGATTTGGGTTATGACCGCCTCCTTTTAAAGGCACGATGACCGACTCTAAACCAAAGGCTCTTGAGCAGCATCCAATTAGGACCGTCGACGTATAATACACGAACTTTCTCGGCCACGAATACGTGCCCACGACGCGTTCACTTCTTGCCATAGAAAATAATTTATTTCGGGCAATTATATTTCTCCATAAGAAAAATAATGTAACATATCAGATTTTCTGATTTTACAAAAGAGACTAATTTATTTGTTTTGATTTAAAAAAATTCACGAGACTTAAATAGTTTTGATCGAGAAATTATCACGAATTACATTTATAACTTATATTTTTTGATATTCATATAATTATATATAAATAAAATATATATTTTCTAACTATTGTCTAATAAGAATTTGTTGAGCTCTAGTTTTATTCAAAATAAATTTCATGTTTTACTTCTATTTTTAAAAAATATTAAGGTACCGATCACATTTGAAATTTTATAAGTTGACTTTTATATTAAACTTCAAATACTAAAACTTTATTATTAGAAAAAAAAAATTAAGTTAAGTGTAAATGTATTAATATAATTTGTCATTTAAAAATATAAAAAATAATCTTAACACGGGAGAAACATTGTGTTATATCACATTTTATGTGTTGTTAATAGAAAAACCTCGTGATTTTTTTTTTCCGTCAGAAAGATTTTACAATATAAAAAAATTACATTTTAAAGGTGAAAAAATTATAAGAATTATAAGTCTCAAAATAATGCATAAGAAAATCTCATAATAAAAAGAAATACATGATCACACAAATTTTGAAAATGAAACATTTATTAACTCATCAAATAAAGAACTAATCAAAAATAAATTTAACAATATGCATACTTGGAAGATTAAATTTGTTAATTTATTATATAATAATAAAATTTTACTTTAAATGGAATATAACAGAAGGTGAGGACAACGCACTTGAAAGAAGCTTAGGGCATGGGATTGTAGTGGACAATAGAACTAGTCCGTGGTAGGTAACGTCATTATTATCCGTTAATTGGAGCCTCCGTGACCGACTTTCCGTTACCTTAATTGATGGAAAAGTCTAGGAAGACGTTTCAACCGACCGATCTAGATATCCGTTAATTTTTTTTTAAATAATTGTATTATCACATAAATTACTTCACATAACTCTCACATACACACACATATATCGCGAGTTTCGCATGTCAGGCGAAAAATCACAGTACGTATATGTATATATATGAGAGTTATGTGATAATTTTTATGTGATAGTAGCATTGCTCTTTTTTTTATTTTTTTTTACGACTCTCAACGAATTTATAATATTTATTAAAATTAGAATTTTTATAGATGGTTTAGATATCATTTTAATATATATAAAAAACAAAAGTGTATAGAAACAAGATTGTACAGTCTATATAACCTTATTTCTTATATGTATTCAAATAACACTTAAATCACTAAATTGTGTAAAAATTTTAATTTTAATAAATATTACAAGTCTTTTATTGGGGTAGTTTATTTTTTTGTTAGAATATGTTTGTGCCTTATTGGGTGGGACCTTGTTTTTATTGAGCCGGGCCCAACCGCTACGCTACCAAGGTCCGCTTGAGTTAAGAGGTGTTTCTGTTTGGCATCCACACGAACAACTGGCCGCCTGACAGTTCTGTTTGGTAACTCAAAAATCTATATTCCACAAATAAGGTGCTCCTGTTTAGAGTTGGAACTCGGAGGAGGAGGATAAGGTCAAATTAAAATGGTCAATTGGTTTATATTTGTGCTCCAAACTTGACTGATAAATGAATGCTTGATGATCATGGCTGCTAAATTTAGGGTGATCGCATAATGGTTGATGCTTGCATTAGAATTGTCAAACAAATCCCAATGAACTCTTAGTATGTTATAAAACATTTTAGATAAATATTTTTGTTAGACGTTTTAGAATTTCAAATAAATATTAATTGTTTAGTTTCTAATATTTTTCAAGTATTAAGTATAACTTTGATTCTCTTATTATTTTTTGTCTAGTAAATAACACTCTCTTTTTTTTAATACAAGGACAACATAGACAATTGATATTATATTTAATGTTATACGATCATTTTCTTCATATTTACACGTAACTCTAAAACGTCTTATATTAAAGGACGGAGTATTTATTATGACTGTTGTGGAATTTGCATTTTTTATTATAATTTTTTTAATTGTGAGATTAGTATTCTAACCAATAGAATGTGATATGTAATTGTTAAGATTATTATGTAGGTCATTGTATTTATATACTCGTATCTCTTTGAAATGTGGGCAATTAAAAAAATCAGAACTTATCAAACAAATTACCACCTTTGAAGTCTATTCATGTTTGACTTGTTTAAAGTTTGATATATTCAAGGACCATCCCGATATTTGCAATAGTTTTAGTCTAGATTAACTCTTTTTAAACTCTAATTTGATCCTGTTATGAAAAGTAAACAGATGATTATTATTTGTATTTGAGTCAAACGAAAAATTTAGGTGACACTAATATTTATTTTATCCTAGTATGAGATGACAAACACGTTGCGTATATAAATAGTACGATAATAAAATATAAAATTTATAAGCGTATAATAATTTTAAATTAGAAAAATAAAATAGTAATGCAACTAAATTTATATAAAATAAAATTTGTGACACAATTGCACCCTACGTTTCAATTGTTTATGAAATCGTTTTATTAACAGAGATTCTGTGAAGTGTGAGAATGAGAGTTTAACCACTCAGATTGTGTTTGTAAATTTTTATTTGAGGAGAGGAAAAGAAAAGGGAATGAAAATAAAAAGAAAAAATAATTAAAATTATTTTAAATTCTATGTTTGCTAGTTTTTTAAGGAAGAAATGAAAAGAATTTAAAGATAAAATTAATTCTATTTTTTGTTCAAATTTTTTCTCTCAAAATGCGAGAGAATTTGGAGGGATGGGAAAAGATGGGCAGGGAAGGTGTAATATTTTACGTTATCAAAAATAACCTTCTAAAATAAATAATATGAAAATTTTGACCTCACTATTATAACTCTCAATTACGTTTTTTTAGGTTTTGAAAATATCATTGTTCTCTCTTCACTCTGTCGAGTTCCTTCGTGCTTGCTCCGCTTGCGCCGCCGCTTGCTCCGTCCGCTTGCTCCACCGCTGTGGTTCTCTTGTCCGGCGTCAATTTTTCTTATTTGCAATTCTATTGAAATCTCTGGTAAGATCCCCAAATTATGTACCCTAATTTTTTCAATTTTGCTTCTGTGATTGACTTCGTTTCTGGTGAATCTGGGTAATTCTTCTTCTTCCTCTATCACTCTCCTAATGTGCTATTTTTTTCGTTTTTGGGTTTATTAGAATTGATGATGATTTGATTCTGGTTCTTCTGTGATTATGTGAGTAATTTGATGATGCGAGTTCCGAATATAACATTAATTCCAAGGTAGAGTAGAAAATTAGATCCTCAATATTATGAGGATCGAAGGGCACCCTTCAGATTCTGACAACGTGATTAGGAAATTTTTCTGCTTGAATTATGTCTAAATGTTAAATGTTGAAGTTGTATGGTCTTATGTTGTTCTATTCAAAAAATTAATATGGTTCAAAGGAGAATAAAGTATATCAAAATTATGTAGTTATTATTTTCTCCCTATTTCTTAGTGTTTCTGAAAATTGAATTTAAATCTTAAAAGAAAACAAATGATATGGTTGTGGATTTCAGAGAATTATGCACTGTGCATAACTCCAAGTAACTGTTTGCTTTTGTCAGTGAATAGCAAGCTGTCCAATATTTTTACTCTTTTGAATATGAATGAACGGTAAATGGAATGAAATGGTTCTAAAATAAGGGCATCTCTCAAACATGTATAATCTGGGCTGAAGATCTTCGTAAGTATTTTTACCACATGTCATTTGATAAGATCACTTGAGCAGCTGCATTGATCCAGATCTTAGGTAATTCCTGAACCTTAGAGAAAATTGATTTTCAAGTCATGAATTTTGCCTTATAGTGTAATGAATTCCCCAACATAATACCACATGCATGTTTGGCCTGTTCTGCTACTTTTGCTTTGGTGAATGAATAGCAATCTGTCCATTTTGTCCCTATGTATGGATTTCATAAACTTAATATAGTATAGCCTTTGATGTTTAGGAGTGGCCAGAATTTTCCTTATGTATGGATTTCATAAAGTTTTCTTTAATTATATAACTTTTTCCCGAATATGGCCAAGTTATCTTTGCTAATTGCTTGAGTGGTTGATTACCTGATAAGTATGCATACTTTTTTAAATAATAGATGACTATTGAAGAAGAGGTGATGAAGATTTGTATGATAATAATTCATCAATTTTAAATTGCAACAATTATATATGGTCTTAATGCTTTGGTTGCTTGGTGAATATAAACGGAAGCTAAATAGTCGAAAACATGGAGAAAACCCTAGTAAGGCAATATGTGCATCAAGAAAAAGAGCAAGAGAAGAGTTACTTCATGAAATAATGACAAATAACGACGTTAGAGATATTATTCGTATGGAACCCCAAGCCTTTATGAAGTTGTGCAATATATTACATAATGAGGGTGAGTTACATAATACTCAACGGGTGTCTGTTGAAGAACAAGTTGCTAAGTTTCTTCATATAGTGACATGCAATGTGAGAAACCGTACGATTTGCTTTTTTCCCGCCGGTCTAAGGAAACAATTAGTCATCATTTCCACATGGTCTTAAGAGCACTAATATCTTTAGAAAGCAAATTCCTTAAACAGCCAACTGGATCCGAAGTTTGTCCTGAAGTACTCAACAATCCAATATTTTATCTATATAAAATAAAATTGATTGTATTTCTAAGCATTTTTAAGATGTTAAAATACTAATATATGACTATTTCAAAATTGTTTAGGGGCAATTGATGGAACTTTTATATATGTAAGGGTAATATAGTAATAGTGTAGTTTAAAAATAAGTTTTCTTTTCCTTTCCTTCCCTACTTCTAA
Source organism: Panax stipuleanatus (assembly GCA_020205555.1). Taxonomy (NCBI): domain Eukaryota; kingdom Viridiplantae; phylum Streptophyta; class Magnoliopsida; order Apiales; family Araliaceae; genus Panax; species Panax stipuleanatus. The sequence continues at coordinate 160,070,408 of CM035118.1, read as the reverse complement.
ACTCACAAACAAGGAAAAATATAATTAAAATCCTATCACATCCCTTCCTTTCTAAAACTCACAAACACGACAAAGGAAAATTATAATCCCTTTCCCCTCTTATACTTTCCCTTCCCATTCCTTCCCTCTAAACTCACAAACGCAGTATCATGGTGAAGTGATATAGGGAAGAAAAAATATTACCAAGTTGTTATTATAAAATATAAATTACTCTCTTGTTTTACTCTATAATTCCACTCATACCTAATTCATCTCCTACTTGTGCTCAGTCATTCCTCCCCATAATATAGTTCTTCCTCTATTCTTTAAACCTACTTGCGTAAAAATTTTAGAATACTTTATGCAGTAAAAGTTTCATTCAACTGCATAATAGTCTCTTGTCCATGAAAAATAGTTTTATTTTGTCAATTATTTTAATTCTATAAAAATAAGTGTTCTTTATATAATAATAATAATAATAATATAAAATGACATGATATTTTATAAATTTGTCATTGTAACTTTAAATTCACATCATAACTATTAGGATAAGGAAATTGATATTTCCACAACACTTTTTGATATTTCCGCATGAGAAGTGTCACTATAGATGTATAGCGACGGTTTTCATGTGAAAATATCATTTTTTGTTATGGATTTATCAATTTCGTAGGATAAACATGGAACAAAATCGTAATCTATGGTCATGTTTGTTTGCAAAAAATATATTTAGAATTAGATTATTTGTTTTAATTTAGTACTGTTTCGAATTATTTAATTCTTTAAAGAGGGACTATTAGTCCCTTAATGTGGGACTATTAGTCCCATAAAGCCATTTGATAGCTTAAAATAGGGGACTATTAATCCCACATTTATTATGGGATTATATAATTCATTATAAATAGGCTTAGAAATGTTTAAAAAAATAGTCTATAGAAGTATTTAAGGGATTATTAATCCTCAATCATAGGATAAAATACTTCGAAGTAAAGTTGAATTAAGACAAATAGTTCAATCCCAAATATACTTTTTACAAACAAACATAGACTTAATATTTAGAAATTTTGTAAATAAAACTTATTTTTTTGTGTGGAATGGATGAAATACTTATCAACATGTGGTAATTAGTGCATTTCTTAAGACCAATATATGCATGATATTTGATTTGGGGTCATTGGACCTAACTTACCTATCCTGGGTTGTTTCAAGCCTACAGATTACGACTAGGGCTGCTTTTCGGCATCAGGCCCAAAATAGTAGGCTCAAAAGTGTTTCTTAATTGGAACCGACCCGAACGTAGTACTAAAACTAGCGAGTGAGGCAGTTGCTTAATTTCACTCCGTAACGGAAAATCACATACAATCCGAAGAGACGTGACACGAAACAATATTCTCATGGCTCCAGTCGCTCCCAGATCTGGAGATGCCATTTTCGCTAGTGTTGAGAGAGTGGTAATTAAGCTACAAACTCCAACTTTTGCTTAATTTCCCAGTATCATTCTGACAAACTAAACTTGGTTTTTAGTCGAATTCATAATGTTTGATTGTTGTTGGTGTGTGATTTATTTTATTTTATTTCATATATATATATATATATATATATATATATTGTGGACAGAATTCTGAGCTTTTCACTCTAACGTACGGTGCAATCGTCCGACAACTGCTTACTGATCTGGAGGAGGTTGAAGAAGTCAACAAACAACTTGATCAAATGTGATTTTTCTCTCGTACTATATTTATTTGTATATGTATGTGTGTAAAGTCTACTGCTTTTTGTTAGACTAGTTGTCATGCTGCTTTTTAAACTCAAGAGTTTTGTGAAAATGAAAAGTAGTTAGGAGGACTACTTGGTGTGAGTCTGATCATACCCCCATTTGGTTATCTTTCTATCAATGCAGGGGTTATAATATCGGAATCCGGCTAATTGACGAGTTTCTTGCTAAATCCAATGTCTCTACATGTGTTGACTTCAGGGAGACTGCTGAAGTAATTGCAAAGGTCTCTGTTTGCTTTACTATTAAAATCATATATTCATGGTTCCATATTCATGGTTGAGTTTTTCACCTCAGCTTTTTGATTGAGTTATACTTTGCTTTAATTGCTCCAATAGTATTGGAGTTGATATGTATTGAATTATTATCCACATAGAAATATTAAAACGTACCTGCTGAATGTCTGTTTGTGTAGGGTGCCCCACTTAGTAAGGTCAGCTTATTGCTCTAGTTATGGTGTCTAATATTATGAGTTTATGTACACTATCTTCACTCGTGTGCCAATTCCCCCATGACCTTCCTTCTTGATTTAACAAATTAACATCTTCATCTTGTCATAGGCTGATTGGAGCATTTGAGTCTATCTTGAACTACCTAATTTTATTCATGTAATGTTAGGTATTTCTTGTGAACAGGTTGGTTTCAAAATGTTTTTAGGGGTTACAGCATCTGTGACCAATTGGGATGCCGAGGGAACAAGATGCAGCCTTATGTTGGAGGATAATCCACTAGTAGACTTTGTTGAGCTTCCTGATACTTGTCAAGGTCTTTACTACTGCAACATCTTAAGCGGAGTTGTCAGAGGAGCTCTAGAGATGGTTAGGCTTTTCACTTTTATCATAAATGTTGACATCTGCTCTGTAATTCCTTTTGGCTTGTCACTTAGCATACTACCTAACTACAGAATCATTGTTTATTGAACATTAATCATCAAAAAAATTCATTTTCTTATGAATTATGCAATTCTAATGGTAAACCCCATCTTCTAGATATGAGTCATATATATTAAGGCATAAGTTATGAAACATGTTAGCATCTGGCTAGCTCACTGGTGGAACAGATTTTACCCGTTATGGCATCCCCCCCCCCCCCCTTTATGGTGGTGTGAAGTGTGAATGGAAAGTTGCATGACTGACCATCATTGTCCTTACTCTTAGGTCAGTCAAATTACAATTTCTTCAAAAGGGTAAATATAAAAGGAGGATGAATGGTATGCTGTTGAGAAGGGAAAATTTGACGCAAAATTCACTAGGGTTTCCTTTTGGCTTGTCACTTAGCATACTACCTAACTACAGAATCATTGTTTATTGAACATTAATCATCAAAAAAATTCATTTTCTTATGAATTATGCAATTCTAATGGTAAACCCCATCTTCTAGATATGAGTCATATATTAAGGCATAAGTTATGAAACATGTTAGCATCTGGCTAGCTCACTGGTGGAACAGATTTTACCCGTTATGGCATCCCCCCCCCCCCCCCCCTTTTATGGTGGTGTGAAGTGTGAATGGAAAGTTGCATGACTGACCATCATTGTCCTTACTCTTAGGTCAGTCAAATTACAATTTCTTCAAAAGGGTAAATATAAAAGGAGGATGAATGGTATGCTGTTGAGAAGGGAAAATTTGACGCAAAATTCACTAGGGTTTCTAGGCTTCGCATCTAGAACCACTAGAATATATATATTTTTGTTTTTGATAGAATAGAACCACTAGGTTCTTCAGCTTCACACCCAAGATGAATCTAAGAATATTTTTGTTGTTAAGTTGAATCTAAGGCTTCGCACCAAAGGGGTTTCGAGCTAATGCATAATTGAATTAGTCAACCATGAATATTTATAAATTCCCAATATTTCACAAGCTAATTAACTTGTGGCCGATTACATACTATTTAAGGAGAACAAAATTTCTAATTCTACGAAGGAATAATAGAAATACTAAAAGACTAAAGTGTCCTAACTAAATATTAAAATCCCAAACGATAAGGGATTAGGTAAATCAAATCTGTAATGGAATAGGAAAACCAAAATCTTGATGTATTAGGAAATCCTAGTTCCTAATTTAATTATTAAAATACCTAATTATTACAACTACCCTCAATCCTCAATTATTTTAGTACCTAATAACACCATTTTTACCCAATAGAAAAATCTAAAGAATATTTAACTAAATATTGGGTTGTGTTCCTGATCCCCTTGCTTGTTTCAGTGGAATGCAACATTCTCTTGACAACACCCCCCCCCCCTTTCTCAAGAAAGTTTTTCTGTTCCATGTTTCCGTAATATTTTTTTGTCATTCTAACATAAATGTGAAAAAGTCTGCCTTTCTCCTTCATTTATAGATTACGTATAGGATGGTATAACCTAAAAAGTTCTTGCTCTAAACTCTTTAATGCAATATATTTTGATATTAGGGCCCAAATTACTAGAAAACACTATTTCATTAAAAAACGTTACGAACTCGTTAACCTAAAATGCCCTATTTTGCTTCTGTAACTATAATTAACTTTCATGTGAGTTTTTCTTATTTATGGAAAGAAAGTTTTAGTCGACTCTTAGAGAACTATATATTTTTTTTGATAAGTTTGTTTAGGCCCCATTTTTGGGGAGGAAATAGCAACCTTGAGGCTACTCAATCAGATCCTCAGAAATGAGCGTGTGACTGTGGCACACGAGTTCAATTTTCTGTTTCGCGTCAATAGTGATTTTGAATTAGTTGACATTGTGAGATGAAGACTTGTTATATGTAATAAGATTTTTTTATGAAATTATTTTAGGTATACGGATTGGAAGTTGTAATATTGATTTGTATGAGAAAACGTGAATCCTTTTAAAACTTTTGCTTTCCAATTTGAATGACACCTAAGTTTTGTTGGAACATTGATGACATCGAACTGCACGTGCAGATTGTTGGCAGTTGTCGTGCCTTTTGGAAAATAATGGAGACGATTTAAATATTCTCACTAGAGGAAACTGAATAAAACAAATACTCCATTTTTTAGCCTTTGATGTGTAATGGTGTAGATCCATTATGCCTTGGAGATTTTTGGTTTCAAGTACTCTTGTTTAATGTAATCAAGCCTAAGGATTATTGCTACACCAAATTACGTCCTATTATTCTCCCTATTTTCAGGTGTCGATGAAGACTGAAGTCACATGGGTCCGTGATATGCTTAGAGGAGATGATGCATTTGAGTTGCAGGTGAAACTTCTAAAGCAAGTTCCTGAGGAGTATCCGTACAAAGATGATGAGTAACATGCTTCTAGACCTCGATATCATGTAAATTCAATTTAGCTTTCCGCTTCTCCAGTTTATCTTTGCAGAGACCTATACAATTTGGATTCTCTCAACCTTAGTTCTTGGTGCTAATAAACATATTTGCAGACTTTTTTGTCTTTTATGATATGTGAAGCACCTTTTGGGATTTTTGTTATTGGTGCTAATAAACATATTTGAAGATGTGAAGCACTTTTTGGGATTTTGATAGGTTGCTCCACTTTTTCAAATTCCAGTGATAGGAGACATTTTCATTTGTAGCCACAGGTAACTACTGGGATTTAAAGGTTCCTTGTGTTAAATAAATGATGGTAGAAGTAATGAAGATTGATTATGAGAAGGGGTCAATTAATCGAAGATAACAAAATTCACAAGACCCCTTTTTATCAGGTAAAAAGTTCTCAAAAGAATCCAAATGTTTGAGGGGGAAAGTGGAAACAGAGTGTTGGTGGTTGGATTTGTTTGTTTTGTTTTGTTGTTTGATTGTGGATTTGTGGAGCAGTCTCAGTGTCATGTATCAGGAAAAAGAAAAATTCCCCTCCAGGTATAATAGATAGTATGCGTCATTTGTTTGTATTGTTTTGGCGTGCTTTCGGTTGCATTAGATAATTAGAAACCCTACTTTAGGTCCAAACTTCAATTTGGAATCCGTTATTTTTGTCGAGGATATGAAATCTCAACTCTTTGCATCACCCCAAAAAAAAAAGTGATAAATTTTGATTTATTTAATGAATTAATTTATGAAAAGAGAGCAATTCAGCATGTCGAAGGTCTGTCTGGGGTGATTTGGAAAGAAGTACATCTTTCTTATACTACCTTCTATTTCACTATTCTAATAAATAAATAAATAAATAAAGAATCTCTTCCGAACAGTTGAGTGATAATGATATGGAAGGCCAATGCTTTTCTAGCTAATTGGCTATGTGGAACATGGATCGATGTTATGTTCAGTGATGGTCAATTCAAGAAAACATGAAGGGAGAAATATGCTCTAAATTGATGTTTTGTTTTCAACACCAACGATGTTCGTTTACAAGGATGGGATTATAATCTCAAGAATATTAATTCTAGAATTATAGTTCCGGAATTATAATTATAATCTCAAGTCGTTTTATAATCTCTAGACTAATAATTTGAAGCCTGAATTTGAAAACAAAAAAGACAGTTGAGATTTTGAAATTATTAATTTCAATTGCAAGATTATGATAAATTGAGTTTCAAAAATCAAAATAAAACTCTTGTGAATGGGTGGGTGTCATAAAATAAAAGGATTATTATTATTTTTTACTAGTTTTAGGTGAAATCTTAACATTCGGTTCCCAAGAACTTATGGATAGTTATTTTATCATGGGTTCTCTTAACATTGTCCTTAGGGTACATACTAAGTACACAGTTCAAGAGAGCATATTCTCTTGATTTTTATACTTGCACCAAATTCAAGAAAATATGCACACAATTCAAGAAAATATATGTGCTTAACATGTGCCCTTGTTAAGAAATTCCTTTTATCATTTAGCCCGGAGGAACTTGGTACCATTATTATCACACAATCGACAAAAGCCTACTAAAGTCTTAACGCGGGGACCGGAAACTACAAGGACCCTTCTCTACGTAAGTTGCAATAGTAAATTGTACGCGGCTGGCTTGCTTGCTTGCTTGCACCTTGAAATTTATTCTCAACCTACATAATTTATTCTGAAACCGGGTAGCTCCGCCGCTCATCAATCGATGGCGGACTACCAAAGCGAATGCGGGTGTTGCCGGTGCTGTTTTAGCTTCATACTCACCTCAGGCCTCACCGCTCTCTTCATGTGGTTAAGTCTACGCCCTTCCAACCCAACATGCTCCATCCAAGACTTTTACGTTCCTGCCCTCAACAATACTAATCATCATATCAGCTCCACCAACACCTCCATCTATTTCGATCTGAAGCTCCACAACAAGAACAAAGACAAGGGTATTTACTACGATACCCTCAACCTCACCTTTTATTACGTCACAAACCGAACTCTTCCGGTTGGGAATTACACGGTGACCAGTTTTCATCAGGGGCATAAAAAACATACTCGTCGGAAGATTCTCGTGGAGACCTATGGGGTGCCTTGGGAAGAGGTTTACAGGGCGGTTTCGAATGGGTCCAATCCGGTTTTCAGGGTGGATTTGGCAACGGCGGTGAGGTTCAAGATTGTGGGAATCAAGACCAAGAGACACAAGTTAGTGGTGGGGACTAACGTAGAGGTAAACGACAGTGGTCAAAAAGTCAAGAAGAAGGGTATTAAACTCAAGTCCGGCGCACCGGAGCGAGAGTGCTATTGTGCGCGTGTAGTAGCCCTGTTACTTGTTTTTACAAATTCCTTGGTTTTGTTGTCCGTTATTTAATTTAAAGAGTCATATAAACAGCACGGAGCCACATGTAGATCCGAGGGGTCACAGTCCCTCCAAGATTTGAAAATTTTGTAGGATTCATCTTTAAAGTTTGAATTTTTTTTATAAGATTCACTTGTTTATTTAATTTGATTTAAAATTTTTGTAAAGCTACGGCCCTCTAAATTCTGACAAAATTTTGATATGTTTTAAAATATTTTTTTTATTATATTTTGTTGTCTTTGTCAAAGTAAATTTTGTTATTATATTATTTTTATTTTAATAAAAATATATTTTATAATAATAAAATTTTATTTTTTAATGATAAATATATTTTATGTTATTAAAAAAAAAATTGGCCCCCCAAAAACAAAATACGGCTTCGTCCGTGCATATAAATCATCTACACTTGTGGTGGGCCACAATCATTAAAAACATATTTTTCTGCGTTTATGATACGTATTGGGATTCATTTTTCAAATTGGAAAACAAATTGATATATATATATATAGAATAAGTTAAAAGTTATTCATAAAAACTTAATTTTCTCATCAAAATAATTATTACATAACAGATAAATAAGAAATGAGATCTTTCACCATAAAAAAAATCTTCATGGTAACATAACAAGAAAATCAGAAGCTAGGTAAATAAAAATAATTCACTTTTTTTTTATTTGAAAAGTAAAAGCCATATTGGTCCATCCATTTATTTAGATGATAATGGCAAAACAATATCACAAAGAGATGGGGTGATCCCACCCACAAGACCCAATAGAATACGACTAGTTAATACTAACACAAAAGTTCAGCTGGATAAACAAAAAAGAAAAGAAACTGCCATACGTACATGATCGATCAAAACCCTATAAGTAAAGTGTGATCTCATTTCTAAGTAACTGCCATACCATCGGGTGAGTATCCTGCGTATGGCAGCATATATGTTGACTAAGAAAAAATATTAATGGCGGTATATATATATATATATATGAATCAATTACTAATTAGATGTTATATTGTTACCTACGTTTTGTTTCGTTGACGCGTTTGTCTAAAGTTATGTACATAACAATGTTGTAAAGTATAAATGGGATACAATGACTTGATTTTTAGGTAGGTACACAAGTCTAACAAATCAACGTACAGATTAATAATGAAGTAAATCTTGATTTTCGGTTTCTGTTTGGTTGATAGCATTTCTAGAAATATATATTGGATTCATAAATATTCATGATTTTGATCCAAAACATTAATCAATTAAGTTTATATAATCCATTAGAACATATATGTCCTATTCCTTAATTGGTTTTTTGTTTCTCCTCTACATCTCTTGTAAATTATCCTGTGCTAGACCTAGCTAGCTAGCTAGCTCTACATTACAAAGGGTGCTCTTAACACGTGTTCTAAGAGCACATGCTAAGCACACAGTTCAAGAGAATATTTTCTTGAACTGTGTACATATTCTTTTGATTTCTGTATTTACACCAAGTTCAATGGAATATGCACACAATTCAAGAGAATATTCCCTTGAACTGTGTGCTTAGCATGTGCCCTAAGGGCACATGTTAAGAAATTCCATATTATATATATATATAAAAACTCACCTTTTTGTCCAAGGTATAGAATTTCAGGGGTAAGTGACATTACAAACTTTGGATGGATTAATTATATATTATACTAACAGACAGATCGATAATTGTTGAGCAAGAGGTGGTGAACCGGTGATAAAGGCCACCGGAAACATTTATATGCACGTCAAACGGGAATCTTGTAATACGTGTATAGTGGAATTTGAGAGATATATTCTAATGTCATTGACGAATGATATATAGAATTTGTACATTTTATTTATGTATTTATTGGTATATACTACTAACTTTCTTGGTTAATGACTGACGAGTGACGACTATAGATCAAGTAGTTATATTAGTAGTACGTATTCATTATAGAAGAAAATGGTATAGAAATTTCCGTGTTTAATTAATTTCCATATTTAAAGATCAGTAGCTAGCTAGAGAGGCTCTCCTTGGATTCATATCTTGGAAACAAACACGATGGCGGCGAATAGGTTTTGCTGCGGCGGCGGCGGCAGCTGTCTGATAGTGTGTGGTGGTCAACTTTGTAATCTCATTTGTACTTGGCCTTTTTTTCTCCTGGATAAATGTACGCACTGTAAAATCAGGGGCTACATGCTACGTCCAAAACTTTTACGTACCTGCCCTCAACAAAACCGCCGGGAATTATGCCACCGGCAACCATACCTCCATCAACTTGGTCCTTAATTTTGTGAACCAGCACGAGTACATGGGAATTTACTACGACAACTTAAACCTCACATTTTACTTTGGCCGAAATCGAAGCCTTCCGATTGGGAGCTACACGAGGGACCATGTAGAGAAGACGACGACGACGACGACTCAAGGGATCCCGTGGGAAACGGTTCCCAAGAACGGGTCGGCGGTGGCTTTCAGGGTGGATTTATGGACGTCAGTGCGGTACAATCAGATGTTTTGGAAGGGTAAGAGGCGCAGGTTGCGGGTAGGGGCGGTTGTGGAGGTCAATGATACTACCGGTCTCAAAGTCAAGAAGAAGGCCATTAAACTCAAGTCCGGCGCACCCGAGCTTCGTCGGCTAGTAGGACTAGTACTGTGAATGGTTCTTCTCGGTACTCATCTTTTGTTTCTTGTTTGACGATTCACTTGTCCATGCATGCTCACTTTTCGTACAATAAATTAAACCTATAATTACTATCACAAGAGTACTTCTAAAAGAACAAAATCCATCTATTGGTTCATGAACAACTTGTACCTTAATTTCACCCCATGTGAAAATTAAATATACTATGTTTCCTCATTGAAATAATATATATATATATATATATAATCGCTAGCTGCCCATTGAAATATACTATGTTTCTTCAATTTTGATTGTTTACTCGAATATTTTCTCCTTCCTACGCAGCTCTACTTCAAAATAAAACATTATTTATATATAATTAATAATTAGAAGAAATTAATATATAAGACCAAAAGATTTTGTTGCGTAACTAATATTTATTGGATAAGACATATATCTATATATATATATACATTCTAAGGACAAATACAAATATAATGTAAAGTGATCATCGTTACTTTAGAGTGTGGCATTTACATGAATTAATTCTTCTTATTATAGCCAGCTTTCTTAATTTTTCTAAAAAATTGGTCACACGTTCGTCGTCCGGTAATTAGACAGCCTAGCTACTACTGGTAAATATATATATATATATATATATATATATATATATGTATGTATATGACATGGGACATGATCAGTAACTTCTGCTAGTGATCATCAGATTTTACCTGTAAGCAGAGCTGCCAGTTGCTTGTAGGGTTACCAGAGAGTGGTATGCTCCACCGCGTATAGATAGAAGATCAGAATGTGAACCTTCCTCCACCACTTTTCCTTCCTTAATCACAGCAATGGAATTGGCCTTCTGTATTGTGGACAAACGATGAGCCACCACAATACATGTTCTACCATCCATCATCTTCTCAAGTGCTTCTTGAACTAAGCTCTCCGAAACGCTGTCAAGGGCACTAGTTGCTTCGTCCAACAACAGGATTGAGGGCTTCTTCAGTATTGCACGAGCTAATGCTACTCTTTGTTTCTGACCACCTGATAGCTGAACACCTCTTTCTCCGCAATAAGTATTATACCCATCTTTCATTCCGCTGTCAAAATAAAAAAACAAACAAATTTATAACCTTAGTAATTATCTAATTTATGTTCGTACGTCGAAGAAGCCATTTCCTAGCATGAAATTGGCTATTTTTCAGATAAGCCAAGGCTTGAGCCCAATAAGATTCACAGATTGGAAAAATAATTCTTTCTCCATCCTTTTACTATATATATATATGTGTGTGTGTGTGCTATATCTATCTCGTAGGGAAAAGAATTCTCAACAAAATTCTATAAAAGAAAGTAGGAGTGCGAAGTTGTATCAACTAGTTTATCTACAATAAGATGTCCATGCAAGCCTTTTTATTTTATATTATTTTTAAAATATATATATTAAGTTGATTTCTGAAAATAAAAAAGATGACTGCTAAAAGAATTTTGTAATTTTCTACCAGAGTCCATACCTTATAAATTCGTGTGCATTGGCAAGCATTGCAGCCTCCCTTATCTCAGAGTTTGTAGCATCCATTTTCCCGTAACCAATGTTCTCATGGATAGTTCCTGCAAAAAGGGTTGGCTCCTGACTAACTAATGCAATTTGAGATCTCAGCGTTCTCAAATTATAGTCCTTTATGTCCCGTTCATCAATATGCACAGATCCCTTAATTGGGTCATAAAATCTCTCAATGAGCCCGATAATGGTAGATTTCCCAGAACCACTCTGCCCCACTAGGGCTACTGTATTTCCTGCTCTGATTTTAAGGTTCAGGCCATTAAAGATCAATTGATCAGGTCTAGCTGGAAAAGCAAAGAACACATTTTTCAGTTCTACACGACCCCTAATGTTCGCCTTTGCAGCATCAAGTCCGGATCTAAGTGGATCTATCTCGCTAAACCTATCCAGGATTGCAAAAACAGAACCAACTGCATTGCTTCCTCTAGATATATCTTTAGTCATGCTTCCTGCCTCAGCAATAGTATATGCAGTAAATAGCAATACCAAAAAAGCTTGAAAAAGTCTCTCTGGATTTATTAACCCTTGTGTCAATAGCCTTCCTCCGTACCAGTATGCTAAAGCAGTAGAAGCTGCTGCCAGGAATTGGGAGCTAAACAGGCCAACACCTGAATAATAGGACTGTTTGATGCTCTCTTTCCTAGGGCCTTCCAAGCTAGCCTTAAAGAGCCCCAATATTCTTTTCTGAGAAGAAAAAGCAGTTATAGTTCTATGGTTGATGACAGCCTCGCTTGCTAGTTGACTTCCTTCCTTTTGTGCTTTTTGGGTTTTCTCAGACAAACTCTTCAACAGAACACTCCTAGCATAAAAGCTCCCAATGAGAAATGGTTGTGCCGCCATCATCACAAGGGCTAGTCTCCATGTAAGCACGAGCCCTAGGACATAAGCAAAGGTAGCCCCAAAGAATGCTTGAGTCAGCAAAGACATGCGATCCCCAACAAGGGAACGAACCATGTTAGCTTCAGTTGATAGCCGTGCACAAATGGCTGCACTCGTATTCTCATCTTGATCAAACCAACCAATTTCAAAAGTCATTAACTTTTCAAGAAGTTTTTCCCGCACCCTTTTTGTCAAGTGTTCTCCCATGACAGCAAAGTTGTAGTGTTGAAGGAGACTGGTAACAAAGTTAAAAAGTCCCAGGCCTAAGAAAACAAGGGAGTAGGTTCTTGCATCAGATCTGATGGACGATTTATTAGTATTGAAGTAAACTGATATAAGTGCGCCTACACAGTAAGCATTTATTGGTTGAACTGCACCAGAGCCGATGGCCCCAATGCATCCCAGCAAAGCTCTTCCATATTCTGGCGCATTCATCTTCAACAGGCGCAACTGGGAAGGAGCAGGATAAGATGTTTGTTTAAATTCATCATCGCTGTCATAACCATCATCATATTGGACAGAGTAGGGCGCGCTTATGGAAAATGCTGGGCTGAAAGGGTTCAACGCTGGGGTACTTGGTGTGCTTGATCTAACACTTAATGGGCTCGGTGGAACACTCATCTTGTACTGGTTTCTTCCACCGAATGGAGTGTTCGAAATACTTAAAACTTCGTTTTGCATTGCTAACTGCTGCAGCTGCACCATCTGGAAGTATTCCCCACCCTGTCCACCATTCATTCGCATAAGCTCATTATGTGAACCTGATTCAACCACTCTTCCTGATTGAAGAACAAAAATCAGATTAGCCCTTCTAATTGTGGAGAGGCGATGGGCAATGACAATTGTTGTCCTTCCCACCGATGCCTTATCAATGGCCTCCTGTACAATTCTTTCAGACTCTGCGTCAAGTGCACTTGTAGCTTCATCAAGCAGCATAAGTTTAGGGTCTCGTATTAAAGCCCTTGCTATGGCAATTCGTTGTTTTTGTCCTCCAGATAATTGAAAACCAAATTGCCCAACCTAAAGGATCAAAGGGAAAACTCAATTTTTACAAAGTTATCGGCAAGCTGGAAAAATGGAGTTTATTATATATTTCATGCCCAAGGAAATTTTTGCCTTTTGTCACCAATAATGCATTCAAAACTAAAAACGTGAAATTGGTAACTTGAATTTGTAAATGGGTAAAACTCGCATACTAGAAAAACATCAATCTGATTAGTCTAAAGGTAGAATTTGCTTTACTTGAGTTTCATATCCATCAGGCAACTTTGAAATGAAGTCATGTGCATTTGCACCCTTTGCTGCTTCCACCACATCATCCACCGACGCTCCTTCCTTCCCAAATAGTATATTCTCTTTTATAGATGTCGCAAAAAGAATTGGTTCTTGATTAACCAGGCCCATTTGGGATCTTAACCATCTAAGGTGAAGTGTTTTAATCTTATATCCATCCAAGAGAATTTCACCTTCGATGGGGTCATAAAATCTTTGAAGCAATGAAATAGTAGTGGACTTGCCAGAACCACTTCCCCCAACAAGACCTACAGTTTTGCCAGCCGGAACTCTAAGATTTAAACCTTGTAGGATTGGTGTATCAGGCCTTGACGGGTAACTAAAATAGATGCCTTTAAATTCAATTTCTCCTCTTACATAAGATAAAGCCTTCCCTTTTTTATCTTCACTGTCTATTGATGGAAGCCGATCAATCGTCTCACTGATTCGAGTAGCTGCTGCTTTTGCTTCCGTAATGGCAGTGAGATTTGGAAGTGCAGTCAAAATATTCCTGCAAGAATGAAATGGTGAGTTTAAAAATCAAGTTAAGAAGCCTATTCTCCTCTCTACAGACAGAGGAACTGAAAGCACAAGTTGTTAAAAGAATTTACTCACAATCCTCCCATGAGGACAAGAAATCCAGATACAAATATATCGCCACCTCTTTCTCCTCTTTTAGTGACTAAAATAGACCCCACCCATGCCTGAAAAGCCCAGCTAACATAAATGGCGCCCATGCTTCCCATCATCAATCCTCTTGCAAAACCTTGCTTTATTCCTAGTTCCATAGTTGTTTGTAGTGCCTGGCTGAACCTATCAAGGGTTTGACTCTCGCCAACATAGGAATATACAGTTCTTATTGAAGAAATTGCTTGTTCTGCGATACCACCAGCAACCCCATAAGATTCAATCATCTTCATTCCCACGTCCATCATAAGCTTACCAAATCCAAGCCCAGGGACAATGAACATTAAGGAGAATGGGATAGCAGCTAATGTAAGCCTCCATGATAGTGTAAAGGCAAATATGAGGCAGAAGAAGAAAGATGACATGTAAGCAAGGCAATCAGGTATCTACATTCAAAGAGTAACAAACAGATTTTATAATCAGATGAGTAGACAAAGACAAAATATATGTATAAATTCTTCACTGCTCACTAGTTTCCAAATAGTTATACGATAAGTTACTCTAAGATTTTACGACTTTCAGTTAGTTGTGATATTGAATTGTTTTTCCACTAGGCTGTGCACCTCTTGTATTACCAATTTACTTATCAGGTCAAAATTAGCTATTTTCTACATGACAAGACTGGATGTAACCAGTTAAAAAAGGGTAGACTCTTCACCACTGACTAAATATAAATATAAGTGCTTTGGGTTGTAAAGAGATAATAGGGTTATCCTATCGTATAGAACAAAGATCTTCAAGGCGATACACTAGACCTGTTCTTTTCTGTTGAACACTTGTAATGAACAAAATTTGAGAGTTTTTAACTCAACTCAACAACATCTTTTATCACAAACTAGATGGGTAGTGATGAGTCTATATTAGTTAAATTCTCATATTCATAATATACCTTTAAGAGAATTCCCATTCTTGTCAATAATGTTAAAGAAAAGTTTATAGATAAAAGTGGGGGGGAAATTATGTGCAGAACTAAGTAAAATAATTTGTACTATGCTATTCTTAGGATGTAACTATTTTCATTATATTCTAGCCGCTTGTTTTTATGCAAAAGAGAATAAGGAAAGACCTTCTCGCCTATGGCAACTTGGACTGAACTGGAATCAGAGGAGATGGTTGAAACAACTTGGAAAGTTATAGAGGAGTCTGCTGCTTGGGTGTCAAAGAAACCAACATCTTGTCTCAGAACAGATTTCAGGTATTCTACTCTCATTCGAGAAGTTTGCCTATCCGCAGTTCTTTCCCAACATAGACCTTCTGCAAAATTAAATGCCAACAAAAATGCAACAACTAGATAGTCATTTTTTACTGAAGGTAGAATCTATATAACTTTGTAAACAACTTGACAATTGAAATGAACAAAGAAGAGGTACAAGAAAAGCAACAGACCGACAAAAGCAGATAGTCCAACTCCAATTGCTACACAGAGCAGCCTGAGTGAAAACTGAAAAAAAGTAATTTGAAAAGTTGAGCCACGTTATGTATCAAAGTTCACAAGTCCAATAGGATTTGACAGACGCAAGTATATAAGCACTTCTTATAAGCTGCAGCTTCCCTTAGAAGGACCAAATTGTGCTTCAAGAAAAGCTGAAAGCCCCTTTTAAATAAATATCCAGAACTTTTAACATCTTTTGGCATATACCCTTTGAGAAAGTGTATCTAATGATATAGGCTAGTTCACATTAAAGGATATACTGATTATATTTAAGACTTCTTCATGACTTGAATAGGAAATCTGTTACCAACCCTTTTTAAATAAACTAAGATCAAATACTTAATTAAACTACATCTATTCTGTCTTTCAGTTGAGCATCCTCAGGTTTGTGCACATGCAAACTGGCAGACGATCAAACTACGATTGAAACATTTTCTCAAACAGTTAGCATGCAGTTTTTATAAATTATATGATATGGAATATTACAAATCTGGCGGCCGTTTGGGCTAGACTTGGTGATGAATTACGCACATAGTACAAGAATTTAGTGCATAGATGATGCCTCTCCTGATATTAATAGTTGAACTCGTCATTCTCAACAAATAAAATGACGGTTGTTTCCACGTTCATGGCAAAGCCTGTTGTTTCAGGCCTTAGAAAAGTCGTTTTGTTCGACTCAGAAGCGTATTTTTCAAGGACCAAGATACTGAGGGCAAAAATAGATAAAATATACAATTAACGCATTATTGGCTTAACATGAAAATAATTTATTTATTTTTTTTGCTAAATTGCAGTATTTTGGGTCAGATATGCAGTTAACTAATGAAAATAAATTTTTAATGCATTAATTGCCTTTAGCTATATTAAATGTCTATAATATTCCCTCCGTCCCAAAATAAAAATTCTTATTACTATTTTAAATAGTTCCAAGTTAAATTTTTACTCACCTTAAATAATTTATTTTTTTACAATAATTTGTCTATAATAGTCTTAGTATTAAATGTCATAATTCTGTTCTCTATGCATATTTATGAAGTATCACTAGTCATGTGCAAAAAACTATACAATTAGATAAGAATTTAAACATGAATAATTTTGTCATTTGACCCTCCTTTTTAATATGTGCAAAAAGTCAATCGGAACTTTTTTCTTGAGATAGAGGGAATATAATATTACAAAACTAATACAGAATCTAGTACTATTATGCAAGATTACTTAAATATTACTCCCTCCGTCCAATTTTAGGTGTGCTAGTTTGAAAGTATACTCTTATTAAGAAAAAGATTTTATATTAAAATTACTCATCTTAATTACTCTATTATCATCTTTTTTGTTTTATTTAATCTCTTAACTCTTTCTTGAAAAACAAAAGAGAGGAGAGAAAGGAAAAAAAGCGTTATGGTTGTGCTTTCAATGTCAAAGTTAGTAATACTACTTTTTTTTAATCTATATCATGTTATTTTTAATGAATTTTTTAAAAGGTAAATGAGGGTATTATTAAAAAAGTAAAGATTTGAAAAAATTAAAAAGAAAATTAGAACAAGTAAACTTAGAAGGAAGGAGTATTAGTTTTTAAGAGAGAATTAATATAGCTCCGAGCTTGTTCTCATATATCTTCAAAAGACTTTCTAACATCTGCTCACCGCCACTACTATTTGAAAATATAAATTAAATCATCTCCTTGAAAGTAGTTTGTCTTGAATTAAAATTGATCTCTAGCTAGTTCATGAGTAGTTAAAACAGAGCTACCTTGTTAACGGTAGCAATGGAGACGGTGGCATTGGGTTCAGCATAGCCGTTAATGACGTGGCTAAGAACAAACATCATAAGAGGAATTTGCAGTCCATCCCCCAGGCTCCCCAAGCTTCCGGCAACCATTAACAACTTGTCCGTCCCATCCGCATACCGGAACATCCCCTCCTCGTTCTCTTTGCTTCCACCTCCCATTATATATATATATATATATATATATATATATATATATAATTTGCTTCAAGGAATTAATTAATGAAACTACCTTCCTACAAATTATTTAACTTGTAGATCTTTATATATAAGTATTTGAATTGATCATGCATATCTATATATATATATATATATAGTCTTGCATGCTGCAGGCTGTTAACGCCTGTATTGTCATTTTACTAAGCTTCACTAGCTAGTTGTAATAGTTATTTCATGCATTTTTAATCATGTTCAGCCGGCGTTTTTGTCCATTGGAGTTAATCATTCAATATGTTGGTTTCTATAATTCCAACCACCATTTATTACTATCTATCTATATGTCTTTCCATAAATTAATTTTAACTATTTCGGCTATGCGCTAGGCCGCTATATATATATATATATATATATATATATATATATATATATATAGTTGTTTAAATTATATATAAGGGACTGATTCATAGTTAACGTTGTTAAATTAAAATTATCTTTACAGATCGTGAGCGTTCATCCGATTATCTAACAGTTTAATAGAGCTATCGTCCGTAGTTTCTTTAAAAGGTTGCAAGAATGGTCTTATTTGAAACAACTCGGGTCAAATCCGAGTCCGGAATAAATCATGGGTCAAATCTAAGTCCGAATCGAATCAAATTCATCCAAACAATGCCTTAAACCACTAGCACAAAAGTATTTTCTTGAGTCATCTTTGTCCACCACAGACTCACTCAAAAGGTCATGACGGAAGGTACTATTGTTATACTTAATTCCTTATATACAAACAAATTTTTCTTATATCTTTCGATCTGAGACTGTGATATTACGTTATTCCACCATACGACTCAAATTGACTCAACGATTACATTCATTCACTCTAGGATTTCATTCATTCACTCTACAATTGTGAATCCATTGATGGCCATCATTAGGGACCCGTTTGTTTGATTCTTTACTCAAATAAAACAAAAGGCCAAATTAAAGAGGATGGCATCCGTCCGTTCGATTGATTTGTTTAAAGCTTTAATTCTTCAAAGATCCCCTTCCACCTAACGGGAAATCTAAAGCAAGTAATTAAGGTTGCTATAGCTGCTGGAGACGTTTGTTAATGGACGTTTTTGTTGTAATCAACGTTTGCTTCTATAATTCCAACACCAATTAATTAATTACTTAATTTATCTTTGCTTTGCGTAGACATTCAATCGATCAATTATGACAAATTAAATTAACAAAGCTTAATTAATTACTATTAATCTATGAAGAAGTAGACTCTGGCCTGGGCATTTTTAGGCTGCTGGTCTGTACCTGGAATCTTTCGTCGGCAAAACTAGTACATACATATATATATATATATATATATATATATATATATATATATAATATAGAGAAAATGATCCATAGCTTGCATTAGTTATGAGCATTATTTTAGCTAACTCATCTCCTGCCAGCTAGGCTAGGGTCGACCGCTATTCTCTCTTATGGGTAGCCAAATTTTTTCATATTAATCTCTAGGGAGAGTAGTTGCCAACATGAAAGGTAGTAAAAATTAATCATAGGACTTGAATTAATTATAATTTAAATTAAAAAAGTATAACTAATTAATACTCAACTCGCTAATTAATTCACAAATATAAAGAATTATAAAATGAGTAGTAAACTAATATACTTGACTAGATAATTTAAGAGTAGTAGTTGACTGAGTAATTTGTTTGTGAGTAAATCACCATTTCTTATATGGATTGTCAATAATATTAATTAATAAAATAAGGTACGTATAAAGATAACTATTGATTATCAGCTTATAATTATTAATTATAAATAGTACGTAAGTGATTCAGTTTATATATATATATATATATATATATATATATATATATATATATATATATTAGCGTTTGGTTAAATTGGTATTAACATCATGCCTCAATTTGCCACTAAATAATTACCGTGCATTATTTTTAATCTAAGATATTTGAGGGTTAGATTTCTTCCCCTGGAATTGTAAATATTAAAAAATCAAACAAACGGGAAGTAGTAATTAAGTTTTACTATTATTCTCCTCTACATCTTTTTCTTATAATCTTCTTAGCAAGATTGTTTTGATCATAATAACCGGTCAAATTTCATTAGCGCTTACAATTCACGTGAGAAACTCCTCATTAAAGGATGTTCTAATAAACACCATAATCGAAATGATATAAATTGAAACTTGCATACATAAATTACCCTCCTCTCCGGTCCTCCTCTTAATTCTTCTATACAAATTGTGATGATTTAAGAAATGAATCAAAAAGAATTAGCAACCAGAATAGCTTGCCTGCACCGTGCCTTGGCTTGTTGAAGCCTCTCACTCAATGTCTCTTCCTTGACAGCAGCTTTCACCATTGTCAAATCCATCTCCATTAACTTCAAAACCCTAAACAACTCCCTCACCATTCTATCCTCCACTTTCCCTTCCTCTCTCAGCACCTCTGCTTCTTCTCTGGCTCTCTCCGCCACTATCTCTCCAACTTTGGCCAACAATTCCGTCGAACCGAACTCTCTTCCCATAAGTTCCTCCAATTTCTCCAAGAAATCCATTATCGCGTACCCTTTTGGCTTTTCCAGGGGAATCGCCTTACTTCTTTTCCACCCAATTTCAAAGTTTGGTGGCTCCGGTTTTACAAGCCCGCCTCTCGACTTCCGCTCCCTGATTATTTCAGATTTTCTTCGCTTTTCAATCGGATAAGTTTCAGAGTAAAGAGGTGGGGCCGGGAAATCATCAGCAGCCTCAGGCTCAGGGGATGATGAGTTGTTTGAAGATTTGATTGGGAAATATTTTCTGGGTGAAGAATTATGAAAATGGACGGATGGGAATGATGGAGTTGCAGAGGAATGGTTTGGGTACAGGTGTTGAAAAGGGTGGGGATGATTGAGGAGGAGGAACTGAAGGAAATTGGAAGCCATGCCCGGTGAGAAACCAATTTTGAGTACAAGAAAGAAGATAAGGCTATGCCAACTACTTTTAATTTTTATTTAAACTTTTTTCCACTTCTCTTTTACTCCTACCAAATGGTACAATTTGGCAATGGGAATGCATATATTTTCACAACAAATCTTTGATACTACTAATTTATTAGCCCCCATCTCGTATGGATGGATAGTAATCGAGTTTCAGACTCCTCTACGAAAAAAGTTTTTTTTTTTTAAAAAAAAACTCTGAAAATATTAAAATTACTTGTAAAAATAATAATTAAAAATTACTTGCATAAATAACGATTCTCTTTGGTTAATAATACTGTTTTTGTCAAAGTACCACATTACAAAAATTAATAGAAGTGCAACTTTCTCATGTTAAAATATATTTAGAAGCATCACACTATCACTTGTTCTAAAAAAATAAATAATTATGAACATGGTATTTAAAAAATTAATCTTATTTTAAAATAAAATAAAAATACCACAACGAATTCATATCTCCAATCTCGTCTCATGTCCGATCCATGTACTGCTATCATGTAATGTAATTATTGTCCATTTACAAAATTAGCGGTAAGTAAATAAATAATTATACATGAACAATATAGATTAGGAGTACGGGGCAGAAGAATTTAGACTACTTGGTAACAGGTGTTTGGCTCACCCGTTTTCACAATTCACAAGCAGCTCACCCTCGTTTTCGCAAATCCCAACAAGGACCACCCAAGTCAGGGCAGCAAACCACCAGGGCACTGCCACCATGTGGGCAAAGAACCACCAGGGCACGACAGGGTAAAAGCAACAGAAAAGGACCAAGTTTTTAACCCAGTTCTTGCTAATTCACACGGAATACCATACCCATTACGTATGTACCGGGAGCATTAGAGTGGCAAGCAGAAATTTAAAAGGAAATCAATCTCTCTCCGTAACTGTTTATTACTGCACGCCATTGAAAACTAGAGAGAACCTCCTGATAACTTACAAAAGGTTTTGAAGTTCTGAACTAATAAATTGATAAGATTCATACAATAAACTTTACTCTGAAGCAGAGAGGAGCTCTAACCTAGAAACAGCTGTCTATCAAATCTGTTAACAATTTGACATCACAAAAGTTACAATCTCTTGTTCAAAATTCCAATTGGATATATGATTATGCCTTGTATCTCACTGATTGGTACATACACTCGACATATATTTGTACTTGTAGCATATATACAAAAAAGAATTGGCAACCCCATATGACTGGGATCTCTTTTATCCCAAAATTTTAAATAAGAAAGAAAATGACAACTTATATTCGAGTCCGCAATTGGGTCAGTAATCTCTGCATGCTCTCAAGTTTATGACTCAGTTGTTTCATATGGTCTAGGTGCTCACCTGATTCAGCAGTAAGAGCAGCACAAATGATCTGGGAATCCAAAACCGCCACCTCAAGTGAAGTAACTGTTGATTCAAAGCTTGGATGACGGCTTTCACTAATCACATTCGAAGATGGCCACGTCGCAGTGCTGCTGGTAATACTACCCCTGCTAAGCTTTTCTGGGCTGACAATCTTGTCGAACCCCTCAGTTCCTGCAAGTCATCAATTTCATAAATTCTGAAGTCAGGCCATTTGAAGTATAGAGTGATCATATACATAAAAAAATACTAAAGAAAAATAAAATTAGAGGGGGTCGGAATTACGTCTTGTTAACCATTACTCCTGTTCTTTTAGTTTAATTTATTTCATTTTATCCTTTTATTGGGCTGTTGTTTTATGCTTTTCCTTTCCTCTTGCCTTTTTGATTTATGTTTACATGCGATTCATTTTCAGCCCACCCCAACCAATTTGGGATAAAAGGCATGGTTGAGTTGCGGTGAGTATACTGAATGTAAATCTTTAAAAACAATCCTATCAAGGCATTTTTTTACTTTGTTGTAGCTAAATGTTAGACCTCAACCAAAAAGAAAAGTCACAAGTGTATAGATATGACAGACTTCATTTCTTAAAAAACTAGTGAACAATACTGAATATATATTTTTTCAGAAACTTATGATCCTGACCCTTCATATAAATAAATTTCTAGTATATTAGTTCTGACAATACTTGTTCCTAGTCAATCTAGAGTTTGTAGTCCACAGCATTGAACCCCTATCTTTCCACCCCCATTTATGTTTAACATGTGATCATTCCAGCCTAGCACTAAAAAAACATAAACTGTAATTTCAATCTGATTATATTTAGAACATACCAAGGTTGCTTAGTTGCTCAATTGCTGCCTGGCCAACAGAACCTTCCAGCTTAAGTACCCGTAGGACTCCAGCAGTTATTCGGCCCATTGAGTCAACTTCAGACTTGCAACGAAAAGCTAGGTTTTGCAGCTCATCCTTTGTTACAACCGCCTCAAACTACAAGATAATAAATTTGTAATGTTAGCAATTTAGGATAAAAGAAAGTATTAATATAGCTAAATAACATGTTGAATGTCGTTACCGGCTGTTTCACAGAGAATTTCACATTTTCCACTACCCACTTGGCCATTGCACTATCGACATCGTCTTCAGATATCACCATATCGACTTCAAAATTAATCCCACCATGTGTCTCAGCATTTTGTTTGAACCCTTTTGAAAGTTCACCATTTTGCAGGATGTTTTTCCGGGGCTGGGGCTTTGGCTTTAAAGTCTTCAAGTCTTCCACAGCAACCTGCAAAGCAATTTCTCACAATGATGCATTCACCGAAACTGTATTAACTAAGAATGTAGATTATAAAAAAATAAAAATTGATAACGATGATTATTTCACAGTAAACCTAAACCAGGTGTAAGGTCTGAAGCAGCAACGTGGTACAGGCTTTAGAAGTAAATATTCAACCCCGACTCAAGCAAACATGAAACTCATAGAGATTTAACCAATCAAGTACCGAAAAGAATATATCATGAGGCTAGGAAAAACCCACAAAAGGTTTCTAACAAATCCAAGTACCCAAAAGAATAATATCTCATGAGGATGGGCCCAAATAAGGTCTCTAACGTCATCTAGTAAGTTGAGATAATATTTCATAGTCCATAGTTTCTTGTCAAATGATCAAAAAAAAGTGGCACAGAATTATATAGATGAAGTCTTAATTACGTAGGACAAATATTCCATGAAAAGAATTTTCAGACAATGTTTTATCGTACCGTTATAAAAATAATATGCATTTAATTTGTAGTGGTGACACCTCATACCAAGGCCTACATTTCATTATTCAACACCCTACGAAAAGTAAGGAACTAAGTTCTCACTGTAATCAATTCGATAGGATACTTCTGTCTTCGATGTGATGTTCCTTCGCTATTCACATGCTTCTGGCTGTTTTTCGCCTTCACTTGCAAACTCTTGAAAGTTGTGTGCCAGCACCTCTCTGCTCTATGAGAATCTTCAGAATCACTGAACCACCACCTTTCTGCCATCTCCTCTGCACCTTCTAGAGCAAATAGCCAATTTTTAAATTCTATTGAAACATCCACATCATCTGGCGTACCCAAGTGCAACATACTACTGTTTTTCCCAACTGAACTTCCATCTAAAGAGAGGATCACGGGATGAAAAACAAAAAGATGAACATAAGTTAATTAAAGTGGCAATAGAAAAGACACCATAGGAGACAGTGGGAAGCATATCAAACAAGATTAAAAACAAAAAACAAAAAAAAAACCTCACCGTTATTTTCTTTGAGCTCATCCACTATCAGAGGTGAAGCTTTCAAAAGTTTTGAAAAAGGCCCAGCAGATAAATGCTCTATCCCTTTAGAAAGCCCCTCTCCTGGACCACCATCTGGCCCAAGAATTCCAAATCGGTGCAGCAGAGCCTCAGCATAATTCATTCCTCCCCCAAGCCGAACACCAGCAATACAAGCTGACACGGTTAAACTATGGCACTCCATGTCCTCTGCATTGTATGGGATCACATGCACCATATTTATATCCAAAAATGGAACTGAGACGGCATAGTCATTTGATTGACTCTTACAACTGTTTTGCACCCAAAAAACAGCCCTCAGTTGAGGGAATCCATTTTCAGCCACATGACCATCTTCAATAGAAGGCGGTACCATACCGTTCTCATATGCCATGTTTCTCTCAGTGTCTGCACAATCCACCTTAACTCTATTCCAACTTACACTAGTAGAAATAGCTATAGCACCACCCAAAGTTCTATGACTTACTTTAATGAACAGATTTTCTCCCACAAACTGAACCAGAGGCCTTCTTAGAGTGTCTTTGGAAGAAGATTCCAGAAATCTTAGCTGGAGGTCCTTCACCACTAAGCTTACAGCAGTATCCCCAGGAGCCTTTTCAATTAGATTTCCACCAAACGACTCGTTTCTTGATTCCTTTATTCGATTATTTTTTCCAACTATTACTATCCTTTCACTGACACTACCCAAGTAGGTATAGAGATCCAAAACAAAAAATAACTGCTCAACCGAAGTGTTGGACAAATACTGTTGACATGCAACTCCTACTCTGACAATCCCTCCGGGAGGAGGAATGTTTGTTAATGGGCTCCCATCTGCAGTCGCCATTGCTACCTCAACACAAGCACCTTTCAACTCAACACATCTCCACAAATTTGAAGAACTTGTAAAAGAAGATTGAACTCCAGCTGAGTCATTACAGGATTCCAGAGACAGACTAAGAAGAGAAGCTCCGGTTGTCCATTTTTTCTGGCTGGCATCAACCGGCTGGTCCTCCCAAAGACAAAAGCACGCAGGATCCTTCTCAAGGTTCAGTAGCCCAAGCTTTAGAGAAGGCGACTCCGAAAAGAACAATTCCTCAATATGAAGCCTTGCTCCAGCAAAGGAGCTTTGATAGCTAGTGTTTACACTGTCGGTAGGATAGTTAGGTCTTCTCGTCTCCAAAGGCACAGTGATATCTAATCCTTTAACATTGAGTGTGAGGGAGTTTACTGAAAAATCTGGTAAAACAGCACCAGGCTTGACTACAATTCCATCAGTTAAGAAGGAGCAAATCCTCAGACAGGATTCTTCCTGAAGATGAATCTGACAAAAGAATGATAGAAGATTTTAAAAGTAATCAATCAAACAAATGAATTTTTGTGGTATATAATGAAAAACAAGATGTATACCATAAGAGGCTGACATTCAATAACTGTTTGTGAAGCAAATGATGGTGGAGCTGGGGAAGGCTTGAACTGAAGCGAATGGAGATTTATTAAAGGAACACCCTCATTTAATTTCCATAAATGGTCCCCTAGTGGATATATTGGAGGACAGAAATTTTTCCCTGGTCATACAACAAATGAACTAATCAATTCTCAAAAATGATAACTCTACTCCCACCATATTAATGGCTCCAAATAAATGAATCTAACTTTCAGAATGAGCAAGGAAATTAATACCGAAGTCCGGAATATGCAGAAAATCATCTGTAGCATCATGCATTGGCGGTTGCACTAAGGTGCATGGAGGGTGTAAAAATGTATCCCTGCACCAGTCATACAAGGACGTGTGCCCAATTAACTAAAAGCAGACACAATTTCCCAACTATATGTAGCACCAAAAGCATTGCGCAGACAGTTATAAAAAGGGCAAAAAATACAAAGAGACTTACAGAGATATACATAAAATGAAAATGAAAATTCCTTCAAGCAACAAATATCACCTTTTGGTCGGTGTGGCATTTATGTTTAATACCAGACGAATAATGAAATACACAATATAACTTGGTCACCAATATACTTAAGTCTCCTTAACGAGAATTATTAAAATCCTAAAGTCGATAATTATATAAAAAAGCCCAAGATGATACATGACCAGATTTTAGGGGTCCAATTTAAAAAATTATTACCCTTTGAGAGGTCGGTGTCGTAAGATTCTAACAACTATGAGCACAAGAATGTCAAGGAGACATATAATTAACTTTGGACAAATATATAAGAAAGTGTAAAAGCAACAAACCTTAGAAACAATCCACCTATCATAACCTGAGTCAAGTATTTAGCATTTTCTCCATCAGAAACGCTTGCCTGTACGAAAAGTATAACCTTATAATGCTAGATTCTAGCTATGCATGAGAACCCATTGAAACACATCAGAAACCATGCATAGATGTTAAATTTCTCTAGAAATATACCCGAGAAAAAGAGAGTGATTGCATTAAAAGTTCAAGCTGGAACTCTGCAAGTAAAACTGTAATTATTAGCAATATTTTCAATCTGTGTAGCCAGAAAAAAAATTATATGCACCGCCAACATATATACAACAATTATATGTAATAGACATTGCTCATACAAAAAGGAAATCAATGAAGAGTCTTAATAAAAACCAAACTCCAAAGAAATTAGGCTTGTTTCAAGGAGGAAACACTAACCAGCATCCTTAATGCCGAGAAATATGTGGTCCACAACAAGGCAGACAAGAGAACGTCCTGCAGCTTCTGAAGAACGCTGTCAGGAGAGAGAGACTTGGTTGGTATTTGTTTAGAGCCATTAATAAGTCTTTTTATTAGTAAATTTAGTCAACGGGACAAATTGAACCTGTTGAACATTTGGGTTGACATCTCCTCTATTTAAGCAGACATATAATCCAGTCAAGAATCGGAGGAGAGCACGCAATCCTGCTCATAGTATCATTCAAAAAACTTAACAAGGGTTAATGCTAATGTAAAACAAGAGTGACAAAAACCCATTAACTTGCCTGGTTCACTTAAAGCAGGGCAAACGGCTTCAGTGATATGCAACTGAACCTCAAGCCCCAATGGACTATTAAATTCTGTTCTCTGAATCGTAATCTGATCATTATTAAAAAGGAGGAGTTATTACAAACTATCAAACACTGTTCCCTTGCATATCCTTACTCTCCAGTTAAATGCAAAAATTCACAGAGAATCAACTCAAACCGTTAATTTGCATTACATAAGCCTCTCCTGATACTCCTTCAATGAATCTCTCCCCTCCAAAGAACACCCGCTTTGCGCCATCATCATCTTTCCTGTTAGATCCCTCTTGAGAGCTTGCAAAATGAGCGTCCGTAAACATATCAGGATGAGGCAGGAGGTCGATGGATAAAAATTCCCACTCAAGCTTCTGATGACCAAAAAACAAATCATTGTAAACTGATATGATATCGATGTAGCAATAAAGCATCACAGTTAATGGAGTATACAAAGTCAAATATTTTGAGATGCAGCAAATAGCAAAGATCTAAAGAAATATAGTTTAAAACCACCACAATTATATAGGAAAAGAACACAGAATAACAGGACAAGCTGGCATGATCACTTTAAACACATAAATGTTCTTCTTTAAAAAATTAAGATGGCGTAATTACTTTGAACACATAAATGAACTTCTTGTCAGCAGAAAAGTCCCTCGCGTCCTTAAGATTTACAGCCTGTTACAGACAATTGTTTATTATTCAATGATAAATTTAAGGAAACAGTAGAAGCGAGTTAGAAGATAACCTGCCAACTTTCATTTGTGGTATAAAGCAAAAGGTTGCGCATAGTAATTGATGCCATAGGTGATGCCCTGTGAGTGGGGAATGGGGCCGGGGAATGAAGACGTCCACGGAAAACAATAAGCCATTGCCATAAAAACCAGGTAATGATACTCAAATAACAAACTTAGTCTTATACAGAAATTTTCAAGGGTAAAGCATTGCTTTTTGCATAAAATCACAAGAAGCAAGGTCCAACCTTAAAGACCTAACATAAAAAGCATCAGTTCCTATTAAATATTGTATATCAATACATTAGAAGGGAAGAGAATACGTAAACGGACAAGACTAAATGACTCTTGCACAGATATATCTCCAGCTAACAATGATGCAAAAATGAAAATTCATCTCGAACGATTACAAGACAATTTAATATCTAAAGTACATTTTTACTAGACCACCCTACAGGTCAAAGGACACGGGATAGAGGAAACTATTAAGCAGGTTCGCTCAAGTATATTTTGGTCTGTGTTCATTCAACAGTAATACAATCCCTTTGCTTATCCAAATTAGGGTCTTCAAATAATCTCCATAACAACTTGATTGAATGTACTGTATTTTATGACTTTGACCAGAGACTTGCTATAGCAATTAGTACAGTTGTTTTATTTAGAGAAAGAAATAAAAGTTAGATGAAAACATTGAAGGAGAAAGCCTATTGTTTGATGCTCTCTTCATCATGTAAGGTTCTGTTAAATATCATCATCATTACAGTTTTCCTTCATAGAATGTAGCCACTAAGTTATGCAATGAATAAGAATCATTGCTTTACCATAAACAAAAGACAACAAATAAGTAACAAAGATATGAAATGCTGGGTCAATGAAAAAATACCAAGTTGCTCCTCCCTGGTGTCGAGCACCACCATGAGTTTCAAGTAGAAGATTCACAGTTCGTACTTCTATAGTCATTCCATCTGCAATCTGATAATTAAATTGTCACAAATATGACTGAAATAAGTGTATACATGTGACTTGCCCAAGTCCTGAATATAGCATCGAGGGATTGGGGCTGGTGGCCAAAATATAAATATACCAATGCTTAATGCCAATATATATCCTAGAAAATGTTTCTGAGCACAAGAAGATAAGACAGTGGCACAACATAGATGGGGGAAAAACATCTCCCTTTAACTGGAAATATGGTTTCTAACAAGCTGACAGGTCAAGAAATTTTATCATAGACTTCAACTATTTGGTATCAGACAAACTAGTCACGTGCTCATGAGCTGATGAACACACCACTAATATCTGGTTTAAAGAAAGCAAATGATTATCAAATAATGATAAAATTATAAATCTAATGTCTCTAGTTTAACTTTCCAGCAAAAATTAGTGATTCAGGCAAAGATGATTAAATTGTACTGAAAGGATACATTTGGCTTTCCTTGTAGATAGAAAAGAAGGATTAAGGCTTTTCTACAGTCTCACATTTCACGTAATACTAGATAACATCATAAGTAGAAGTCCAGTATACCTTGTCCCCGTTTATGGGACAAGATGGAGCGAAAAAGATCAAATAAAGCAACACATGTAAAAGAAGAAGACCAAAATAAGTTCTAAAGAAAATGAGAAAGAGCCTACTGTAGAGACCTCTTCTACCCACCTACTACCAGCTTAGAAAGTGGGAGAGACCATCTATAAATTCTCAAACTTATAAACCGTCTCCGTGGAATCATTATAAGTTCATAATTTCGGACTTGTTTTCCAGATCTAGAGGTCTAGGGAAATTGTTTGCAATATGTTGAAGACTCAACAGCATTATCCTAAAAGTATTTTATATTTTTCATTGCCCTTGTAATGTCTAACGAGAGTTAAATATTAATTTAAAAAATAAATATATTGGGAAGGCAGTTGCTCAAGCGACTATAAATTACTTCAAGACATTTGATATTTAGCATTGCAATTTCTTAGTAACAGCTTTGACTATATAAAGTCAGGTCTCTTAAAAAAATCTCGCTAATAATATTATACTTGTATGTTACAACACATTTTTAGTTTGCCTGACAACATTTTTTTTGATAAGTATGTCTTACTCAACTATTCAGGATGCTAGCTTCTAAATAATGAAGAGCTGTTGCTTTCAGATATGAACTACACTGATTGAGCTAACATGACATGGTATATCCATTCTGCATACTCAGTGAAAAATGTGCAACTTCGAGCACATAAGATAGAGAAGAACCTTGTCAGCAAATCCATATCCACTACCCTTGGCAGAGCTGGCAGAGGCCTGGGCACTATAAGAAGAATTAACATTCAGTTCTACCAATAATCTACGACACGAAAGTTCAAATACTTAGCATAAAATTGAGCTTTGGTGATACCTGCTCGTGCTCCTACATGCATCCAAATCATCATTTTCTTCCAAAACCAAATCGAGCCTATCAATTTGAACAACAATTGGCTCTACTTGTACATTACTCACAGATGGAAGCTTCAAAGGTCATAGTAACCAGATCAATTAGAATTTAGAAACAATAGCTCAAGTCTAATACATATACAAATTAAATTCAAACAAGAGGGCACTTTACTTAGTGAAGCTGATCGTGATTCAAGTTTCACTTATTATGTTTCGTTTTCCTGGTTTCACAGCAGCGAAACGGTGCACAAGGCAATAGCATTTAAAATTGAAAAGTTGGAAGGAATTAAGTAGTTACCAACCATAATCTCTAATTTTCCGACTTTCGCCGTTGTTACATTCAGTGCAGGCGGTAGTCCAAGACTCGCATGTAAAGCATCCCCACATATATCTACGAATTCCACAGAACTCAAATCAAATTATATTGATGAAGTGTCAGTTCTAATCAAATCAGGAACAAGAACTAACCTAAATTGGAAAGTTGTACAGTGCGTCCTTGCAATTTGAACTGATCTCTGGTAAATGATTTGAGCCAATATTTCAGCGTGTACTCTAATGCTCGTGCTAATATCGACTCCATCTCACAAATAAATAATTACGTAACCTAGATCTACTAGTACTGTTTGAGGGGATGGGTGCCGGAAAAGACCTTGTTATTATGGTGGGTGTAAACCGCCGGATCGAGGGCGGTGGTGGTGAATAGTTTACCGAGTTCAGGCTTCAGGTAAGAAAAGAAGAATAGAGGGGACATGAGGAGGGTGTGGAATAGCACGTGCGAAGATGAGTTGGCACGTGCAATATTCTGTGGGGACAGGTTAATGTTACTTTCGGTGCGGTGATGATCAGCGACCGTTGATTACATGAATAGTGAGCAATCTGGGGACCGACAAGGGATAGACGGTGAGAGTACGAAAGGTTGGTAATGTGAAGTGGAGAAGATTGGAGCCTCGGGTATTGGATCTCGAGCTAGTCGATGCTGTCATAAACAGGCAATCGGGCGGAGGAACTGTCAGGAGATCATTTGTCGGCGTTCGGAAGCTTAATTAAAGTTGAAGGTTATAAAGCAGATAAGTACTACTCCAATAACGAAAGGCACGCATGGAATATAAGTTAAAGTTTGGGGTGCCAAAATTTTCTGTCGATTTTAATGTATATTAATATATATATATATATATATATATATATATGGCCCAATATATTACCTACATTATTAATAATAATTATTCATATCCTTTATAATAAAAAATTAATACATAAAATTACAAGATATATTATTTTTCTAAAGTTTACAATAACACATTATTAATTAAGTAAGGTTGTGTTTGTTTGTAAGTATTATAATCTAAATATTATAATTTATGGGATTATAATTTCAAGACTATTAATCTTATGATTATAAATAATTTTAAAACTATTAAGCTATTTTATAATTTCCAAACTAATAGTCTCAAGTCTAAATCTGAAAACAAACAAGACACTTAAAATTAATAAGTCATATCACAAGTATAATTCTTGCAAACAAGCACAGCCTAAATGTGTTAGACAACTTTATTTTATTTTGATAATATAATTGTAACACCCCTCGTATACACAAAATGTTAGTATATCATATATTAACTCTAATAATGTTGTTATTACTTCGCTTAATTATCTTACACTGATGTTTTGTGTCAATAATAAATATAGTAAGAAATTACATTTATGGATTTTTCAAAATTGTGGTACTTATCCCAAAAAAAAATTATTGCGCTTAATTTCTTAGTTTTGGTTCAGTTATTTTATTTATTTATTTTGTATTATAAATTAATCTCTTTATTTCTTTTTATTTGTCTTTTACTTTTTAATTCATTTTTTGTCTTATATAGCGTTTGTTGATTTTATTTGTTTTTATCTCTCTTTTACGTTATAAATTATCTATAATCTTTTTATAGTGCATGTAGAAATCTAATAGGAAAATGATATATATAACGACTTTACATGTCAATTTTTTATTGCGAAATATATGAATAAATATAATTGATAATACTTTTACGATGTATTTGATAATTTTATTAAATCTACTGTATTGATCGTTATTCGGCTGAAATCTTTCGCAATATATACTATTATTAGAATGACAATAAATTTTGCTTAAAAACAAATGACTATAGATCACATATTGAATGTTACTAATGTGATTCTTTTGTTATTTTTAATTTAATATTTAGTTTTTATATAGTTTCAAAATTTAATATTTATTTTTTACAATTAATCTTTCGCGTGACGCCTCAAAATAGGTTCACATAATCCATTTTGAGTCGTTAAAATACATGGTAAATAATTCAAATACAAACTTTCTATTTACAATTATTACTCTGTCGTGCAAAATACGACCACACATAAATCGTGAGTTTCAATACAAATATTATAACAACAGTACTTAAACTCTAAACCAATAATATTTTACATAAAGGTACAGTCAATAACTGTTTTAGAAATTAAAATATTTAGAAAATGCTCAAGAAAACTTTCGTACATGAGAGATCATACTTCTAAGTTATAATAGATATCATAGGACTTGAGAATTAACCTTGGTTGGCCCAATAGACCCCAAAGAAGAACGAGAAGATTACTATCCTGTTATATAATTATCTTCATTGTCTCAAACTGAGGATTATATTCCAATTATATTCCAAAATTATATAGGTAGTGCTCATAGATATAATCAACAAGTGGATGTGCACAACCATATCTTATGATAACACTAATTTGTATGTGGTTAGACATCTTGTATGATAGTGGCACACACTCTTTCAACTGTGACTCATATCCCAACCTTGGATAGCACCTCACAATGGCATCTATCAGTTTGCCATCCTATCTTATAATTTGATGAGAATAACCACTAACTCGAAATATTATGGTTACTAACTTGGATCATTAATTCACTCCCCGACTAGTCTCAGCTTCACTCTTATTTTTTAAGAAGAACAATAGAACCAAAAAAAAAGAGGAGAACTCAACTAGTCCAGTAAAGAATATCATGACTAAGATAACAAAGAATGAATTATCCTTAGTCTTTAACAGTGAAAATCTGACAGAATATAATAGAAAATAAGTTTTAGATCAACTACTACAGCGGAACGAACAATCCATTAAAAGAGTCAAATAAACCATAATGTCTACTATATTTTTCATGTTAAAAATCCACCAACAATATTTTATCCCTGTAACATCAATCAACAGTTCCTGCCCACAATAATGTAAACAGTTCATAATCATAATTATGTTGATAAATTTCTCTTTGCACCTAGGACGAATATAATTTTCATCACCTTTCTTTACCTGTAACACCAAAGATTATGGTTATATTAATTCACAATTCATGTTCATAATCATGTAAATCAACAGTTTCTCTTTACCACAAAGCCTTAATAGAACTTTCACTCAATGTCCTTGCCACAAAGGCTAAAGACACTTAATAATCATATCGTCTTTATACCCTACACCAAAGACCTTCAAACGTAACAACAATGGTCATGATCATACCAATCAATTGTTTATCTTCGCACTACGGGCCAAAGATATTCAACTGTAATATCAATGGTTATGATCATGCCAAACAACAGTCCATCTTTGCATTACGTGCCAAAGACATACAACTATAAAATCAATGGTCATACCAATTAACAGTCCATATTTGCACTACGGGCCAAAGACATACAACTGTAAAATCAATTGTCATAATTAAACCAATCAACATTTCATCTTTGCCACAAAGGCCAAAGATATTCATCAATCAATAGTTCATCTTTGCACTACGGGCCAAAGATAACTTTCACCACAATTTAAGTCTGAGAATTATGACAATGATATAAAGAATGAATTCAGTGAGATTAAGGATAAATATTAGAGATTTATAATTCAATTTATCCAGAGTTCAAGAATGTTCAAATTATCAACATGAAGATCAAAATATGAATCCAATTTCAAGAATAAGATTCATAAAAGATAATTTGGACAAAGAAAATAAAATAAAATTTCGTTGTGAACAGTACTCATGAATAGTACTATTTAAATAGTATCCTGACATGAAAAAATTAAAATTTAATAAGAAAGTTCAAACCAATATTTAAGTGAAATGATATTACATGAAGCGCAAACATAAAGGAATTTCTAATCATTTCAGGAATTATAGAAGCAATAGTAAGTTTAGATTTAGGAATATGAAATAAAATAATATAAGAAGCTGCAAATGAATTTTCACCCGTCATGCGGTAATCCGCGTAGACAGATCATTCCCACAACTTAATAAATAATGAATACGAATGGTTATGCACCAGGCATGCGGTAATCCGCGTAGACAGGTTATTCTCACAGCTTAATGAAAAATGAATACGAATAGTTATTCATCAGGCATGCGGTAATCCGCGTAGACATGTTATTCACACAACTTAATAAGGAATAGAATGACAACCTTTACGAGTATTGAAAGAAAATAACATTATTTACGAATACGAAATAAATAATACTTCTTACCTTAGTAGAAAATTGGATACTGCAATAGTGTAGTAGTAGAATACTCTTCTTTTTTCTCTTTTGTTCTCTCTTTATAGTTTATCTCTCTATAGTTTTGTGAATTGGTGAGAAAGAATGAAGAAACGAGCTTCTATTTATAAAATAATGGACTAAATAGTAACTGATTCACGGACGGTCCAAATTGATTTACTATTAAAACTTTAATCCGACGGTCCGTATTGATTTACTATTAAAACTTCAACCGACGGTCCATATTGATTTACTATTAAAACTTCAACCGACTGTCCATATAATTAGCACGTATCCCCATGGAATAATAAGCCAGATTTATAACAAAAGTCTCATGACAAACCCCTATATTTATATCAAAAATTGAATAAATATTTATCACAATTCACTCACTAGTACAAAAATGACCTTTGGACACGATTTTAAACCGTGACTACTAGCTTTTAGATACGGGTTTTTGTTTCACAAGTTGCGTGTCTACAGGCTTCGTGACCAATTTTGGTCACAGTGATTCCATCGTGTCGTTTTTTTTCTTTAAACCGTATCTAATTTCACCCCGTGACTAAAATGATGATCGATAGAAAATATATGTAGGTATTGAATACGGTGGTAGTTATAACACCGTGACCAATATCTACGTTTATAATTATTTTGTCACGCGAATATTATAAAACCCGTATCTAAAAATTTTTTGTTGTAAGCCTATGGTCACGGTTTGAAAGTTCAACCCGGGACCAATATGAATGTAAGGTAAGATTTTTTTTTCGTCACGTGAATTTTATAAAACGTATCTAAATTATAAAAATGGTCATAACAATGAATTAAAATGTGTCTAATGATTGGTAACCAATTTTCAACCGTGTCGAAACAAACATTGATTTCGGTTTTTCACCGTGTCTAAAAGGTTCCATTTTTTTTAAAAAAAAATTAATTTTTGTGGCACAATGCCATTCGCCAATAACAACCTACAAATGAACATGATTCCAAATATCAATCATAAGAAGAAAATAATATTACAAAAAGAAAAAGAACTATTTTGAATCGAATATAGTAATATCTAATATTACAAAAAGAATTTGTGGAAGTGTTACAATGATCTAATTTCATATTATTAGATCATATTTCTCTTTTTCCCTATCCCTGCAAGTGTATTTAATCTGAAATATATAATGAAGTCAGTAACCGAAACACAATTTCTATAATGTCTGTTTGGGACTACGACAACTATTACTCTATAGAAAAACCAAGGAAAACATTTAACTTATATGGTATATACAACACTGTAACAATGGCTGGAAGGAATGATTAATGCAGGATCGCGGCGGTCATCCCTTGGGTTCTAGAGCGGCAATTTTCCTAACAACTTGGGTATTGTCTGCCTCAAACCCTTCACTGTAATAGACTCTCGACCATTGGCAAACAGCGCTGATCTTGTTCCCTGCAAAACATAAATCATCGTTCAGTAGAACCATTGATTGACAAAGCAATAAATCTTTTCCGAAGTGTTAAAAAGTAAATATTCTAAGTGGGTATATGTTCATCACCCAATAAATTTCAATATGGAACAGTTCGACAATTTAAACAAGTAAATAATTGACAATAAGTCGTAAAACCAGCCTGCAGCATTCCAAACAGGTAGTCACCATAACCACAAGTAATAATGCATATGCTACATATTCAGGTAGTCACCACAAGTAATAATGCAAATTTTTTGGGTGATACGATAAGAAAATAATAATGCATATGCTACTTATACAGGAATTATTGCCTAGGTTAGAGATGGTAAGCATCATTTGTCTGGACAACATAGTTCAGATTGTGGGTGGCAAAATGCATAAGAACATAATCCATTGTTGTTTTCTATATCACCTGATGACCAACACAAACTGCTCATTAAGGTACAGTACATATCTCAATCCATTTGGCAGGGGGACACAAACAAGAAGTGATCAATTTGTATTTGTACAAGTTGTGAAAGGTATAAGTTGTGAGGTAGTTAATATGTTTGTTACTGAACATATAATCTGCAGAAGTGTTTTAACAAAAAAACATCAACTCCACCTCAACATAAATAGGTAGCTGAAAAAGAGGTCTCTAACCAACTCACATATGGACGGCCAAAAAAAACTCCTATATGGAATGCACTAACAAACTCCCCCATAAATAGGTAGCTAAAAAAGAGGTCTCTAACCAACTCACATATGGACGGCCAAAAAAAACTCACAAATTTTTAGTACACGTACAAATTCCCCCATGACTTGCTTCTCCATAAAAAACCTGTTAAATAATCAAACTGGCCTAAACTTATGGAACATATGTAAGCAATTTGTACAATGAGCTCTGTTGTTGTTGTAATTTGTACATAGAATAGAAGGAAGTCGCCTTGAAGCAAATAAGAGAAAGACAAATTTATCCTTTGTTATGGATAAATTGTTTTCTATGGGTTTATTTACCAGATTTTGTTTCTTAAAATTAGGTAATAGTGCATACAGGCAAGGTTCTCTTTGAATGTACAGAAATGAATAAGACTTCCACAAGTTGCTTGATTTGAGGTATATCTCAAAGATAATTGACTGTATTTGTCATGACGAAGTTTATTTATCTAAAAACTAGTGTACAAAACTTTGCAACCTCCACAATCATAACTATGTTAATCAGGCATACCTATTTAACCACCGTAACTCCATCATTCACAATTTTTGGGGCACCATATTTGCTTTCCAAGACAACATTCCTGCCCTTTGGACCAAGAGTAACCCTAACTAGATCAACTAGCTTGTTCACACCAATTTTTAACAAAAAAGGCACAAAAATAATTTACAAGGCAGTAAAAACTATAGTCAGTCAGAACTCCCAACAATGCCTTAGATTAAAAACAAATTTTAAAAAAACTCAACCATGATTCCGAGTGTATACATACTGAACGGAGAAATGAAATGAAGCAAAAAAGAAAACTGCATCCTCTGTCAGTTTCTCACCTAGCATGTAATAAATTACCTGCACAACAGCACAAGTATTCTATTGGTTAAATATTTGACAAATAGACTGCAAGTCCTCAAAAAGAAAGTAGAGTTGTAAGGCTTGTGAACCATATCGTATCCCAAATGACGTGCGTGTATTTATTACTACCTTGATTATACATGTTGTTGGGTACATTAGTGTTCTCATTATCCATTCATAAACACTAGCCAGAAGCCACTTAGAAGTAAAGGATATATGGATTCAACAGAGAATCATATGCTGCTGCCAGAATAGGAAACTGAACTAGAAGAGTATTTGGGTCTTATCCAAGACCTTTTCCTGCTTCCTTAAATAATTGCCAATTTAATGTGGCATATCCATTGCAGACTACTTAGAAATTTGTATTTTATTGGGATGACTATTGTAAGACTGGTGCCGTATTTTTATAATTCCCTAAGTTCTCCTTCTGCTCCAAATCCCTACTTCTCCGAGGAGGACAAGTACTAGTTTGTCTACCCAAATCTGGACTTTTACTCCCAAGTTTGGTGACATTGCAATACCGGCAATAGCAGTTGTTTTTGCATTTACGATGTATGTTCAGCAGAGATGGAATTATGAGAAGCTCAGCCAAGCTCTTACATTTGGCCAATTTAAGCTTCTTCCATTGGACTCCCAAGTGTATGAAAGGTTGTCTTCCATATCATTCGAGGCTAAGCTTATTTCTGCTTCTGCTTCTACTGGTAGTAAAAATGGTTGATTGAGTGAGATCCCTGATTTACCGACACTCTGTAATGCAAATTCCTGTTCTGTTCAAGTAATGTAAAATAGTTTCTTCAAAAGAAATCTGTTTAAAATGATAAAATATTCTGAAGTTAACACTAATAAAAATAATTACTCTTTATTCATAAAATTTATAAATAATACTACTACAAAAGGAGTGCTTTGTAGTAATAGTATTTTTTTATTGAACAGAGGAAATACTTGTAAATTTCAAGTCTTACATGCGAACCCAACATAATAAAGTAAGTGAAACATCTTTTCCATCAAATAAAGTTAAGCAGCATTATTTCTTGCTTATACTAATAAGCTACTCCATCAGTACTTAAATAGACTGCAAGTCATGAGAAAGAAAGTGGATACGATATGGTTCAAGAGGGCTCCTTGTGAGTAGCACGCCATATATGGTGCAAAATAACCATAGGACAGAAAACTCTGGTTAAGAAACTTGATCTCCGTTTGTGTCCAGATATTTATGCAATAACTAAATCCTTTAAGCATAGATAAATGACAGTTTTCTCATAGTGGACACTGGACAGTGTATAGAAAGTGCACCAATGAACTACGTAGCTTACGAAATTGAAAATTGGTGACATAAATTCCCGTCGCTTGGTTACAGCTGACTGATAAGTATTACGTGGAGACTAATTAAAGAGCGATACGGAGAGAAAAGTTAATAAAAGCAGTAGAAATATCACATAAAACATGAGCATGAAAATAAACAAGATAATACTTGATCAAGAAAAGCTAAACAGGCATCAGACCTAACGACCTTACCTGGTTGTGATCTGGAAATGGGATAATAGAAAAATTAATGATGGATGGATTTCACAGTGAGTATAATGATCAGAATATGCCTCCTCTCGGTTGACCCTTGCACTTAAAAGGTCCCATTTTGGTGACTTACATGGGTAAGGGAGAAACAAGTATTCAAAGATATTAAAAAAATATGACACTTCGACTTTGATCAGAACTGATTGACATAACTAATTAGCTGCCTAGATATATTAGACCCAATAGTAAAACAGAGGCTAGATTTGAGGTTGGTAGGAGTGATTAAAATCTTGCCTCAGGATTAAGCACTTTACGAGTACGGGGAACTGGGGAGGCAACATGCAACACACCAGTGCATCCTTCTATGGCGGCATAAAGACCATCATAGTCCAGCAAGTATGCCTTAAAGAGCTTTATATTCTCTGCTGCTTTTTCCAACTTCTTCAGGTGACCATTCTTTTTCTCATCACCTGATAAGTGAGAACCATTTTGTTATTAACACTTTAGGCTAGTATACATACATATCAATTAAGGAAGAAAGATTCAGTTTTTGAAAGCTCCTTGCGAGTAATCTTTTACAAGTGCATTCAATTATGTTGAACATCAAGACAAATGATAATTCATTACTCTTCGAATATCAGGTCTCAAAAAATTGTAGTTACAGCTGCCTTCTTGCCTTCTGCAACTTGCTTGGTAGTGTTCCTTTGATGGGTGTTCTGCACATAAGAGAGAATGCAATACCTTATAAGAGGACATTCTTGCTCCACAAATTTCATATTCAATATACATTACAGCTAATATGATTGGTAACATAATACAAGTCACACTTTGCATACATAATAAGGCATTTATCATTTTGTTAAAGAAAACATGCACCCTAAATGAATACATCATCTATCATAAACATAATATATTTTCATTCCCCACTCTAGGAAAAAAGGATCAAAACATGATAATTTGGAAGGGGGTAGGGGGTAGGGGGTAGGGGGTGGGGGTGGATTACACCCAAACACTCAAATGGTAAAGATTATTATAGCGACAGATATATGGAGTAACAATGCAGTCGAAATTAACCGATTATCAAGCTTAATCAAGAGTCTCAAGAAGCTACTGGTATTTTTGGAGGAGAATGTAAGTAATTAACTTTAAATTTAGTTTCAGAGGTATACGTATCTCTTTTGTCCAACTACAGCGCGTTGCAAGTCACTGAATATAAGAAGAGTGGCAAGATGCAAGCTGATTGTTCTTAAAATGATGGTTGATGACACATGGGGAATTTACACTGATGATGGTACCTGAACAATCATTCTTCAACTAACATAGATCATATGTAAAATAAACAAAAACAAATAGAAAAGTGAAATCCTAGTTTGAAATATTCAGAATTAAGTCTTTGGAAAGGGGAAAAAAAGAAATATTATTTAAACAGACAAAGTTTTACTTACTAGTTCTACAGTCCACGGCAACTAAGATTCTAAGACTGGGCAGCGAAGGACAATTTGAGAAGCTAAACGTTATTAGAATTTATAGATTTTTCTTGATCCAGCCGAAACTATATAGGCCCTTTATTACATTTATGTCGACAGCTAGAACCTAGAAGTGAAGCTATGCTTTTTCTAAAGAGAGAGATACCTAATTTTACATAATCAAAAGTCACAAATTACTGAAAATACAATTAAACCCCAAAAGAAGAGACATATCCAACCAACATGGTATGTCTACCTAATCTTTAGATTTTCAACTAATTGCTATGCACATGTGAACTAATTGCTATGCACATAACTGCATATAATATTTAACATCACAATTGAGGTAAAGTACTGAAAGTTAAAACCATTAGGCAGATAATTAATTGACTTTATTGGCAATAAAATTAGAAAACTTTACCTTGTATAGAGTACGGGAACAATTCCAGCACGATACTTTGCAATTTGCAAGAAAGCAGGCTCAACCAAATCAAAATGTTGGAGATGAGGATTGCACCAGCCCCCATTGTCATTAGAGAGGGCATTGTTAGGTGGACAAAAGTGGTGGCGGCCGCTATGATGGTATGGGGGAGGCACCATTCGGGGTAGTTGTTGCACCTCAACTGGTAACAAGCTCCGCAGCTCCATCCCTCGTTGAAGAGTGTTGTGTTTAGGGCTGCAGTGTTAGTCCCATAACCCTGGCTATACAAATTCCCATACCCACATACTCCTCCTGCAACAAAAATATATATCTCATCATCATCTCACACCGAATATGTAATATATATCTCATCATCATCTCCTTCAACAAAAACATATATCTCTCATCTAAAAAACTAAACCTAATAAAAGCAATTTGACTACATATAAATAACATTTATCCAAAATAAGTAGCATTATGAAAATAAGGAAGCCTAAATACCAGAAAATTTATGGTCCGATTCAACTTCGGAGGAGAATGACGGCACAGAGGTGGAACCCGAAGGTTTTCGCCGTGGCGTTGGGTCATTGTCGACAACAAAGACTGTTTTAGGATTTGAATCGAACTCTGTTCTTCGTCACCATCTTTCTGTTTGTGCTTCGATTGAGAGTAACCTTTGGTTCGATTGACCTTCGATTCAGAGTGACCTCCGATTAGAGGACTTGGGTTTTTAGGTTGGGAGTCAGGAGATTGAAAGGGTTAGAGAGCAGAGAAAGAGGACTGAAAGGAGATTTAGGTTTGGGCTGAAGTGTATGAAATTGGAGTTGGCTTCGTCCCTGTTCCCTACGTGTTTTCTAACCTTACGAGTGCCCAAAATTTGTATCTAAATATTGGGCTATAAGCATATTTAGATACGGGTGTACTATCGTGTCTAAATTACAGATTATACATTGGTCACGTAAATATAAAATACCGTGACTACAAAAATACAAAATTAGTCATGGCACAAATTTTCCCGTGACAATAATCTAATAATCACGGTGAGCAAACCGTATCTAAATTCATAGATAAAAATAGTCACGTTAACTACAAACTACCGTGACAAAAAAATTACATATCGATACTAGTAACGGTGAATCACCGTAACTAAACTTGACTACCTAATTCCGTGACCATTACCCTTAAAGAAATTTTTTTGTCACAGGTTTTGCTGCCACTGTGTCCCTTTAATTTTTTTCAACCGTGTCCAAATGTCATTTTTGTACTAGTGTCTTATCTTTAATCAACATATTTTTACTCTTTCAACAATTATCATTAATATTATAATTCACAATATTGACAACCAGATCGTCCTAGGAAAGAGGTAGCTTTCCGATAAAGATTTCTCCTTATTGGCGCGCAATTAAATAACCTAACCCTTTTCCTCGACAAAACTTTCTAAACATTGTCAATAATGCAAATAATAATATGAGTAACTGTGTCGTGTCAATTGTTGATTTAATAATATAAAATATTGTGTTGCTGATACTGTGACAATAATTGAATCAATAATATGATATACTATGCAACAATTACTGTGGCAATTATTGAATACTGAGCGACTTCTTACGTAAGCATCAATAATCAGAGATACTGTGCAATACCGCGTACCACTGTGGAACAACGCGTATTACTGTACTTTTATCACCGATTATTTCAATAGTTTAACGATAAAAATTTTGTCGTTATTTTTATAAAAAATTTATTTCTGTCGCTTTCTATATCCGACAGTTATTTTGTTGTGGGATCCACCAATGATTGCGTCGTCGTACGAATATTCTCCGATAAAAAGAATATTCTCCGACCAAATGAATATTCTCCGACACAACGAATATTTTATGACAACTTACTTACTTTGTAAAATTTGCACATATCACCCTTAACTTTATCCTTTTATTAATTTAACCATTTACTGAATAGAATAATAATTATAAGAAGAATTGAATACTTTTATTTCATAAAATTCGGGGTTACATTTCGTATTTATATATGCATTTTTAATTAAAGTTCAAAGTTAAGGGGAAACCTAAAAGCTTAAACGTAATGTTTAAGTCATACTCTATTGTACACCTGGCAAACGGGCGGGCCGGGCCAAAACAGCCCGGCTTTTTATGGGCTGAAAAACTATCGCCCGTGGCCCAACCCGGGCCGGGCCGGGCCGGGCCGCGAGCTTTTGCTTTATTTTTTTATTTTTGCAAAATTTATTTTACACAATCTTTTTATGTCATAATTTTACAAAATTCAAGTTCCCTTAGCTTCATGAGTTAAGGATGTTTGTTAATGCTACAATCAAAACAAATCGAACTCTTTTTTTGGAACAAAAAATAAGGCAAATGGACTCTTTTTTTAGGAGCAGAGGGAGTAGAATTTAACATTTGTAATTTTGTATGAATATGGATTACGCAAGTTGACTTTAAGATGAGGAAATTAGAACAATTCATGAATCTCTATGGTGTAAAATTCAACCGGTGCACCACAAAAAGACATTTTGCCATATTCATGAATCTCATCAAAATTATTATTTTTAACCTCTTATGTGTTCCAAATTTAAAATAAAGTTGTACGAGGAATTTAAAACATGCAAGTTTGCTTGGAAATTCAATGAATTCCAACAGAAAGCTCCACATCACATGCTCAATTTGCCTAATTTTTTAACTTTGTTAACGTACATATATCAGATTGATTCGTTGTCAAATTAAGATTATTCTTACAATAAATCGTGAACGTCCATCCGATGATCTAATATATATATATATATATATTTGTATACTTAATGACCCAAAAAACCCCTTGAACTCTACACTTTTTTTTAATATAACCCATGAGCTCTTTTTATTTCACAAAAAAACTTTGGAATTCTAATAATTGGGCAAAAAAATGCCCTTAAAACTAGACCATGGTTAACTAAGGATGAGTTGTCATCACACATGGCATATGATGTGTATAAAAGAAATATTTCAAACATTATTATTTTGCTAACTTCTTTTTGATTATTTAAAAAAGATTATAAAAAGAAGTAATTGTTGTAGCTCAGTTGGTTTAACTCTT
The DNA here is from genome assembly GCA_020205555.1 of Panax stipuleanatus. Taxonomy (NCBI): domain Eukaryota; kingdom Viridiplantae; phylum Streptophyta; class Magnoliopsida; order Apiales; family Araliaceae; genus Panax; species Panax stipuleanatus. The sequence goes on along the minus strand of CM035118.1, from coordinate 160,025,809 downwards.
ATTTAATAAGTTGGAGGTCTTGTGTTCAATCCTCACAAGCATCATTGTTTCAAAAAAAAAAAAACTCATGAACGGGCCACGGGCCGGGCCAAAATGGCCCAGCTTTACATGGACTGAAATTATAAAGCCCATAGCCCGCTTTTTTTGGGCCGGTTCGGATCGGCCCGCGGGCTTTTTTTGCCAAGTCTACTCTATTGTATAATTAATTAACTAAATAACATCTATAAAAATTAAAATTATTGTAAAATAATAAGTTACGGTCATTTTTTTAGCTTTAAAGTAATCATTAATACATTTCTAATATGTATATAATATAATTTTGATATTAATTATTATTTGTACTCATAATATTTTTAATATATGGTCATTTAGAGACCAAAGCTGAGTAGAAAATTAACCTAAAATCTTAAATATGATTTTTAAATTAAAATTTATTATATGACTAAGTAATTAAATGTCTAGTATAGAAAATAAAATCGTTGCAAAATAATAATTTGATATTAAAGTTTGTAGGTCTGTGAATATAATTTTAATTATAGTTAAATTAATTGAGTATAAAAGTTTGTAGGACCATATGATTCTTTTGTTATTTTAGTTTAATATTAAGTTTTTATATAATTTCAAATTTTAATATTAAATTTTTTTAATCATTCATTCATATTTATATACGCATTTTTAATTAAAGTTCAAAGTTGAGTGGAAACTTTAAAACATAAATGTAGTGTTTAAGTCATACTCTATTGTATAATTGATTAACTAAATACATTTTATAAAAAGTAAAACTATTGTAAAATAATAAGTTACGATTGTGATTTTGGTTTTAAAAGGTAATTGAATTTTAATTAGTAATATATAAGTCAAGATTTTTTTAACATTAATTAACTTAAGGTCTTCTGTATGAAATAAAATTGCTTACTAAATTTTAATCATTAATATATTTTATAATATGCATTACAATTTTTTATATTAATTATTATTTAGTAATAATATTTTTTTTACATTTTTTATATATAGTTATTTAGGAATATAATTTTTCTAGAATATGAGTTGTCATTATGATTTTAGTTTTAAAAGTTTGCTAACTAAATTTTGATAACTAATATATAAGTTGGAATTATTTTGTAACATTAATTAATTAAAGGTCTTCTATATGTGATAGATTTGGTAACTAAAGTAATTATTAATATATGTCTAACATATATATATATATAATATAATTTTGATATTAATTATTATATGTACTCATAATATTTTTAACATATAAATTATTTAGAGACTAAAGTTGAGTAGGAAATTAAACTAAAATCCTAAATATGATTAATAAGTTAAAATTTGTTATATAACTAAGTAATTAAATGTTTCTTATAAAAAATAAAATTGATGCAGAGTAATAAGTTAATACTAAAGTTTGTAAGATGATAAAGAGAGTTTTAATTATAGTTAAATTAATCGAGTATAAAAGGTGTTTTACTTTTAGTTAAATTACATACTTATATCAAAGATCAAAGTCGAAGTAAAAAAAATAAATTTTATCTTATTATATATTTATATAGATATAGATATAGATATAAACGATATAAACATTGGTATCATAGTTATGTTTTATTAAAGTTATATACGTATACAAAAAACAATGTTATTTATTGAGCAAAAAAAGTAAGAAAATTAAAGTTATATTTAATACTTAGGGTAATATTAAAAATTAAATAATTAATGTTTAATTAAAATTATCAAACGACAAATATTAAGAGACAAATTTTTTTTCTCTAAAATGACATTTAAAAAGGAATGGAGAGAGTAATTAAGTAGATCTTAATGCGGGAACAATATTGCAAGCCAATATTAATATTGTTATGCTTCTCAAATGAATATTATTTTATTTGTTATAGTAATGAAAGTGAGAATGAAATACATATGGAATGAAAAAAAATTGTATTTAATAGTTCTACTGAAATGAAATGAGTACATTTGCAATAATTTTGACGTCATAATAGGAAAAAATTGACATTTTAGTATCGGTTGCGTAAGTAGGACAAGCCATTAGCTATGGTGGGTATTGATTTAGATGATGCATGAACGGTGGTCACATGCAGTAAAGCTTTAATGAAGAAGAAGATAACCAATGATTGACGTAATATATAGATAAATATTATCATGAATAATATATCGAAAGTTCGAGAACAGCCTTATATATATATATATTATAAACCAAAAAAGGTGTGGCCGCCGCAGTTTTGCATCTTTATCTTGCTGGTGACGAGTTTGTATGAAATAGGATGTAAGGATTAGAAAAATGGTCGGAGGTAAAATTAAGCTATATATATATATATGATGCTAAAATTAGTAAAGCTTGAAATAAAACAAATCAATAAAAAAAAAGTGAACAAATAGGTTAAGGCACTCTCATCTTAAAAGTTTAAAAACTTGAAGGTGAGAAAGCCGCTCAATATTTATTCTCATGTTCAAAAAAAAAAAAAAAAAAAAAAAAACTCTCAATAAATGAAAGTTGTCTACAGGGGCGGAGGGGGGGGGGGGGGGGGACGGGGGTGTCGGGGGACCCCTCGGATGCCGAAAAAATTAGTATGTAGTAGGTATGTGGGAGGTCCAGTCTGAAATTTGACAATGACCGGGGGTCCAGAGAGCTCTGCGTGCACTACAAAAAAAGAAGGAAGGGGAAGAAGAAGAAGAAGAAAAAGAAATTAAAAAATATATATATAATTTTATAATTAAGTAGCCTACACATAATATAAATACTGACATATTAATAAATTTTTATCCATTTGCAATTTTAAAATGGTCAAAGAAATGAATTTCTAATTTAAAAAGGAAGAAGTACTAATTTACCTAGATTTTTTGCATCTTTTTGACACTTTTGAAAGCAGATCGTCTAACAAACTTTATTATATAATCTCTCTATTTTGCAAGAGAAAAAAAGAGAATCCCATTTATAAATTTTGCAAACACTAACTACTTTTCATTTTATATATGTATACTTTTTAAAATAATAAGGTGTTCATTCATTAATAATGACATTATATACATGAATATAACTAAGTGATAAGATTTATTTTTTTAAAAACGAAAGGAGTATTTCTGTTATTTAAAAATAATAATTACTCCGTTTCACAAAAAGAACTTTATTTATAAAATTTATCAATATTAAGTATGTATTTTTGTTCTATATCTATCTCAGGTGAATAAGTTGTTAGATTAACATTAATCACACTATATTAAAATATGATGATAATTTATACTCATCACTACAAAAATAATTATTTTTATACTCTTTTTAAAAAAAGTAATGGACGTGTTTGACCTTTCCAATGTTTTTCTATTTGTGAAACGAAGTAAATAACAGAGGATGTCTGTATATTGGAGGGCATGATAGAAACAGAGGAGGAGAGAAAAGGAGAAAAGAGAGTCGCCGCTGCTGTCGGTCGCCACTGCTGGTGGCCGCGCCGACGCCCTCCCGCCGGACCCCCACCTTAAAATTTCTGGCTCCGCAACTGATTGTCTAGATATACATTTGGGGTGATATCAAGGTGGTTGAAAGTGTTTTTTTTCTTCCCTTTTGTATAAGTTGGACTTGTCAATGACCGAGTTTTTTTTCATAAATAACTCCTCTATTTGTCTCTTAATATATTTATTTTCTTTGTTGATATTGTCAAAGTAAATATAATATTTCACAATATATATTACTAGCATACCGTCCGCTAGTATTATTAGCGGACCATATTTTAAACCTGCTATGAATAATGCTAAGTGGGGGCATAATGGTCATGATATTATATTAATAGAGTCCGCTAGTATTACTAGCGGATGGTAACATCCTAATCTAAATCGCAGCCGTCAATGTTAGCAACGGACGGTTAAGATGGTGTATGTCAGTTTTTCATCCATAGTAACTAGATGTTATGGATCATATCCCATATATATATATTTAACATTACTCCTATAATTATTCTAATGACACTTAATACTTTAATCGACACTTTTTATTTTAATAATATATATATTTTTGGCTCCGACAATTTTAGTTGTTTTTATTTTTTTGCAAATTTCTTTTTGTTAAACATAAAAAATGTGACATGTAATCATTCACGACATTTATCATTTAATTATCTTTTATGGTTAATCTGATTAAATAAGATGCTTTTATTTTATTTTCATGGTGTTGGTTTAATTTTATTTTTCTTTTCCCAAAGTGACGGCAGTTATGCTTATATGTGAGATCCCTCGTTAACCCCAACCATAAACTTCTGTATTTGATCATCTAACTTGTTCGGCAGCATTTTCTGGACAAAGTTGGCCTGCTTCCACGGTTAATATTCTTTCACAATATGCATATATATGATTGATATCAAATAGCATAAACATTTGTAAAAATTATTCACTATATATGATTTTTGGTGAACGACTTTTAGTCTTCTGTAATTATAAGAAGACTAAAAAAGAAATTAGTTCAAATTAGAATATATATATATATATATCAATATCAATTCAACCAAACAACTTTATGCTTGCTTGGAAAAATCTATAATTATCGTTACGTATATTCCATCAATCAAGAAATTCTTGCTTCATAAGCACTATGACATGGTAATGCTTTATTTCGAATTTGGTTATCATAAAATTAATATTATGGTAAGTTGGTCAATTGAACAATACAATAATATTGACACGAAGAGAGAGATCACCTCATGCTTGCGTGTTGACACTGTAATTGATTAATTGACCAACGTTAACTTCATGCTAACCACCCCTTTATATCGCAAATGTCACTGAGTCAACATTAATAAACAGTCACTAATTAATTTGACAAAAACAATAGTTCTATATATTTTATTATCCTTGCTATATAATTTATTAATCAAGTCAAATATTTAATTGTAAATAAGTTTGGACTCGCTATTTTGTTATAAGAGATACAAACTTTGATATTTCTAATTTTTGAGATCCTTTATAAAATATTATGAAATATAATATCAAAATGTAAAAAAAAAAATATTGCAAATAAAAGGAAAAGGAAATCAGGTTGCTTACTGGCAAAATATTTTCAAATTAAATTTGTTAACAAACCTTTTATTAATCTTTTCCATAATAATATTGTCAGTCATTTTCCTTTGTCTTCGGTCATTTTTTTCCCACTTTCGATCATGTCATTCAAAATCTCAATCGCGGATTCAGGGTCAAATTTAAAATAAATAAATTATTGTAAAAAAATAAAAAAATAAATTACGAAACAAAATAATGTCCAAATATTATTTTTAGTAGCATTTTTCGAGATTTTATTAATTAAAATTGTTGTATGACGATCTCAATTTTATTAGTTACAAAAAATCACAAGCAATTACAAAAAATTCACAAAACAATTGCTAAATTTATAAAATTATAAATAAATAAAATACACCATATCAAATTTTCTCTAAAGTCGAACTAATGAGAAGATGGCCAAGTCGCTAAACGAGAAACGGAGAGACAAAGAGTATTATAGTGACCAAAGTAGTACTACCTCCGTTCCATAATAAGTGCTTTTTTAGCCTTGATATTTTTTTCCAAAATAAGTGATGTGTTAGGACTCCAATACAATTTTTACAATATTTTTCCATATATGCCCTTGTGCAACCAATGGTATTTATTGCGTATTTATTAGGAAGTTGAAAGATTGAAGAAAGAGAGAGAGAGACCAGAAGGCAATAAAAAAAGTTTCAAACAAAAAAAAAAAAGTGTATTAAGGATATTTTTGTCATTTTAGCTTGTGTATTGGTATGTGTGATTTAAGCTAAAAAAACACTTATTATGGGACGGAGGTAGTATAAGATATGAATTTTAAAGAATTTAATACTATCTCCATTTCAAAATTAGATATATATTTTGACTTTTTAAAGTTAATTCGCGAAATCCTAAAACTAAAATTCATATAAGTTCGTTCAAATTTTGAAAACAACAAAGATAAAAATTAGTAGTGTTTCATATTTACAATTGTTATATTTGTTGTATTAAAACTAAATAACTTCATATCAATTTTGAATTTTAGAATTTCGTGCATTGACTTTAAAAAATTAAAATATATCTTTAATTTTAGAACGGAGATAATAGTATTTTTCAATCTAAATTTAAATTTTTTTATTAAATACCTTAAAATTTTACTTTATTTCTTTTTGACCCCTAAAAATTCAGTAGGGTCTATTGACTCCACTGCCCCTAAGCTAGATCAGCCCCTACGTCATAGAATATACATAAGTAAAAACTTTTTAATTGGTCAAAAATAATTTTATTTTCTACAAATATCTTTTAGAATTCTACCGCATCTTACCCTAAAACAATATTACGAATACATACAATGACACCTTATGTTTATTTATTATATGTCTACTTACAAAAAAAGTTATAATATTTTTGTTGCAACTTGTAAGATATATTATTCTTTACGTATTTAAAAAAAAGAAAAGTAAGGGACATTGTATATTAATTATCGAACAAAAACCACATCTTTTTATATATTTATATATAAAAAAATATACAATTTATACTTTTTACTTATTTTTGTTTGTTAATTTAAATACACTCGCATACATACGCATGCGAAGACTATAAAAGTGATCATAAATATTGGTAATTAATAAATACTCTCGTATATTGGAAGTAGGGTATCTTATTATGTATTGAGTAACTACAAAATAGTATCTTACGTACACGCGAGGGCGAGGGTATGAATCTCCATCTCTCAGGCGAAGAAAAAATTACAGCGTTGAGATTGAGGATTTTATCTTTCCAGAGGAAAGGGGGAGGGACGGGGAGAAGACGTGCGGGGAGGTTTCGCTGTTCAACTTTACCTTACAACGGCAAAACCCTATTTTGCCCAATTCTGTCTATTACTATTACTATTAGTATTAGTATTAATAGGGGAGATACGTAATCGAACCAACTTTTTCTATTTTTTTCCTTCCATATCAATTATCATCCCCCTCTCTCTCTCTACATATGGACTATATATAATAGCTGTACAGTACATGAATGTAATTTCCCCAATTAATCATTTGGTCCCGCTATTCCGGCGAACACCAGGAATCCATGTTTCCAATCTAATCCCTAAACCCTAACAATTTTATTCAATTCCCAATCGTTTAATCTTTCATTCAAAACTTATATATATCCTTTTGTTCTTTCTTTCCTTGCAGTGCATATTTCTTAAAAGGAAAAATAAATTGTATATATATTTGTAATTTTTTTTTTTTTGGGATTTTTGTTTGGATGATGCATGTTTTAGTAACACACGAAAGTTCGAAATTTGTTGTCTTCTGAGGATTTTTTTTCACTTGTTTTTTGGTGATGTGAAAAAAGTAAAGAAACAGAACAAGACGGAGAAAATTTGAGTCGGTGTTTGTTTGTTGCGATTCGTAGGGTTAGTTGAGTGTGTTTTTGGGGCGTTTTGAAGCTGGAAGGAGATGGAGCAGACACCTGTGACTTGAACATGCTAGGCCTGTTTTTTTTCGGCCGAGTGTCCTTCTGAGAGAAAAAAAGGATGTGGGTATAAAAAACAAACCGAGGTTATGATCACTGTAGAGAGGGTTTGGAGAATTAGAAGAGTTTTCTTCATTTTCTGTGTTCTCTTCCTATTCTTCTTGATTGAGTCTGGTTGGATATGAGGAATGATTACCAAAACCCGCAGGGAGATGTGCCCAGGGCCGGGCGAATCCCGAATTCTTTTCGAACGTTATCGAGCTACTTCAAAATCGTTTCATCTGGTGCTTCCACCGTAGTGAAGTCTGCAGCATCAGCTGCCTCTGCTGCGATTGCAGACCGGGATAATGAGACCACTCATGATCAGGTCTGACTCATTACTGTACAAAGATTGTAGCTTCTAATTGAAACATGTTCTTTGTAGCCATCTGAATTTACTTATTACTTTGTGACCTTCGTGCGTTGTTTATCTGTAATTCTGTAACATCATTATAAATTTGCGGCAATCGATTTCTCCATAAAATGAATTGGTTGCATCTATAGTTAATTCACTTTCTAGGACACAACAATTGAAAATAAAGTTATAAAAAAAAGTTGTTTAATAATGATTAGATTCTGAAAATCATTTCTGTTACTTTTGGCTACTGTGTGGGGGAAGTTTAGCTGTTTCAGTTGGGACTTAGGAGTATGCTTTGAGTTTTCAATAAATGACATTCTTTACGTTCTTGAAGACTTGTTGTGAAGCGCATGCAGCTTTTCAGCTTATGAAGAAGTTGTTCTGGTTAGATGAATGCTGTTTTTGGATGAATCTGTTATGTTTGCATCGTTTTGTGATAGTTATTTGAGTTATTTGGTTCTTCTAATAAGTTATAGTTAGGGTTTGTGTTAGTAGGGTTTATTATTGGCGGTAGAGTAAATGTGGATCTGGTTGTTAGATTTGCTGAAGGTTCTATTAATCTATTTCGATTTGGTTTAATGGTGGAGAGTTGTGGGTTGTATGTTGTCTGGATGAGTTATTGAGTATCTAGTTTGTTAGTTAGTTGGAGGACTTATCAAATGCTTATTTGGGCACTCCTAGAATATGTTAAGTGCTACTTGGTTTATTTGATTGGTCAAACATCACTTACCAGACTTGCAAGTGAGCTAGAAATTTGTTTCCTCTCATGACGTATTAAGAATTTAATTCATCTATATGTCAAGTCTGCACCATGTGCTTAATCAAGCAATCCAACAATATCACTAGTTACGTTAGGTCTACTAGTTTAGTCAGACTACAAGCTGAATATTTCTTTCCTTGATAGGCGGACAAACTTTGGTTTCTAAAATGCTTACTTGGACACACCTAGAATATGTCAAGCTCTACGAGATGTTTTTGATTGGTCGAACATTACTCATCAGACACGCAAGCGGGCTAGATTTTTTTTCTTCCTTTCATGACGTGTTGAGAAATCAGATAAATGTTAAATCTGCACAACATGCTTAAGTAAGCAATCCGACAATATTGCTAATTACGTTAGGTCTAGTTGAGGATTAGTTATGGAGTGCAAGCGGAATATTTCTTTCCTGTATTGTTGTTTTAAGTTATTAAGGATCTACTCTATGAAATTTGTCAGACTACCACGTGTTGGTTCAGATATTGGACTTTCTGGCATATGTCGTATTCAGTTAAGGATCTCCCAAGTGTGAGGCTCAGACCATTTTCTTTAAATATGTCGTGTATTATGACTGCCATAGACAGATAGACTTTGTTTTTGCCTTTTGGTGCATAGTCCTTTTTGTAAGGCTAGTTATGTATTGGTTATTTTTGTTGTTAAAATTCTTAATATTCTAAAAATTGGTCTTGGAGACATTTTTGACCGTAAAACATCTCTATTTGGCCACCTGGGCGGATAATTTTTTTTAAAAGAACAAATGTAATATTGTATGAGCAACCATAACAAAAGTCCAAATAACATGCTTTTTCATGTACAAATTCACTATTTTCACTTTTCTAACATATTAATTCTCTTTGACAATATTTTTCCAATGGCATATTGTAAGAGATCAAGATTATCATTAAGAAAAAATAAGAGGAAAAGGAAAAGGAAAAGAAAAAAGAAAAGAAAAAGAAAAAGAAAAAGAAAAAAGAAGAAGATAAAGATAACATAATCATGATAACCTTTCATTAAGAAATTATCTCTTGGCACTCTTATTATTTTTAATTAGAGCTTCTGATTTGTATTTATTGGCTGGCGGAGTGCAAGGATATCCACCTATTTGTCTGAAACATGTTTTGAAGTGGGAAAGTGAGGCTGCACCTTTACTGATGCAATTGTCATCCTTAGAGCATTCACAACAGTTTCCTTATCTCTATACCTATTATGCAGTGTTATTGGGTCATTCTGCAAAATAAGGATTCGATTTTTTCACTATGTACCCAACATATTCTTTATATTGATTCTTTAAATAATAAAATTTGAAATTTAAAAGTTAAATTTGAAAATTTTAACAGTCAAAATATCAAATTAATAATAATCTTATAATTTATAAAAGAGAGAATAATTTATCAATTATATTTCATTATAAAATAATTTTTATTTTATTTTAAATTTTAAGTAATTTATGGAGTGAGTATTGAATGGATTGTAGCTGCAAATGTACATAAGATCAATATTAACTTTTAAAAAGTTAATTTGTGATATTTTTAAATTTAAATTTAATATGATTCATTTAAATTTTGAAAATAATAAATTTTATAATTAATAGTACTTTTATAATATTTATAATTATATCGACATAAATTAAATAAATTTATATCAATTTTAAATTTGAATACGTTTGAAATTAATTTTAAAAAAATAAGTCCATATTAATTTTATAATTTGAAAATGAAGTAGTAAAAAAATGTCAAGATGTGTATGATTGATGAGTTGTCCACTTAAATGAGGGTGAGAAATGTCATTTTGTATATATAGAGAACGGTCTTTTCACTCCCTCATATTGGGGAGTAAAATCCTATATAGGGATTAAAATAGAGAGTCAAATAAGGAAACTGTTGGATAATGATTTGTTGATGTATTATTTAAAATTGGGGATAGAGAGTTGATTAGGAAAACTGTTGTGAATGCTCTCAGTAGACCATTTAACGTGGAGGCTGCCAGCCTTATGCCTCTTCATTTAAATTTTTTAGCGATTAATATCCCCCTCTGCAGTCTGAAGCAGATCCTTACCAATTTATTCTGCAATCACGAAGATAATTAGATGTTGTAGTGTTTATTAAACTAAATGTGCTCTTGATTTTGCTATATATTTGCCACTAGCTCCATCTGCGAGTGGAAGTTAATTGATTTCTATTTCTATTAGAAAGGGTGAACCCTACGTTTCTTTTAGTATATTGGCATAGGCATAAGAAAATGCTCAACTCTCTGCTAATTTGACTTTTTGATTGTGTGCTTTACTAGAGAATGTGATTAGATTCGGCCAGGGGTTTGTACTAATTGAAGGGAAGATGATCTGGCCATCCAGAGAAGAGGCCAAGGGGAGGGGGTTGGGGGTTGGAAAAATAAGTGAAGTTGATATAATGATATGGGAGATATGTAAGATATATGGCTGTCATTGGTGATATGTTTTCCTTAGGATGCTGCATTAATGGGAATTGGATTTAATGACAGCTTAGGTATGGTTCTGAAGGAAAATACACGTGCCGAGGCTTACAAAACATCTGTTGCTGAACAAAGAAATGGCTTGAGGTGTTCCTATTTTATATTCATGAACAAAGGGTAAAAAAGCAAACTTTTAGATATTGGTAAATTTGGTAAGAAATAAGTAGTATTGAAGAAAAGCTACGGCAGTCTGGAAATAACTAGCTCTAAAGCTTGTCTGATCTCTTGGGTAAGAAAATTTTATATTTTGGTCATTGATTGATAAAATTGATTAGAATGCTGTAGTTAGTGTTTTCATTTTGGGATTGATATGTTTACATTTTCTTTAAAATTCTTGTGGCATCCTTTCTTTAATGGGAGACTGACATTTATGGAAATATATCTTTTTGGGTTTTCATGCAAGTATCTATTAGAACTTTACGTGGAGACTAATTTCATTTTTTTAATGTTTCTGACATAAAGGTGTACTGGGCTGGTTTTGACAAGTTAGAATATGAGGGAGATGTTGCCCGCAGAGTTCTCTTGCTGGGATTTCGGTTTGGTTTCCAGGTTTGGGATGTTGAAGAAGCAAATAATGTTCGCGAACTAATTTGCAGATACGATGGGCCTGTGTCATTTATGCAAATATTACCAAAACCAATAGCATCAAAGCAGTTTGGTGACAAGTTTGCAGAGAGTCGCCCATTGTTGGCAGTGTGTGCAGATGGATCCTTTACAGGAGGGGGTTCTGTTCAGGATGGGCCCTCAGTTCCTCGTAATGGAAATATCCAAAACTGCCATAATAAATTCACTAGTGGTTTTTTGCCTTCTGTTGTTTGGTTTTATTCCTTGAAATCTCAATCTTATATGGATGTACTGAAATTTAGATCAGTTGTATACTCAGTAAGGTGCAGTCCCTTGGTTGTTGTTGTTTTACAAGCAGCTCAGGTACACTTGCTTATCCACTCTGTCAAACTCCCATATCTTTTGCCTTGTCAGGGATGAGACTAAATGACATGTTCTTATAGATACACTGTTTCGATGCTGCAACATTAGAGAGGGAATATACGATTCTCACGAATCCTATAGTTACCGGTGGTTTTGTCTCTGGAAGTATCGGCTTGGGACCTCTTGCAGTGGGTCCCAGGTGGATGGCTTATAGTGGACCTCCAGTAGCAGTCTCGAGTTCAGGACGTGTCAACCCGCAGCACCTGACTCCTTCTGCGAGTTTCCCTAGTCCCGCTTCAAATGGGAGTTTGGTTGCACATTATGCTAAGGAATCAAGCAAGCAACTTGCTGCTGGAATTGTGACCCTGGGGGACATGGGTTATAAGAAGATGTCCAGGTACTACTCTGAGCTGTTACCTGATGGCAACAATTCTCAGCAGATTGGGACTCCTGGGTGGAAAGACCGGGGAATTGGTAATGGTCCTTCGCCAGATGCAGACAATGTTGGAATGGTATATATCGTTCTTCTCAAGTATGCTTTCACTTATAGTGCTGTGGAAACAATTTATTAGATCTCTCTCCCTCTCTCACACGCATAAACACGCATAAACTCTATCGCTTAATTGTGGTTTTCTTTATGGTTATTATTTTAAGAGACTTTTTATAATTAATATGGCTTTTATTTAGTTTCTTTCGGAAGTGTATCAACCTTATATTACTCTTTGTTATTTGTCAGGTTATTGTCCGAGATGTTGTTGGTAAATCTGTTATTGCTCAGTTTAGAGCCCATAAAAGCCCTATTTCATCTTTATGTTTTGATCCTAGTGGGACCCTCTTGGTCACAGCTTCTGTTCAAGGTCATAACATCAATGTTTTCCGAATTATTCCTGAACTTTCTGGAAGTTCATCAGGATCTGATTCTGGTGCATCTTATGTCCATCTTTATAGGCTACAACGTGGCTATACAAATGCAGTAAGAGCATTGTATAATATGTATTCATTCATCCATTTATTTAAAGTCTACCTGTAATCTACCAAGCAGACAGGAACCCGCTGACTTTTCTTTTAAAATTTCAGGTCATACAGGACATCAGTTTTAGTGATGAAAGCAACTGGATCATGATAAGTTCATCAAGAGGGACTAGCCATCTATTTACCATTTCACCATCAGGGGGGAAAGTTAATATTCCTTATTCTGATGCTTGTTTTACTACTAAAAATAGTGGATCTGATGTTGTAACCAAGCCTTCAGTTTATGGTCCACCAAATTCTGGTTTGCAGATGCTCAATCAACAGAAGCAATGTGAATCTGGTCCTCCAGTTGCACTCTCTGCTGTTAGCAGGATAAGGAGTGAAAATAATGGTTGGAGAAGCACTGTGACTGGGGCTGCAGCATCTGCAACCGGCAGGATGGGCTCATTCTGTGGGGCGATTACTTCTGCTTTCCACAACTGCAAGAACAACGATTTGTATGGGGATAGCAGCTATTTGAAGGCAAACTACCACCTGCTGGTCTTTTCTCCATCTGGGTGTGTCATACAATATGCGTTGCGTATGTCTTCTGGGTTAGATGGCGTGACAGGTGTTTCTGGTTTAAGCCACACATATGATTTGGCTCCTAAGTGTGATGCTAGATTAGTAGTTGAACCAATCCAGAAGTGGAATATTTGTCAGAAACAGAATCAAAGAGAACGAGAGAATAATATAGACATTTATGGCGAAAATGGAAATTCAGACAGCAGTAAAATATTTCCTGAAGGAATGAGAAATGGTAATATTGACTTTCCTAAGGTGAATAGTACAGTTACAAAAGTAAAGATCAGTCCCGAGGAAAGACATCATATGCATATTTCTGAGGCTGAACTGCAGATGCATCTACCTTGGGCGCCATTGTGGGCGAGATCTGAGGTATTATTTATGATATGCAAGTGAAATTTCCTTTCATTTTTTGATGAATTGTTATACATCCTCGTTATTACGAATTATGTCTCTTTTATTCTTTTCTTGGCAGATATATTTTCAGACCATGATCAAAGATGACATCAAAGTAGGTGAGCAAGATGCTTCAGAAGGTGAATTTCAGATCGAAAGGATTCCAACTTGCATGATTGAAGCCAGGTCTAAAAATTTGGTTCCAGTTTTTGACTATCTAAAAATGCCTAAGTTCCAAATGTCAAGGTATATTTTCTAACTTTTAAATTTTTTATGTTGTTAATTATGTTCTAACTTCTAATCATGAAGGTGGTGCTTATGTTTATTTATAAGACCAGTTACTTTCTCTTATATTTTTGTTGGAGAATGTATTCAATTCAAGTTTTTAACATGAAAATAATGATTATATTATGTCAGGCCTAGGGTAAATTGGGAAGGAAAAGATGGTTAGTATATTCTAGAGTAGTTAGTATATTCTAGAATTAGATAGTTTGTATGCACATGTAATGCACATGTAAGCACATGGGTGGTTAGTTAGCATGTGTGTAGGTTAAGAGAGTGGTGTAGGTTAAGAGTATTTACACTTTTTCAGCATGTTAGTAGCTATATATATGTGTGCAATTGGTGGAGTAACCTTCAAGCTTTTGAATATTATGCATTTTATGTATGGGAACAACTTATTAAGCTTTCTCTCTCTATCTCTCTCTCACGAATTCAGTGATAAATAACTGAGTTCTCCTTCCTCCTCTATTCTCTCTGAATTCTATTTTATTTCTATCTTTATCTCTGTTTCTCTCTTATTTTCTTGTTGGGCTTCAACAAAGGCTTGACAAATTGGTATCAGAGCTCAAGTTCTATCCAAACTCTCCATCTTCTTTCTCTACATCCTCTATTCTTCTCGATCTTCAACCTTTGATTTTTTCTTCTATACCCTTCTATCTGAATTCTCTCTCTTCTACCTTCTTTCAACCTTCAAACACAATCAACACAAAACTATCGGCAACAACTACAGATCTGTACCCCATAGCAACAGAAAATGGATTTCGAAGACTGTTTTTCCAGCGTACTTGCAACTCAGCAAATTCAAGTGTTTATTCACTTGTTTTAGGTATTAAACACTTTCGTCTCACTCGTTCTTATCACATACAGATTGCCCATTCCATAAAACTCATTTACAACATCACCCATAAATATTTTGATTCATATTTTTCTTGTTCTTTTCTGTCGGCAAATTTTTTTCCAGATGCTATGAATTAGTTTTGTTTGATCGATTTGTGTTAGGTGATTCTTATTAAGTTGTTTCAGTCGTAGAGTCTTATGAATTTTTTCAATCGTAGAGTCTTACAAATTGTTCCAATCGTATAGTCTAAATCGTAGAGTCTTACAAGTTGTTTCAATCGAAGAGTCTTACAAGTTGTTTCAGTTATATAGTCTAACAAGTTGTTTCAATCGTAGAGTCTTACAAGTGTTTCAATCGTAGAGTCTTACAAGTTGTTTTAGTCTACAATCGTAGAGTCTTATAAGTTGTTCCAGTCTACGATTGTAGAATCTTATAAGTTCCAGTCAACGATGGTTGAGTCTTATCACTTGTTCTAGTCTACGATCACTGTCCATTCTACGATCGTAGAGTCTTATAAGTTGTTCCTGTCTACGATTGTAGAGTCTTGTAAGTTGTTCCTGTCTACGAGGAACAACTTAGAGTCTTGTAAGTTCCTGTTTGTAGAGTCTTCTAGCCTTCCAACACTAAAGTTGTTTGGCCAAGGATACTCAGTTGTTTCACTGAGGAAGTCCTCCTACTCAAGCTCACTTACTCTTACTTAAGTAGTGTTGCTACTGCTTGGATTCATTTTCAAACTCAGAATCACAATTATTCTGTGATTCATTTTCTCTCTACTCCATAAATAGGGTTGGCCCTTCACAAATGTTGCAGCAGGATTTCATAAACTACATAGTACACCAATGAGGAATTATAAATGATTGATGAGAAAATGGACCACCTCATGGAAAGTATGAATGAACTGCTGAGACAGAGAAGCCTAGATAATGATGACAAGTTTGAAAATCCTTTTGGGGATAATGGAAGGGGCAAAGGCCTGTGCACATGGGGGCAAAGGAGGGATAAGGGATTCTTTAGAGACCCTAGGCATGCTGAACAAGAAAGAGCAAAGAAACATGAAGAAGATGATGCTCAATGGAGGAGGAACCAAAATGATGATGGTGAAGAGGAGAGAACTTAAACATCTTAAATTGGTGTTCTCATTATTTATCGAGGGTGATGATGTTAGGAGCTGGATACAAGACTGCGAGGATTATTTTGGCTTATATGGGATTCATTCGCATAGGAGGATTGTCATAATTGGGATGCACCTCCATGTTTCTCCAAAATATTGGTACAAGTCTTATGTCAATGGGAAGAGGGGCTTACTTGGTGGGAGTTTTCGAATGATTTCATTGTGAGGTTCACTAAGGCATGTGTGGAAAACATATATGAACAATTCTAAGTTGTTGAAGCAAGTAGGAACTGAGAATGCATACTAAGATGAGTTTGAAAGGCATAAAGGGAAGGAAAGACTACTTGAGAAGTTGCCTCACTTGACTGAGGATTTCTTTGTGGGGAACTTTGTTGGTGGACTGAAGGATGAAACCAAAAAATGGTAAAGATGGTTGACCCAGAAACTCTGTCCCAATCCTTTAAATAAGCCAAGTTCTATGAGAGTCTTATTCCTAAACTTGTCAACACCCACAACTGTCCTAAGCCACAACCCAACCACACCTACAAAAAGGAACTCCCTGCACCACCAACCACCAAAACTCCTATCCTCACCTATCCTAAAAATGACTTTAACAAACCTAAACCTATTACTGCAACTCAAAGAGATGAAAGAAAGGCCAAGGGTCTATGTTTCTATTGTGATGAGAAGTACACCATGGGACACCAATGCAAAGCTCCTCAGAATTTCATGATCACATGTGAGGATTTCCAGAATTGTCAGGGCTTTCAAGAGTTTGTAGAATACTCTTTACCTCCCCAATATGATGAAGAACCAGCTTGTAAGGTTACAAAAAATTTACCAACCAAAGAGAATATTAAGGTATCCCTTAATGCTCTTGATGGCCAAGTTAGTCCCCAAATCATGAAAAATGACTGGTTATATTGGGAAAAAGTTTGTATCAATACTCATTGATGGGGGCAGTTCCCATAATTGCTTGGATCTTAGAGCAACACAGAAGCTCAAATGTGCTCTAGAACCCAACTCACCTATGATGATTTTTATGGCAGATGGTAGTCAACTTCGTAGTAACGAACAATGTTTATAGTTTAGATGGAAAATGGGAGATTTTTTTTTTCAAGGATGCAGTGAGAATACTACCTCTGGGAGGATGCAACATGGTATTAGGAGTTCAGCGGTTGAAACAATTGTGGCTAACCACCTTTAATTATGAGAAGCTAACTTTACAGTTCAACTATGGAGGAGAAGTGGTGCACTACAAGGGCAGAATAAAAATATATGTCCATAACTGCAAATGATCACACTAGAAGGTCTGGTCCAGCATATCCATGAGGAAGAACATGGGTTCCTAGTGATTGTGCAGCCACCCCAAACCAACTCCAGTTGTTATTCCTTAAACTCTACCACTACAGACCCAAAAATACAATCACCAAATAGATTTCTGGACCATAGCATTCCTCTTAAAGCCAACTCTTCACCTTTCTCCATTAGACCCTACAAGTGCTTTTATGACCAAAAAAATGAAATAGAGGTGGTGTCGGAAATGCTACACACAGAGATCATAAGACCAAGCAACAATCCATATGCTTCTCCTTTGCTCTTAGTTAAGAAAAAGGACGACAGGTGGAGATAAGGGGCCAAATATTTTACTAAGCTGGACTTAAGGGTTGGGTATCACCAAGTCAGAATGAAGGAAAAGGACATTGAAAAGACAACATTTAGGACACATCAAAGGTTATTCGAATTCACCTTCGTGCCATTTGGGTTAACTAATGCCCCTGCTAAATTTCAAAATTTCATGAATCAGGTGTTTCAGCCCTTTCTTAGGAAAAACGTTTTGGTGTTTTTGATGACATCCTAATCTACTCCAAGGATTTGGACGGACGCTATAAACATCTTCAAGAGATATTTCATATTCCAAGGGACAATCAGCTGTATGCTAAAGGGAGCAAATGCACCTTTGCACAACCTCAAGTGGATTATTTAGGACATGTAATTTCTAACACAGAGGTGGTAATGGACCCAACAAAAATCCAGGATGTACTAGATTGGCTTGAACCAAGAACCATCAAGCAACTAAGGGGTTTTCTTGGGCTTACAGGATACTATAGAAATTTATAAAGGGCCATGGAATCCTAACTAAACCCTTGACTTCTCTGCTACAAAAACGAAAATTTGGTTGGAATCCAGAGGCTCAACTCGCTTTCACAACTCTTAAAAAAGCTCTCACTACTTCTCCAATTTTGGCATTACCAAACTTTACCAAGGTCTTCGAAATTGAGACTGATGCATCAGGAACAAGGATTGGAGTCATTCTAATGCAAGAAGGAATGTCCATTGCCTATTTTAGTAAAGCTTTGGGTTCTAAAGCTCAAAATTACTTAACCTATGAGAATGAACTAATGGCTATAGCTGAAGCTATTAAGAAATGGTTATTCTTATTTAGGGCAGAGACGATTCATTATCAAAGCAGACCACCAGTCCTTTAAGTACTTTTTAGAACAGAAGGTGGTGACCTGCCTGCAACAAAGATGGATGAGCAAGTTTTTGGGATATGATTATATCATCACTTACAAGAAGGGAAATGATAACAGCTGCAAATAGTTTGTCCAAGAAATTTGAAGAGGGAACAAACTCGGAGTTTATTCGTGAGGACATTAATGTTCTAAAGGAGGAGGGAATGTTAGGCCAGGGGTAAATTGGGAAGGAAAAGATAGTATATTCTAGAGTAGTTAATATATTCTAGAATTAGATATTTTGTATGCACATGGATGGTTAAGAGTATTTACACTTTTTCAGCATGTTAGTAGCAATGTAATAGGTGGAGTAACCTTCAAGCTTTTGAATATTATGCATTTTCTGTATGGGAACAACTTATTAAGCTTTCTCTCTATCTCTCTCAAGAATTATGTGATAAATAACTGAGTTCTTCTCCTTCTTCCCCCTTATTCTCTCTGAATTCTCTCTTATTTCTATCTCTATCTCTGTTTCTCTCTTATTTTTTGGTTGGACTTCAACAAAGGCCTGGCATATTAAACATGAATAGTCCCTTATTCTCCCTGGTTGGCAGTGTTCTAAAATCCTTCTAGGCGCTTGGTTGTTCACCGTCTAGATTTGGCTAGGCGCGTAGCCCCCCACCATCTAAATATTGAAAGTCAAAGAATTATCTAAGAAATGACTACAATTATGTATTTCAAAATAATGACTAAACGGTGTTTTAGTGAATGGTTTAAAGCTGTATAATGCTTGAACTAATCTTGTAATTATAAGATTGTTTATTTTCCAGGTATAGTTTAGAGTATTTACATATATTATAAATACAATTATGCCATATTAAACAAATAAATAAGACCTCCTGTGAAATGCCTAAGCGGCCAGGTGCTAGGCACCCTCTCCGCCACTCTAGTCCACCTACAGATTT
Organism: Panax stipuleanatus; assembly: GCA_020205555.1. Taxonomy (NCBI): domain Eukaryota; kingdom Viridiplantae; phylum Streptophyta; class Magnoliopsida; order Apiales; family Araliaceae; genus Panax; species Panax stipuleanatus. Next base: position 160,006,193 of record CM035118.1, on the reverse strand, counting down.
TTAGGACACTGTTGGTTGATAGGATCATATATCTTATTGGTCAATTTGCATGTTTAATTTGCTCTTTTTTCTTTCTTTCTTTTTTAATTAGATTTGTACGTTTAACTGTGAGGTTATTTTGATGATATTGTACTTCTTCCTTCTTATGCAGGGGTCCTCCTTCAGTTGAAAAAAATAATGGAGGACTGGTACGCCAGAGCTCGGGAATTTCTGATAACGGTGCCCTTATTTCCAGGAACAGTTGTGGATCTCATGATGCCATGGATGGCAGTGCTACAGTGGGTGAATATCAAAATGGCACTGAAAAGATAGGAGGGGATGGTCTTTGGATACTAAAACAAAATACCGAGGGATTTGTAAATAGTAAAGAAATCCCCAAGTTCAACACTCGGCTTCAGTTTGTAAATAATAGAGATAGCTATGTGAAGGAGACAGAACAAAAGTTTGTAAATAACCTAGAAGGCCAGAAAATGGAGAAGGAATTTGAAGATGAAAGCGACAAGTTTGATTAGAGGTAAGTTCTTTGGTCCATGCTTTACTCTTTAGACGGTACTTTGTCTTTATTATAGACCCCATTAATATGTTAATTCAGTTGGCTGTATTTCTCCCTTTTATGCCTTTGATTTGCTATACAAGCATTGTCCGTCTCTTATATTTTGATCTATTTATTTATAAGAAAATTTGTTTAGCGAGAAAAGAAAATACTGTGTTTTAATTTTTTTCAAAAATAATTTGGTCAGTTGTTGCAGTTGCGAGTAATGCGTTGTGGTGTTTGCAATATGTCAGGTGTGAAAATATTCTTTAATTTCAGTTGGAAGAACCTTGACAGTGTTTATATTGTGGACGGAGATATGTAGAGGGTCGAGGCATAGTGGGTTTGACTGTGATGCATAGTCTGTTGGATGCTTTTTGTTGTTTCTTTTGTAAATAAACTTGGAACATATGTCGAATAATCAGTTGTACTTTGAAAATCATAATATTGCGCCACTCTGTTGCATACAGTATATTAATGTACTGAATACAAAACTACTCTCCACACGGTTGCAAGATTGTTGGCGCTTGGTTATCAGGGTTTGTGTGAGACGGTGAAAACTATATACTGGATGAAAATAACGGCCCGGGTTCATCTTCAACTGCACCTGTGTGAAAATTAACCACAATACAAGGCAATACTTTCAAGAAAATGGTCCTCAAATTTCCTACACGGTGAAGCACCTAGTGTTCCAAATTTGGCAACAATGGTTGCTGTAGTGTGTCTGCGCATGTCAAATTTGTCATCCGTAGTGTCCCTGCTGCTGCAGAGTATCGTACTTTGTAATTTAGTATAGAGCTTTATGACAGAGGAAGAAAAACAACCTACCTGGTTTTGGTGGTTGTAAAGGGACGCTGCATTTGGCAAACTGCATTCTTCCACGACTCAGTCTTTGTTGTATCATACCCTCATGGAGACATCCATCCCCCAAGGGTCCTTGATTATTGCCAATGGCAAACCGCAACATTGTTTTATCAATTTCTCTTGCCAGATATTCTATACCTTCTGTTGCCTGCAATCTTCCTCCCTCATTTTTCCGCACACATCAAAAGATAAAAGTAAAATACAATCAAGCTAGAAGAAGCATGTCTGGCAATAACGACCAGGCTCCTTTTTTTTTTCATCCAAGAATTGAACCCTTGACCTCATGAAAGAATTATACGGCTCCAGGCTCCTTTTTCAAAAAACAGGAACAAGAGCTTCCAAATGTGAATCATTGTTTTGTCACCTGTAAACTCAAAAGATGATTCTAAATTAGGAAGGAGGTTGCACTGAATATTCATTCCTATCTTGGCGTTACCACTAGATGTTGGAATTATTTAAAATTCATAAGATGGCTAATCTAAAGACAAATAATAATCTGTTCAAAAAAGAGATATTTAATTTGGTAGGTAGGTAGGGAGGGAGGGAGGGAGGGAGTCAATAATAAGAGTTGAATATTCAACATTGAACAAAATTGGGAGTAATTACCATAGTGGCATCGGAGACCAATGAGTATGAGAATTGGATCCATCATCAAACACCCCGAACCCGAAAAGAAAAAGTAAACAGGCGGAGGGAGGGAGTGAGTTGTTTTAATTTCAAAAGCTTCATGTGGTGGCAAAGCCAGCCAAGCAACTGCATCCAACAATGCCATTTCATCTACTTACTTTTTGTGCTAGCTACGTAATACAAGTGTTTCTCTCTCTCTCTCTCTTCAAATTCAACCCAAAATTAACGAACAAGCACACCCTTTTCCGATCAGTCCCCAAGTCCTTTTCCATTAACTCACCGGAGACTCACCACCCACCACCATATATATATATATATATATATATATATATATATATATATATATATATTCTTCTTCTCTTTTTTTTTATTAGTTAGTTCTCTGGCCTCCTACAGATTAAAGCTAGTAAAATAAATGTAAAGTGTATTATCAATAAATAAATAAATACATAAATATTCCGTATGAATAACCTAGAGATTAAGCAATGGTAATGTTAGGTAACGGACAACAACCCTGAACCGCAATAACTACAATGTTCAAAACCCTTCCTTTTACAGCATCCATCTCTCCTCTACATGCTTCTTCAATTCCAAATTCCAAATTCCAAATTCAACTCCCTCCCTCCCTTAATTTCTTCATTCGGCATTTATTGCCTCCTGCGTGCTAGCTGCACATATATATATATATATATATATATATATATATATATATATATAATTTGTGTTTGCTGCAGCTACCTACCTACCTAGCTGTCTATCTGTCTAGCCGGTACTTGATTGCTAAATAAAAATGCAGCTTCATATATCACCAAGTCTGCGGCATGTTACGGTATTGCCAGCCAAAGGAGTGATCAGGGAATTTATCAAAGTGAAGCTGGTTGGGTCCAGAAGGGTATCGTACCGCATGGTTTTCTATTCTCTTTTATTCTTTACGTTTCTTCTTCGCTTCATCTTCGTTTTAACGGCAGTCAATACCATTGACGGAGGACAAACTAAATGCTCATCAACCCTAGGTACGTACCTACCCTACCCTACCTACCATGCAATGCACACCTGAACCTTCGTTTTAAGCCTTAATTATTAAGGGGACACATGTTAAGTACACAGTTCAACAGACAATTTTTTTAAACTGTGTGCATATTCCGTTTGATTTCTGCATTTGCAACAGAATATTCCTTTAACTGTGTGTTTAACATATGCTCTAAGGGCACATGTCAAGAAATTCCAATTATTAATTGTAGGCAGTATATATTAGTGGTAATTAATGAGGGGACAAAAAATTACAGCTGATGTATAGACATGCATATCTGATCATCGTTTAACTAGCTTTATTCCGGCCGGATTCACGTGATCGGATTTCTCCTTAAATACCTCTTTCACAAGTGGTCAATGCTTCTTAAATAGAAGTAAATTATAAATTAATATCTGATCATATATACTCCACTTGGCTTTCCTCTCGCTTTAATTAATCAAGAAAAGAGAAAGAGGGAGAGTCCTATTTTCATTTTTAGATTTCGCACAATTTCCATGCAAAACTGAAATTATTTTACTTTTTAGATTTGATTCAATTTCTATGTAAAACGGATATAAATTTAAAATATCCTAAACAATGTTAAAAATAATTAGAATTAAAATAATTTGTTGTTATCAAAATTTAAATGAACTCACCTCAATTTGAAATATAAGATGACTTTTAGAAGTCCAGTCAAAATATTTTTTTCAATTTAAAATTGATATGAATGAAAATTTTATATTATTTAACGTATATTGAATTCAAAAGTCAAACATTATCTTATATTTTGAAAGTGATCGAGTAATAAAATATCCTAATAATAATATATTAGGGGTTTTTATTTGTATTTTTTCATTGCTCAAACTTATTATTATATGTAGACAACCTAACCTATACATACATAAGACCTTGATTTATCATCTTCTTCTTCTCCTTTCAATTGATAAAGGTTGCCTGGGTAGAAGATTGGGGCCAAGGATTTTGGGACAGAAGCTTGAATCAAAGGTAGTCTCCTCCAAACCCACTAATTATTACTCATGTTTGTGGAATTAATACTGAGACAATGGGGGATGATTCACCCCGGCCCTCTTCCTTTTGCTCTTAAAAGATCCCGGAAGTAGTATATCAAGTTTTGGAAGAACCAGAGAGCCAAAATGAAATACAAGGAGGAGAAGCTGAAATACCTCAGTCATTGGAAGAGTTTGTCGCTGAAATGAAGGACAGCAGAAGAACAGATGCAAAGACCTTTGCAACCAAACTTAAAGCCATGGTATGTACTATAATATATATATATATATATATGTTAATATAAATCATCAATGTAACATACACTATCGAGCATCATTAAATTTCGTCGTCTCTAATTTTGAAACACAAGGACTACTTCTCCAAATTGCATTACCCCTTGAACCATGATCAAGTGACTCAGTCTACCTAATTTTCTAAAATTTCAGGTCACCTTACTTGAACAGAGAACTAGAACAGCAAAAATCCAGGAATACCTGTACCGCCACGTAGCATCAAGCAGCATACCTAAACAACTCCACTGCCTTGCTTTAAGACTAGCTAATGAGCATGCCACCAATGCCAACGCCCGCCTTCAGCTCCCTTCGCCTGAACTCGTTCCTGCCCTTGTCGACAATTCATTCTTCCATTTTGTCCTCGCCTCAGACAACATCCTTGCAGCCTCGGTTGTGGCGTCTTCGCTTGTTCGAAATTCCTTGCACCCCCAAAAGGTTGTGCTTCACATCATCACAGATAGGAAGACTTACTCTCCAATGCAAGCATGGTTCTCCCTGCACCCGTTGACACCTGCAATCATTGAGGTCAAGGGATTGCACCATTTTGATTGGTTAACTAAAGGAAAGGTCCCCGTGTTGGAATATATGGAGAAAGACCAACGCGTGAGATCACAATTTAGAGGAGGGTCATCAGCCATTGTGGCAAATAACACCGAAAAACCTTATGTCATTGCGTCAAAGTTGCAAGCACTTAGTCCCAAGTACAATTCAATAATGAACCACATAAGAATACAACTTCCAGAGGTAAATCATCAAGCTGTAATAGATGCTAACCTTATCTCCTATAGTGCTCAAAATGTGTTGTCTAAGTGCTTGCATTTTCATTGCAGTTGTTTCCAAGTCTTAACAAGGTTGTCTTCCTAGATGATGACATTGTGGTCCAAACTGATCTTTCCCCTCTATGGGAAATTGACATGAATGGGAAAGTAAATGGTGCAGTAGAAACGTGCAGGGGAGGAGACAAGTTCGTGATGTCAAAGCGGCTCAAGAGCTATTTGAATTTTTCTCATCCTCTGATATCAAAAAATTTTGATGCCAATGAATGTGCATGGGCCTATGGGATGAACATCTTTGAACTAGAGGCTTGGAGGAAGACCGACATAAGCAAGACATACCATTACTGGCTTGAAGAGGTAAACAACACGCTATGTTGAACATTTACCTTAAATACTATATCTAGTCACACCAAATGCATTCTCCAAAAGATATGGATTCAATGAACAGATGCATAGATATTTTGAGCACAAAGACTGTAAACTAAAGATCATTCTCTAATGGACTTTCTTATTTCATCTCGCAGAACTTGAAATCAGACCTAAGTTTGTGGCAACTGGGAACATTACCTCCAGGTTTAATAGCTTTCCATGGTCATGTTAAAATTATTGATCCCTTCTGGCACATGCTGGGGCTTGGTTACCAGGATAATACAAGTATTGTGGATGCTAAAAGTGCTGGTGTCATCCATTTTAATGGCCGAGCAAAGCCTTGGCTAGATATAGCATTCCCACAACTTCGGAAACTTTGGACCAAGTATGTCAACTCCTCTGATAAGTTTATCAAAAGCTGTCATATCAGAACATCTTAGGATGGATTTAGAGAGTGCTATGCTGACCAGGCTTCATGTATATGAAAAGAAGAAAACAGGGGAGAGAGTTTTTTGCATAATCAGTTTCTCATGCTGAGGGAAACAGCACCAGGCCTCAAATAGATTGGACTCTACTTGCTTAGAGTTCTGCGTTCTTCAAATTTTCTTTAATTCTTCATTTTTTTAAGAAAACAATATTATAATATATTGAACTTCAAAAGCAATTACCCCATATATAAAAGTCTATGTCTGAAAGTTGTGAGATCTGGAAATCCCTAACACCCTGACTGTAGCTGAAAATAAACTACCCTGCGATCAAAAGGTCGACAAAAAGTTCGAAGAGTAAAAGTAATAACATTAAGTTTTGAGTAAAACAATAAGCAACATAAAGGGGATAGAGAGACTTAGTAACTCAACAAATATAAGAAATCAAGCTAATTTGACTTCTGGCCTTCTAAGACGAGGTTGTCATGATAAATGGTTGAAATTACCATCGCAACATAAAATCTTTTCTAATAATGTTTCTGTATTTGACTTAAAATGTGTGGAAGGATCTATGCACTTTCTTACCAATTATCAATCTTTTCTTGCTCTTTTATACATCTATTCATCTGCTTTACTATCCAAGTTCATTTGAATGTAAGATTATTATTTCTCAAAAATTCAGGCCTTCATTGACCATTGAGTAAACAAAAAATTGCAGCAGAAAGAAATTAGACAGGCGTCAGTGATGGAAAGTTCTTAACTAGATTTCTTTAGTTTATATTAAAATACAAGAGAAGAATTGCTCCATGGTTTAGCCGGGGTCAGACAATCTCAGAATGATTTAAGTTTGCATCAAACAGGTGAGAGGAATTAATTTTTACGCTCAATTGACATCTAAAATTGACTACGAACTTTCACATAAGCTACTACTAATAAAGAAGTAAAATTGATTGATGCGCATTTCCAAACAATCAATTATTTTAACATGGAGTTTCTGAATGGTAAAGGTACACAAAGGAATTGAGAAAAATATTGCAGTGGTTCAATTGCACTTACTTTTTTCCAGTTGCATTTAACAGCAAATCCTCCAAAAAAATTCCCGACTTTGTAACAGGCGAATTGATTGCAATTAAGTTATACAGAACATTCTCAACTTCAGCTATAGATGGCCGTGCCTTAAACCTCTAAACCACTCTCAAGTCTCCTTCTTCAACAAACACTCCATCTCTCACCACTCAAAATCCTATCTTCTCTTAACACACTTGAAAATCACCCCTTTTCTCTTATTCAAAAATCAAAATCCCTCCTACCTCACCTCAGTTAATGAATATACCACCTCAAATCCCCACTAAACCACTCAACCCGCCAAATTTCCCTCCTCATCAGAACACCGTCTGGATTGAAAATACCACCGGCCACTGTGAAGTTTCTGGGGCCAAAAATACTGCCACATCACCAGAGCTCAAAATTATGTTTTCCCAATTAGCAATGGATGAAATATCCGTGACTTGATCATAAAATTAGCATCTTCTGCAGAGCCTTTTCTTTTGCAAAGCCTTTTCTTTTCATGGGCATGTCTCCAAAAACTTGAAGAGCGAGTTGAGAGAGAGAATCCAGACACTCATCATCCACGACTGGAATTTCAAGGGATGTCGAGGGGCTTTTCTAGGGCGGTTGAGAGGCAAGTTTTGGCTTGGAGTATGGCTTCTTCTTTGGATGTGGGGGGAGACGGATAAAAGGCATTATACTGGAGGGATAGAGCAGGAATTTTGGATTTGTGAATGGGTTTTGATGGGTAGTCCGACTGGTGATGCTACTGCTGCTGCTGTGTAGAGAACGAAGGGAGTTTAGGGTTTGATTGTATGGAGATGCAGTTTGAGGAGATTGGAAGGCATGTTGTGAAAAATTAGGTTAAAAAGAACATGTAGTTTGAGAAGAGAGCAAGAGAAAGAAGAAGAAGACGACTAAATAAAAAGGGGAAGATGGCATGGACTATTGACATGGGTGGAAAACCCAATCACCGACGCAGATGGGTCCAGTTTACATTTGATTGATCCAATGTTTGTTTTAGAAAACCAAAAAAATACTAATCTCTTTTACCTCTACTACAATATGGATTATCAATTTGACAAAGACTAAAATTGTTCCAAGAATATCTCCATAAGCTTGTAATACAAGGGATTTTTATTAAGTGTATCTTCATAAGCTTGTAATAGGAGTAACATTTTGATATGAAATATTTCTCTTCTTCCTTCAAGTTATGCAAAAGATTGAGCGAGCCTTAATTGTCTTCCTTATCTTTTTATTTCAAAAGTTTTGGTGAACAAATCCCATAGTTGACAGGCCTAAAACAAGAAGCATACTATGGTACCAGTTTCCCAAAACTTTCTTCTCTTTCAAGAAGTTACTTTTTTCTACAGACAGGGCAGTGACAACTAGTATTAGCAACTAAAAATTAAAAGCCCACCCTCATGTCACCTGACAGTGACCACTAGAAGGCAAGGGCAGCTTAAGAGCCATCAAACAGGCCATAGAAAACATCAGCAGCTCCCAGTTTTAACTTATAAAATACAAGTATGTAAATTTGAACACCAGCATTAACTAGAGTTTTATGATGGCAAAACTATTCCAGTAACACCAAATCCAGTTTTCGTTAGCAGAAACTAAAACAGTAATACAGCCACAGGCGAAGACAAACTAAACAAAACATGTTAACCACAGCTGCCAACTTAGGCAACTGGTGGGCGGAGCACGTGATCCTGTGAGGTATCAACAGAAGCAGGTGGCATGAACTGCCACATGGCAACTCCTGGGTAACTGATTATAGGTACATATTTGTTGCCAGCAACTGGGCCTTGAGCAGCATATGCAGCGGGGATTGCAGGTGGAGGAGGCAAGAAGCTAGGTTGGGCATTCATAGTCTTCAGCTGATTCTCTAGCTTATCTTTCTCTGCCTTTAGCCTCTGTTTTTCTTCGCGGAGCTCATTCTTCTCGGTCTAGACAAATCAAACAAGAATATGAATTAGTAGATGTAACTTTACCAAAATTTTGGAGTCCATCGAGGTGATCCTAGAAAGGGGGACTGTTGTTTCCAGGACAGAAGGGGAATTTTGAGTGTACATATCAGACATCTGAGCAATGTTCTAAAAATCGTTAGGCGGACTTAGGCGGAGGAGGGGGCGCCTACCGCATAGTTGGTGCCTAGGCGTTTTCCTAGGCGGACTCTGCGTTTTCTTAGGGGATATCATTTATTTATTTTTCTATTGTATTTACTTGTTATACTATACAAAACATATGGTATATGTAATTTTTTTAAATTTTACATGAAACATTACCAAAAAATAATCTTTAAGACTTAACAAATTCATTTAAGTATTGTAGAGCTTCAAAGTAGAGGTTTAATTCTGCCTAGGCGAGGGTCTAGGCTAGCCAAATCAAGGCGGTAGAGGACCGCCAAGCGCCTAGGCGGGGATTAATCGGACTTAGGTGGAGATTTTTAAAACACTGCATCTGGGTGGATGTCCATTCAAGATAAAAATTGAGGAAAGATGCTAACCTTCAGCTCTTTAATCTTGTCCTGGAGATTCGAATTTGAGTCCTTCAACTTCTGGGATTCAGCACGTAACTGAGTCACCATTCGAACAGCATCAACCAAAATAGCTGCCTTGTCAGTCTTGGGAAGCTTGCCAGGTTCGAGGATTGCACCCAATTCCATGAACCTATAAAACGTGTCAAACTTATTATGTCCCAAGTTCTTGTGTATGTGTGTGCGAGACAGACAGACACAGAGAGAGAGAGAGAGAGAGAGAGAGAGAGAGAGAGAGAGAGAGAGAGAGAGAGAGAGAGAGAGAGAGAGAGAGAGAGAGAGAGAGAGAGAGAGAGAGAGAGCACTTGTCATTTAGCCTATCCCTACGCAATTTTTCCCTGCATGCTTTGGAACTTGACCCACTGCATGATTCAGATCTTAACCTGCAACATAATTTCAGGCAGACGTGTCAAACCTCGTGGAAGGGGAAACCAAAGAGGCTATAGAGAACCCTTTGAACCTTTGACAAAAAAAGTTGTCGGTCTAGATCCTTAATAATAATTGTTTCGAAATTATGTCTAGCATAAGAAAACATTCTGCTTTCTGCTTCTATTTGTCATTTGCAAAGGTTGGGAAGTTCTTATAGGAATCTAACTTACACGTTTTAAGGTATATCTCAACCGACACCATCAGAACATGATTTGTTGAAAGCTAATAACCTTCAGAAGGAAACAGTAAGGGGAGTCTAACATCTCTGGTGTATCATCAAGAAAACTATAAATTGAATCATACAAGTGCCCCAAAATTCACCATCATCTCCACCTAAAGCTTCTACCACAGGTGGACAAATACATTGGTGAAAAGGCACACAAACAAGAGAGAGAGATGTTTACCGCTTTTTTGAACCAGTTTCCTTATGGCTGTCTGAGTTTCTATTTGAGCCATCAATTTCCGCACTAAGAAATAAGTTAAGAAAAGAGAAAAAGTAAGAATACCAAAAACAAAAAAGGGAGCAAGTATACATGCCCTATATGTATTTAAATTGGAGTTGTATGATACAACTCAAAACAAGTATTTCTTTTTTTTGGATAAGTAACTCAAAACAAGCTATTACTAAGAGTTTCTGAGAGTTTATTAAATATTCATTTCAAATTGATCTCTATTCAATAGAGAATAAAGATAATAAAAAAAAATCATATTTCACCTACATGTATAAAAGCAATAAAATGATAGCTTTCAGAGGTTGATAACCCATTATTTAGATACTTTTCTAACAATTATCCCAAGTCTGAATCCACTCCAGAAAAAAAGTACAAATTTCCAGGAAAATTTTATCTTTAACTAAATGCACAGAGATTTTTGACCAATCAGGATAACATTGACCTTGGAGTAATCTGCTAACTCAAGAGCGCAATCCAAGTCACACTATTTCTACAATTTCAAAAATATCTTTCAAATAATTTTCATGCAAGTTATGAGCCACTATTAGCAATCGGTTAATAAAAAAAAGCAATTACATACCAAATATATAAATGTGAAAAAGAATGTTTACTCTCAACTATGAAATAACACAGTGAACCAAAAGCATTCAGTTCCAGCTGGATATTACCAAGTTCCAACCATTTGAGACAGAAAGCAATGAACTTCTCCCAAGATAGATCCTAAGACCAGAAAATCTACATCCATTCTTCTACTATTATGAACAATGACATTCAAAGTGCTAGATAGCAATATCAATTGATATAATGTACGCCTCCAATCAATTGCTAGATTAGAATTCTCGATTTGAAATAGAATAAAAACTGCTGTTCTACAGAGTTGTTTACTCCATGTAAAAGCATAACTGTTCAACTAGGTAGTAGAAAGAAATGCAAATTCATAACTTTGTTTTCATCATTGCCAAGGACAAATGCAAAATGCACGCTGCATATGCATATGCATATGCACCAGTTGAAACAATGTTAATCAAGCTGAGAAGACTGCATTTGAGATAGAGATGGTTTAAATACTCCGACACAATTGATAATACAAATTTCCGATCTCAAATTTCCAAAAATTATATATTTTTCCTCATTGTACAAAATCCCCAATAATTCTCTCAAAGTGACAAAACAGACAATTTTCCACAGTTTTCCCAAAAATCAATGTAAGGTAAAACAAAGGAATTAGCTGCAGAAATGTGTCATTCTTATATCCTTCAAAAAGTCACTAGGTTCAAAATTTCGAGCACCAAACTCCACAAATAGACAACAAACGAGAAATTCATTGTATTCCAATCGTGTACAACTTATAACATCAAAACATAGAATAGAACAAAAAACCTATAAAATAAGAGAATAACCATATGGGTACTTATAACCGTAAGCATTTAGAACAAATTAGAAACATCAACAAACAAAACTACACCAGAAGTGACCCTAGCTTTAACAAGAAACAGAAACAAGTAAATCAACACAAGGGGCAAAACCCTATGCCTTTTCAGATGATCTGTAGTCAATAACGAATAAAATAAAAAAAGATATATATACACAAATTGAGATAGTAAAGCCTCAGAACCTGACGTTGGGTGAAACATTCAGGGCTTGCATGGGCCAGCTGAACCCAGCAGCTGGAGCAGAGAAATTCCCATCAGGAACAGCAATATCCTCGATCATCCCGTAGTCATAGAGCCAATTGGTGTTTTCCGGAGAGACCATTATCGCTAATGGACGGAAAACGGAGATTTTTCCGGTAGGGAGATTTCGATTTTGGATGTTTGTAGGAGAGAGAAAGCGAGGAAGTTATCTGTGTTTGCGGCGAGGAAAGAGAAAAATAATCAGACGACTGATTGGGGAAATTTACAAATTAGCAAACGTGTTTGAGATTCCAACACCGGCAGCTGGTAGCTGGGCTTTAAAGAATACTAGTAATTACTACTAACATTTGGGCCAACACTCATGTATAACAAATATATTTCATACTTTTACATAATCTCTTTTCACCTATTTCTATTTATAATTTATATATTTCCATAAAGTTTTTCGACTCTCACATGGCCGATTTTCCATTGGTTGGCATACATAATGGAAACTAACTCGAGATATAGGGAGGCCTTGACTCAACAATAAAGGGGATTGAAAATGAGTGGACCTAAAGCCCTACAACCCACCACTCTGTGGTCCAAAAGATGATATGGGCCCAAAATAATTTCAAAATGGGTGGTTAGCCTACATTTGCTGAATTCAAAGATAAAGAAAAAAATAAGAATAATTAAATATACTCCTTCCGGTTCCGTCCAGCAATTAATATTTTTTTTTATCTCATTAGTAGTAAACTAAATAATTATTATATGTAGAGTAAATATAAAGCAAAAATATATCTTTAAAACTTGTGAATGTTGCAACTGATATTCTTTTTGTACGCTACCCAAAATTCTATTCAATTAACAAATATATTTTTAAAATTTTTGTCCAGTCGTTTTTGTTGGTCTCGATGGAGTCCAATATAAGATTATTATTATTAAAAAAAAAAATATCGTGACAAAAGAGCTTATGGGGTTTTTTGATTTTTTTTTAAATTTTATGTGTCATTAATTCATTTACAATTATTTTTCAAATTCATAAATCAAGGCTATATTTGTTTGCAAGGTATACTTGAGATAGAAATAACACTTTACATACTTGCATGCATCTATCGGACTAAGATCCTCTCCATTTCAAATGAAATGGAGAGTCTCTCTCCTGTCAGCAGCATGACAATACATTCCAACACATTTTAAATCTAGACCATGAAATAGAGACTCTCTCTCCATTTCATTTGAAATGGAGAGGTTCCTAATTCGCATCTATGAAGTGTTGTAATAGGAAGTTCTATACGAAACGAAACAAAACATACTGGATAAAGTAAACTGGTGATTTCAATTTAAACTATAAGTACTACTGCAGTGAGGACAGATTTATTACTCAAATATTTATGTAGCTAGCCCTTTGAACATGCAATCAGATGAAACTAATTGTATATATTAATTAATAATTATACAAAACCAGCAATCCTCTTCCTTATCTCATACCGATTAGCACCCACAATCTTATCCACCTGAGGTCCTTCCCTCATTAGCAGAAACGTGGGCATGGCTTTAATCTCCATCTTTGAGGCTACCTCCTAGCTAATATAATTATATATACATTAGTACGTACGTGATCATTATATAGGTTTAGGTGCATGTGTATATATATATATATATATATATATATATATATATATATATATATATATATATATTGATGTTGTAGTTGTTTTTGTTGAATTACGTACCTACCCTGACCTCATCTTATACGTCTAGCGACAGAAACCGAATATTTTTGAAGTTTTAAGGACAATACTTCAAAATAGTGTTTCATGGCTACTGAAGGCCGGCACCAGGCTGCTGTAAAATGTGTAACAACCTGCAATGTTCACATATTCAACGTCCGCCGGCTTGTTTTCCTTAAAAGTATGTATGTATGTATGTGTATATATATGCAGTATGTATGCTAACTAATATTATATAATGCATGCATGCACATAAAACTTATTAATTCATCAAGCTCAAGAAATGAAGGACTAAATTGTCATGAGCAAGCAGAAGAAGAAGAGAATAAGAAGAAGACTCACTAGGCAGCCTTGGTTTTTAGCTCGAGTAATAAGCAATTCCCATGTTTCTTCAGAGTCGACTTTAATAACTCTAGATTTCTCATAACCTTCCATATCTTTCTTTTCTTGTTATACCTTTCTTCGTTTATATATTTTGAAAACTGGCCTGGTGATCCTACGTAATTTATAGAGTTTTTGGAATTAATGAGGATGTTTTTAATTAGTAATATCTAATAAGGTAGGTAGGACCCTTTTGGATAGATACTTAATTATTCTCACATATCTATCTATCTGTCTATCTGTCTGTCTGTGTGTGTGTCATCTCTGCTTTATCTAATTATATGCTTTCAATATTCATCTCTTTTGACAAAATTAAGATAGAATGAATTTGATGACAGGATTATTATGCCTAGTTGTCTGTCTGTCTTGTACGAATCCATCCAAAAGAAAGGCACAAATATGTCAAAGAGATATTGCAGATCGATCAATGATTGAGTATTAGATTATTACTATCCTTCCTTAGCAAGTAATTAAATATCTAGTGCAAGTTTAACAGGCAAAAGCCAGCCAGTGCAGTGCTTAAACAAACTCATACTTTCGAGAATTCTAAATGAGAAATTTATGAATATTATTGTTGACACTAACTAACTAACTAACTAACACTACACATAAAACAAAGAAAGCGTATCTTTTGTTGAGAATACAAGGCCCAGTTTTCTCTCTACTATACACATAAAATACGCCAGGCAGAAGTGCGTTTGAATCTCAGTTAAATGATCTATTAATCTTTCTATTATTACAAGGCACGCCAGATACCAACCAACCAACCAACACACGGGGATATGAATATTCTATAAAGACTTGGGCTCATCAGCCATAACTTAGGCGAGAATCTGAAGACCGCATATTTGTTTGTCGTCGGGGAATGCCAATCTCACAAGCATTGACTCTTGCAGCAAACCTAAGCGAACAAAGCGACTCACCCACCGACGAAGGATCAGGAGAAACATTCGCAACCATCAAAGTCTTCGACTCCCCACCTAAGCAAGCCTGATTCATTAACCATCCCCCATTCATCAGAATATAGTCAGTCTGTCAGCCAGTCTATAAGCATTTATAAAATTACCCGAATTAAATAAAAAATACCAGCACAAGATATTTTCTAGTTCACTACAATTCCTTCTTTCAACAAACAAAGGAATAAAAATGTTGGCAAGGAAATAATACACATTGCATTTAACTAAATCAAAGCACTTACCTGAAGAAGGTATGTAAGCTTTGAATTCCTAAAAGGTACATGTTCCTCTTTCTTCGCCAAGGCAAATATAACATCGCTTAAAGATGATAGACTCTTGTTGATCGCCTGAAATGAATATTTTGGACAAAAGGAAGTTTTCTCAGTTGGAAACACCGATTATCAAAAAAAACATTAACATCAGATTTCTTTTAATTACCTGCGTTTCTTTCAGCCGGTCTCCCGTAGATCCACTCTTAGAGAGGCGCTCACTACCAGCAAGGTCAATAAGATTCAGGACACCTTGTACTTGTTGTTCAGTGCTCTAAAGATCATAATAAAGATATTATAGTTTGATCATTAAAAAGCACAGTCGTCTAAACAAAAGGTGATAAAAGACAATGTCATCGCCAATATCCATACCTCATTAATACCAGATATCCGAAGAGTGAAAACAAAATGACTTCTCGAAGATTGCTCATTCATTTGAGTCTTTCCTACAGACCTTGAAATAATCACAATTTATGACTGATCAGATTAATTTCCTTGCTCAAAAAGCCAATAAAAAAACTCTTCTTTCCCTACAAAAGCATATCTTTGCTCAAAATTTTTTTGCAGGAAAAGTTGCAAAGTTTGCGTGCACCAGACTAACTAGCAAAGGATTCATGATATTCAACAAGTTCTGGCATGATTATAAATGATGGATACACAAACATAATTGAAAAGGTCAACTTCTTCCCAAAATGATTGATTAGAAATTTCCACATATGTACGATCAAATTTGCGTTTCCATCTAAACAAAATCAAATCTTTGTAAAATATTGTTGCTCCACATAAAAGCAAGAAATAGATTATATAATCTTTTTTCTTTAACTAGCAACAGGATAATGAATCATTTAGTACCTGCTCTGTGCAGCCCGATCTAAAAGAAATGAAACCTCTTTACTACTGCGGACATCTACGACTGTCAGATCAGAGACATGAGTATTGCCACTAGAATCATGTTTAATTATGTATTGCTTTCCTGGCACATCAGAACGATTTGTCGATAACAAGTCGCGTATTGTCTCATTGTAGATTTCCAACATCGACACCTACAAGTAGTTGTAAAAAAAAGGTTTTGAGAACATAATAATAATAATCAACTTTAAATAGTGGATAGGAAAATAGTTCTCTACTAACCTGCATTTCATATTTCCATCCTTGTGATTGAAGTGCTTGCCTAGTCTCAAATATCTGTTCTAGTGACCGTGGTATCAGACCTTTTTGATCTGGACTTCCTGGCTTCCCCATCATTGTATAGGTTTTTCCAGAACCAGTTTGACCATAAGCGAATATACAGACCTAAACAAACAAAAGCTAACGAGAAGTCGTCAATGTATGTGAGCTTGACTAATTATTAGTTCCAAAGGTAAAAACACATGTTATTCAATAAATGCACGCAATTGTAGAACTTAATTGTGTCCATACCAGTTAACCATTGACTAAATGCACTGCACAAATACTCAAATAGTATATGGTTTAACAAAAACACAACCGGTATGCATGAATTTAAATAAATAAATAAACAACAAGAGACTGAAAATCCTATTGCAATAAGTAACAGATCCAGAATTAAAGTGATGTAATTAACATCCTGAAATAAACTCATGATATGAAGTATATAACACCTCCAAACTAATGTTAGCGTGTTCCGACAATCTGAAATCCTGTTACAACACATTTCACCCTGAAGATATGATATAAAAGTCAACTAATATGCATTATTGGAGTGAACTAAGCATTACATCACCTTATATCCATCTAAAGCACTCTGAACAAGCTGCGATATTTCAACAAAAACTTCATCTTGTGAAGCATCAGGCATGAATACTTTGTCGTAGGTGAACGAATGTTTTTGCCCTTGTAATAATAAAGGCATGACGTTGCATGAGTCAAACACGATAGTGAATATGCATTAGCTTACTTCATATAATGTAATCAAGGAAATTTTAACAAAATGTACCATGTTGCAACAAGTCAATGCCCCGACCAAGTGTTTCGGTTGTTGTAGGATAAGAAATAACCTTTGCTTCCGTACCAACACCATCCTCATATAACAAGGGTCGCACTCTACAGAAAACTCGAATGTTCCCTTTTAATTCCTGTCATTGCAGATATTACCCTTGTGAAAAGTTTCGTACATCCAAAAAAGAAAAAAGAGATCAATTGAAAAAACTTACCAATATAGTATTATGCAACTTTTTACGAAGTTTTTCTCCTTCAATAATTTTCAATTCAGCATCTGCTAGACGACTTTGTAACTCACAAATAACTTTCTTTTGCTCCTCAAATCCTGTTCTAGTCTCCAATGCTGACATATCAGACATCTGGAAAAGTATAGATTGGAAAAATCAGATAAATTTCCGGTTAAAAAGTCTTGATAAAAAGCATAAGATGAAATACTATCAATCTACAAAGGCCTGTTGCAGATTTGTGTTCTTTTCGTTTTTTTGTAATTCATTATCACTAAAATTGAAAAGGCAATGGCCAGGTCATGGAACCTGCACTTTCTTCTCTGCAACAGAAAGATGATCCTGCAATTCTCTTATTTGATCACTTTGAGACGAACATCTCACCTGGAAAATAAATAAAAATTCGTCTTAGTATGACATAATCCTTCTTCAAGACAGAAAGGGGTGTGCCAAACACAAACCTCAAGCTCATTTGATTTTACTGTCAGGTTATCCAACTCAGCAAAGGATTTTCCGGTGCATTCTTTATATTTTACGACTTCTGACGTTAAAGCCAGCACTTGTGACAATTGGCGATCACGATCATCTCTAACTTGCTGCAAATCCTCCCTCAAGCAACCAACTTCACTCAGTAAAGCTTCTTTTTGTTTCATAGCTTCATCTTGAGAAGCCTAATAAAACAAATCCATTAATATACACCTATCCGGAATTAACTTTTGGAAAAATATAATACAAGAAGGATACTAGAAGAGATTAATCTACAACTTGACTCTAGTATCAGGCAGCTCATATTGACCCTACCCTATGACATATAACAAAATGACACCATTTCTTCCAAACTTGAAGAGATGATAGAAATTAGTCCCTCCATATCATATCAAGACTCCATATTCTTTTCAAAACATCAAAAAAATAGACACTTCAAAAAGTTAAGGTTCAAATCACATGAACCTCATGAAAGTTTCAGTTTTGGATATGTAAAAAATAAAAAATAAAATCATGACAAGCTTGATTAAATGGGGACAGAGGAAGTATTATTTTGTGCGTATGTTGAAAAGTCGAAGGTCAAATGCAGGCCTCAACAAATTTTATCTGAACATTGTAAGATGTCATGATTTTACAATCAAATCATATTTCTTATCAAGCTCATAATAACATTAGAGGAACTTAGAAGTCTAGAACATATGCCTACTAGGTAATTGCAAAACCATAATGAGGTCTTCGGACGAGGTATGGCTGCCAACATGCAAACGGTCAAACAAGCAAAAGGTATGGCTAAGTTATTGCTAAAACAAAAAAGGATGTTTTTGGCCAGATGAACAAACCCAACCCCAACCCCAACAAAAGCATAAATTGTTTAACTTATTATAATTAGGGGGCACACACAGAGGGGAGAGAGAGAGGCTCACTCTAGATGTAGCAAGCTGATCCTGCAACGAATTATAGTGACCCCTCAAGTTGCTGAGGTTCTCTACTACAGCAGATTTCTCTTTCTCCACACGCTTAAGGGTCTCACTAGTAGTAGCAAGCTCCTTTTGAAGTTTACTGTTATAATCTTGTAAACTCGTGTTGTACTCTTGGAGTCGCTTGTACATATCGGTAAGTGAGGTTATCTGCATAATACAACAGACATAGATTCAAAGGCTCAATACATAGAATACAGTAAAATGATTAATACAACATATAGTTACATTATTATATCCCTAACTATATAAATCTCTTTACTTTCTGATTGGCACTTGAACTCTCTCGTTGAGCTCTTGTAAGCTCTTCTGATAGAGAACTTTGCAACCTCTCCGCAGAAGCTCTCTCGTCTTTCGCTTTGTTAAGAGATTCCATTGCAGCCTAATTATTACAATGAGTAATTTAATACATTACTATCGACAGGCAAGCAAGTGATTTCAAAAGTAATCCAATTTGCAATGTGATATCATATTTCTTATAGTCATACCAGCTTATCTGATTCTTCCTTCACAAATTTCTCTTGTAAAGATGTGTAATTCTTTCTCAACTCCATGATGATTGAATTCAACTCTTCTTCCTTCCCCATCATTAGCATCTCTATAAGCAGTTCACAAAAAATAGATTTAATAATTCATCCCAATTCTATTTGTAGGTAAAAGGATGAAACGAATTATACCCAAATCCGTGCATTTCTTCTCCGCCGAATCCAACAAATTTCTGAGCTTTTCCTGCTCTAAAAGGTAGTTTCCTTCAAGTTCTTGGAACCATCTAATACAAAGCCTAAGCTTCTTAATGTACTCCAGCATTTGGTCACATTTCTCCTATAAGATCAAATATTTATTATAAATAAACATATAATGCTACAAACTAGAAGTTCAATCCAATTCAACTAAATTGTACATTGAACCAAAATCGAAGAACCCACTAACCTTGAGATTAAATTTATTTTTCGTTTTCATCTTCTCATTCAACAAAGCCTCTACCTCCTCTTTCGTGAACTCGATTGTGCCACAATCAGAACCGGCACTGCTAGCCGGCCCGCCGGCCACAGCTAGATCTTGGCCACCATTTACAACCGAAAAGACTTGCCGCCTTCTGCTACCAATACCATTAGCAGACCCCACCATTTTTGCAACTCTTTGACTCTTATCTACCGAAACTTCATCAATATTATGTTTGTTCTAAAAGACCCACAACAAAAGATTACACATTTAAGCCCAGAACGGAGAAAGAAAGAAACCAGATGAAGATCAATCTAAAATCAGAGAATCCATAAGGGTTTAGGATAAATCAAAACTTACAATTGAAGGGCTTGCAGGAGCGAAAGTGTTTAGTGGAGCTTTGTTCTGATTCTTGGAAGCCATTTGAAGAGGAGAGAGAGAGGGCATTAGATTTGGGATGGTAAGTAATTTGGTGGGGCCGTGGATTGTACTCAAAGCTACCGACTGTATCACAGCCGTTGCTTTGATTTGCAGGCAACTGATGATGAATGATACTGCAGATTAGAGAAGATGAAAAAAACCTACAACCAAATGATTTCTTTAATTGAATAAACAAAAGAGGGGGGCAATTGTCTGTTTCTGCGTTTCTTTCTTGGAGGCAATGGTTAATTTGGTAAATGTCAGATTGACTGAAATCAGGGTTTTGGTTCGGGGAGCTTTCAAGTAACTCTTCTCATTTTCGAATTTTTTTGAAAAGGGATCTAGCGGTATTATAAGAAAGATTCGTTGAAATGCTATCATTACCATTATACCCCTTACCGCTAACCATATCTCCAATTTGAAGTATTTAGACATTATATTTTTTACATATTAAGACTCTATTTTTTTTTTGGGTGCAATATAGGATATTATTATAGGACTCTTGGAAACATACATAGGGGTTGCTACTGAGTATATACAATACGAACCAGGATTTCTCACCCGTCACCAAAAAACACATTACTCTTATCAATTGAATTACATATATAACTTATTTTTTGCCACTTTGAGAGCATATATGATTTAAGAAATTCATGTTTTGTGTTGAGTCCTGTAAGATGTACAATTTTAAATTGTACTCCCTCCGTCCCTTTTTAAATAAATATAATTTTGGTTCTCTCACTATTTTTTGTCCAATAAATAACATCTTCTTGTTTTAATATAAGAACCATATAAACAATTAATATCCAATTTATCTGTTTAATTCGACTATCCCGAAGGACTCATTAAAAAATTTAAGGATTACTGCGTGTTCGGTGTTCCTAATGAGTCAGTTTGTTGCTATTTCTATTCGTTTCTTGGTGCCGTGTATCATTCCTAGTTCCTGTCACCACCTTTGGTGATATATGACATATATCCATCTTTTTGGTGTATCCTTTTTTTTTGAAGCTTTATCTTTTAGCCCCATAAATTATATTCTATTTGTTCTAAAATTAAATATACATTTTAAAATAATAATTTTTTTTTTAAAAAAAAGAAACTTATTTTTTTGACATATTTGTTATATTTATTAAAACACACAGTATAAGATAATATTATCTTGAATTTGTACATATTCCCTTGAACTTGATACAAATACAGAAATCAAGGAAATATGTACACAATTTAAGAAAAATATTCTTTTAAAATGTGTGCTTAGCGTGTGCCCTAAGGACACATGTTAAGAGGACCCTTTATTAAAAATATATTCCCTCCGTTCCTAAAATATTGTCGTTTTAGAAGAAAAAATTTGTTCTAAAATGTTTGTCGTTTACAACTTCCTAGAAGAATAAATTATTTAATTTCTTATATTGCCTCTATCTTCTCTCATTGTCCCAATAAATTCTCTCCCTTGTATTAATAGTTTTTAATTTCCCATAAAGGGTAGTGATGTAATTTCAAATAAATTTTATTAGTATTAAATGACTTTTTTAATCCATGTGTTAAAATCTTAAAGGACAATCTTTTAGGAACGGAGATAGTAGTACTAATGACGTGATAGTATATAATCTACCAAGGCTATGCTTGTTTGTACGGATTACACTTAGGATAGAACTATTAATCTCAAGTGTCTTGTTTGTTTTTAAATTTGAGCATGAGACTATTAGACCCGAGATTATAAAATAGCTTAAGATGAGGGATTATTTAATACCATATTTTATTTGGTATTATAATCCCTACCATTTAGGATTAAAAATTGCTAGACAAAATTAACTTCAATCTTTTTCTAAAATGACCATCATATATTGCAATCTCCGTTATTAATAACCGGCAACTTAAAACTTACAAGTACAAAGATTATGTACCAGTTCTTTAATACACGTAATTTAATTATTTGATATGTGTAATTTAAATCTTACACTAACAATAGAACTGGCAATTTAGACCTCGCCCAAGCCCCACGCCCACCCGCCCCCACCATCCACCCCCAAAAAATAATATTTATTGATTATGTATACACCCCCACCTCGCACACCCCCACCCCCGCCCCGCCCCACCCCACCCCACCCACTCACCCACCCACTCACCCCTCACCCCCCATCCCCTACACACAAAAAATAATATTTATTGATTATGTATACACCCCCACCCCGCGCACCCCCACCCGCCCCCAACCCCCTCAAATTTTTTTTACTGATTATGTATACCCCCCACGCCCACCCCCGCCCCCATCCCCACCCCCACCCCCACCCCCACCCCAAAACAAATATTTTTTGATTATGTATACAACCCCACCCCCGCCCCCGCCCCCGCCCCACCCTGTTAGAGTTTATGTCCTAGAAGCTAATTCTTTGATGTAATTGCTTAAATATTTTTGATATTATATTTGATTGAATAAATGAATTATTTTATTATGATTTTATTTACTGCGTTATATAAATGTTAACATAATAAAAGTCCTTAGAATAGTGATACAAATTATATGGCTTCAAGTATGTGACTTGAACATGAGATCATATAATTACAATTAGTATCATTACTCTTAAATGTCCCTAGTCGAGTGTCATTGTTAATGGGATAACAATGATACATTAAGACTAGTATGTGGATTGACTGATGGCCAAATCCCATTGGTCATAAATATATGAGATATTGTGTCAATGCATAGGTACATGTTAGAGAACAATGTACTGGACAGACCCACCATGAGAATTCTACGTGGAGCATTATGCAAAGTGTCATAAGCAATTCTCATAGTGACAATGATGTAATGATCCTCCGACCTGAAATCATTATATTACTACACGAGAATTTATGTACTTTGATATCATCAAAGGCCACCTTTAATAGGGTGGACGATAAAGGTGATTATTGGGTACATCATGAATCGTGTGAGGAATATGAGTGATCTAGATAGAATTTAACCCTCCTATATATTAGGGGTGATATCCATAGGCCTCTTGATTGAGTAGGACTATGAAATGCACGGTCGTGCTCAAATAGTGATTTGTTTCATATAGTCTACTCATCGATCAAGAAAACTCAGATTAAATTATGAAGAGGATGACACATTCCATGCCTCGAGTTTAATCTAGGATGTCAAGGTTAAAAGGATTAAATTATATTGAAACATTGATCACGAAAAAGTTGTATCGAATCACCGATCTTATTATTATCTGGGTAGCAGTGATGCATTACTAGATGCCGCTCACTGTTTATAATTTTATAATATGATTTTAAAATTATTGCCAACATAATAATAACCTATAGGGTCACACACTTAGAACGTAATTAAAAGGAAATTAATTTAAATTGTATGGATTTAAATATATCAATATGATTGATAGTATTTAAATTACGAATTTAAATTAATAGGATAATTTGTATATATATATGTATATTAATTAAGTAAGACTTAATTAAGATATAATATATATATATATATATATAAATTCGAATTTTATTTTTCTAATTGGATTAGGTTTTGGTTAATTCCTTTAACTGCTATATAGATGATATATCAGCCGTTTAGGGTATTATCGATATCAAAACCCTAGCCGCTCTTAGAGAGAGACTAGAGAGAAAAATTTTGAAAGTACAGATCTTTAGCGGCTAGTACCGCAGCTTTCCTTGTTGCAGATCGTGTGACGATTTGCGGAACGTTCGTGTGGATACCGTAGAGGCGCAGTTCTGTTGGATTGCGTTGAGAATTCGAATCAGTTCCAGAATCTCCATCGTCTCCGTTCAGGCTTGAATAATCGGTAAAACAAATCTTAACCTCTGAATTAATATATTTTTCACATGGATCCTGTTTTAGGGTTTCGAAATTTTTTTAATTTTCGCTGCGTTTATTTGCCGAAAACCCTACAGTGGTATCAGAGCTACTTGCGAAACGATTAATTCAGATTACGTGTTTTAATTGTATTCATTATATATGATATATGATGATGCATGTTTACCGATCTGAAATTGAATATATGATATTCTGCATGTGTACGTATTCTGGAAATCTATAATATATATGTATATATATGATGTTCTGATAATCGTATCCTAGAAGGTGGAATAACAATTCAACTTCAGTTCTAATTGGATTAGAAACATGAAGATTCGATTTAATATTATTAATCGAAACTGGATATATATGATATGTTCTGGATGTATTGTTATTATGAGTGTGTTGGCGGATTGTATATGATTCTGGAATTGTTTCAGAGATTCGTATAAAAATATTCTACAATACAGATTGTAGTTCAAAAAAAAATTCCCAGGGCGCTGCCCCTGGACCACCGCCAGGGGGGGAGACCCCCCCTTGGACCCCCCCGTCGTAGCGCACGATGGTCGTAACCCCAATATTTTGTATATAATTTTCTTTAATTATATAAATTGTGTCATGTGCTTATTGTGATATGCATAGTGCACAGTTATGGCCCTTTTGACCCATAGGTTAGTGGTTTTTGGTTTTGAAATACGATTTGCATGTCGTGCCTTTCTATAAATTCTGATGTAATATTCTCTTCTCATCTAAATCCCCTTGAATGTAACTCGAAGTTTCTTTATGTCATGTAATCTACAATTGTAACCTATCAAGATGACAAGATGATGATGGAGAGGAGACACATGCATGAGGAAGGTCCAAGGAAGCTACTATTTTGAAGACCTTTTACCACCTTAGTACCTTCAATTTTTCATTAGCTTGAAAAGATTGACATAGGGTTGGGGCCATAACTGTGACACATTTAATTTTGCACTTTATTTATGCTTGTATACGATATGATATGATAAATAATGTGCATGTTTAATAAGATTAAAATTGGTGAGATCTAAATCAATTATTAAAATCCCTCATAAAATTATTAAGTCTAAATCAGATGCCTTCCAATGAATAACACTCATCAAGACCTTGACCGATGGATGTAGGTTTGCCAAAGTAAAGTACCCTATTTATCTTGGTAAGATGCGATAGGATAATTGTGATATCCAAACTGTTAAAATCATTGGGTCAGACTTAACTAAGTTATCACAATAGGATTATGGACTTAGAGGCATAGAGTTTGGTAGGTACCATTAGATGGACTAGAAATAAATGTTGTTCACCAAACTATCTAAGAGTTATATATGATATAATTGACAAAGGGCTGTCTACCTAAATAATTATGTTTTGAGAGAATAGCCAAAGTTAACTTAAGGCATAATGAAATATGGATCTTAGCTCACTAGAAAGATTTAATTGAAAATACTTTCCGAATTAATGGTGAGGGCTATTAATTTGAATAAAATAGTGGGAGGTATATTTTGAATGTACTATTATCAATTATATAATATCAAAATTCTGTAATTTGACTTATTATTTTTGCACTTATAAATTGTAGATATCAATGGCAAACAACAACACAAATAGTCTTTCACTACGATCAGTCCTTGAGAAGGAAAAATTGAGTGGAATTAATTTTCTAGACTGGCATAGGAACTTGAGGATTGTCCTCAAACAGGAGCGTAAGCTATATGTCCTTGATGGGCCCATTCCTGAAGCACCAGCTAACACTGCACCACGTGTAGAGCATAATGCTTATAAGAATCATCAAGATGATGCTCTAGACGTGAGTTGTCTCATGCTAGCAACTATGAACTCTGAGCTTCAGAAGCAACATGAGTTAATGGATGCTTATGAGATGATCGAGCATCTCAAGAAATTGTTCGAAGGGCATGCTCGATAGGAGAGGTATGATACAAGCAAGGCGTTGTATCACTGTAAGATGGGTAAACGTGATCCAGTTGGTCCACATGTGCTGAAAATGATTGGGTATATTGAGTACCTTGGTAGGTTGGATTTTCCGATTACTCTGGAAGCCCAAACTGATCTGGTTTTGCAATCTTTGAACAGCAGCTACTCTCAATTTGTTATGAATTACCTCATGAATGAAATTGAGAAACCACTTACTGAGTTGTTGAGCATGTTAAGAACTGCCGAGAACAACATGAAAAAGGCAGGACCCGCTCCCATAATGATGGTGCAAAAAGGGAATGCTAAGGGAATGGGAAAAAGCAAGAAAAAGATAGGATCTAAATCTGCCAAACCCAATCCCAAAACCAAACAGGCTTTAAAACCTAAAGGTGGGGTGGCTAAAGAAGGTGATTGTCACTTCTGTGGAAAATCTGGACACTGGAAGAGGAATTGTCATGCTTATTTGGAAGAACTGAAGAAAAAGAAAGGAAGTATGACTTCTGATTCAGGTATATATGTTATAGAAGTCAATTTGTCCATTTCTACATCATGGGTATTGGATACTGGATGTGGTTCTCACATTTGTGTTAATGTGCAGGAACTCCGAAGGAGTAGGACTTTGGCGAAAGGCGAGGTTGACCTACGAGTTGGGAATAGAGCAAAAGTTGATGCACTAGCCGTAGGAACTTATCATTTATTTTTGCCCACTGGGCTAGTATTAGAATTAGAGGATTGTTATTATGTGCCTGCTATGAGCAAAAATATTATTTCTGTTTCTTGTTTGGACAAGAAAGGTTTTTCATTTTTAATAAAGAACAACAGTTGTTCATTTTACTTAAATGAAATATGTTATGGTGTTGCACAATTGTTTAATGGTCTTTATATTCTTAATTTAAAAATGCCTATCTATAACATAAATACAAAACGATTTAAATCAAATGATTCAAATTCGACATATCTTTGGCACTGTCATTTAGGCCATATAAATGAGAAACGCATATCCAAACTCCATAAAGATGGGTTTTTGGATTCATTTGATTTTAAATCATATGAGAAATGCGAGTCTTGTTTATTAGGCAAGATGACTAAAGCCCCTTTCACTGGACACAGTGAACGGGCTAGCGATGTATTGGGACTTATACATAGTGATGTATGCGGACCCATGAATTCGTTAGCAAGAGGTGGGTTTTATTACTTCATTACATTTACTGACGACTTCAGTAGATATGGATATATGTATCTTATGAGACACAAATCCGAATCCTTTGAAAAGTTCAAGGAATTCAAGAATGAAGTTCAAAACCAATTTGGCAAAAGCATAAAAGCCCTTCGATCCGATCGAGGAGGTGAATACTTAAGCCAAGACTTTGATGACCTTCTAAAGGAGTGTGGTATTATATCACAGCTCACTCCACCTGGAACACCACAATGGAAGAGGAGGAATCGCACCTTGTTGGACATGGTACGATCGATGATGAGTCATGCAGATCTTCCAATAAGCTTATGGGGTCATGCCCTAGAGACAGCTGCATTCACACTTAACCGTGTTTCTACAAAGACGGTTCATAAGACACCATATGAGATGTGGACTGGGAAACGTCCTAGTATGTCGTTCATGAAGATTTGGGGTTGCGAGGCGTTTGTAAAACGTCTGGCTTCTGACAAGCTCGAACCCAAATCTGACAAATGTAATTTTGTGGGATACCCAAAGGAAACAAAAGGGTATTCTTCAAGGAATTCAAGAATGAAGTTCAAAACCAATTTGGCAAAAGCATAAAAGCCCTTCGATCCGATCGAGGAGGTGAATACTTAAGCCAAGACTTTGATGACCTTCTAAAGGAGTGTGGTATTATATCACAGCTCACTCCACCTGGAACACCACAATGGAAGAGGAGGAATCGCACCTTGTTGGACATGGTACGATCGATGATGAGTCATGCAGATCTTCCAATAAGCTTATGGGGTCATGCCCTAGAGACAGCTGCATTCACACTTAACCGTGTTTCTACAAAGACGGTTCATAAGACACCATATGAGATGTGGACTGGGAAACGTCCTAGTATGTCGTTCATGAAGATTTGGGGTTGCGAGGCGTTTGTAAAACGTCTGGCTTCTGACAAGCTCGAACCCAAATCTGACAAATGTAATTTTGTGGGATACCCAAAGGAAACAAAAGGGTATTATTTCTACAAACCTTCTGAGAACAAAGTATTTGTTGCTCGAACTGGTATTTTTCTAGAAAGAGAATTTGTCTCTAAAGAAAACAGTGGGAGGAAAGTAGAACTCGAAGAAGTTCGAGAACCACAAAATATCATTGAACCTGAGTTGGAACATGAGCAGGAACCACAAGATATTGTGGAAAGTGAACCTGCTCAAATTACACGAGGCATTCGTAGATCTGGTAGGACACGCCAAGAGCCCGAGAGATATTATGGATTTCTTGTGACTCAAAACGGCGATGTGATGCTCATAGATCATGATGAGCCTGCTTCCTACCAAGAAGCTATGAATGGACCAGATTCTGAGAGATGGCTTGAAGCCATGAAATCTGAGATGGACTCCATGTATACTAACCAAGTATGGACTTTGGTTGATCCACCCGAAGGGGTAAAACCAATCGGGTGCAAGTGGGTTTTCAAGAAGAAAACCGACATGGATGGTAATGTACAAACCTATAAAGGCCGACTGGTAGCAAAAGGTTTCAAACAAGTTCAAGGTGTTGACTATGATGAAACCTTCTCTCCAGTGGC
This sequence comes from Panax stipuleanatus, assembly GCA_020205555.1. Lineage (NCBI taxonomy): Eukaryota > Viridiplantae > Streptophyta > Magnoliopsida > Apiales > Araliaceae > Panax > Panax stipuleanatus. The sequence goes on along the minus strand of CM035118.1, from coordinate 159,977,343 downwards.
AATGGTTAAATCCATCAGGATCTTACTTGCTATTGCAGCCTTTTATGATTACGAAATCTGACAGATGGATGTCAAAACTTAACGAAAATCTCCTTGAGGATGTGTATATGACACAACCTGAGGGTTTTGCCAATCCAAAGGATGCTGGAAAGGTATGTAAGCTGCAGCGATCCATTTATGGATTGAAGCAAGCCTCTCGGAGTTGGAATCTTCGATTTGATGAAGCAGTCAAAGAGTTTGGCTTTATAAAAAATAAAGATGAACCTTGTGTATATAAGAAGGTTAGTGGGAGTCATATTGTTATCCTGATATTATATGTTGACGACATATTAATTATTGGGAATGACATTCCTTCCTTACAGGCTGTAAAAACATGGTTAGGAAAATATTTCTCCATGAAAGATTTGGGCGATGCAACCTACATTTTAGGTATCAAGATCTATCGAGATAGATCGAGAAAAATGCTCGGCCTAAGTCAAAGTACATATATTGATAAAGTGCTGAAACGGTTCAGCATGCAAGAGGCAAAAAGAGGACACTTACCCATGTCTCATGGTGTTAAAATCTCTAAGGCCCAATATCCTAAATCACATGATGATGAGGAGCGTATGAGAAAGATCTCTATGCTTCGGCAATTGGATCTATCATGTATGCAATGATATGTACTCCCGGATGTCTCGTATGCTTTGAGCATGACGAGCAGATACCAGTCGAATTCAGGTGAAGGTCACTGGACAGCAGTCAAGAATATCCTCAAGTACCTGAAAAGGACTAAGGATTCATTCTTGGTATATGGAGGTGAAGACGAACTGACAGTAAAGGGTTACACAGATGCTAGTTTTCAGACTGACACAGATGACTATAAGTCTCAGTCAGGTTTTGTGTTTTGCCTTAATGGTGGTGCTGTTAGCTGGAAAAGTTCGAAGCAAGAAACAGTAGCCGATTCTACAACAGAGGCTGAGTATATTGCTGCTTCTAGTGCGGCCAAGGAGGCTTTATGGATTAAAAAGTTCGTCACTGAACTTGGTGTTGTTCCAACCATTGTTGATCCGGTTGAGCTATACTGTGATAATAATAGAGCCATTGCACAGGCTAAGGAGCCCAGATCTCACCAACGATCCAAGCATATACTTAGGCGGTACCATCTCATCCGTGAAATCATTGATAGAGGAGATGTTGATAAGTACATAATATTCATTTATTTTTATTCCTTTATATTTAGTTTACTATATATTTTATAGTGTATATGGACTTATTGAGATGTTTATTATTTTCAGGTGAATTAAAGCTAAAAGGATGGAAACAAGTTGATTTGGAGTTGAATTGAAGAGGAGTTTGACCAGCAGTTGACTTTCTCAATATTTGGAGATTCCTACATGGAATTGGATTGATATTACTATTAGAATTATGACTTCTTTGGACTGAGATTTTATTTCCTTATTAGATTCTATTTCTTTATGGAGACTAGTTATAATTGTAATTCCTTTTAGGATTTGGATTCCTAGTTCTTATAGGATTTAGGCCCTTGTCTAGCACTATAAATAGAAGATGATAGTTAAGGTTTTATTCATTCAATCTTCTACCAACTATCATACCTCATTGAAGTGTAGACTTGGAGCATGTCAGGCTAGTTTCTTTATTCAGTTCTAAAGGGAGGTGGAACCTTGTTACAAGTAATTAATTAATTAAGTATTATTATTTATTCCTTCTTGTATGAAATTTCTTCTGATAATCTGTTTTCATTGATTGTATGCTAATTGATCTAATTAATTTGATATGGCCAATTGAGTTAATTTAATCATTATCATATGCTAGATTAAGATTGGTATTACGTGTAATTGATATCTGTCTTCATCACAAGTAGTAAATTAGTGATACTAATTGTGGACAAGCTTTTGTGTATTGCTAAGATTATCAGAAAACAAGTTAAACAAATCGAGCTTATGTGTTTGTTGCTTGGATTAGCCTAATTCTCTATTTCTTAATGCTTCTATCATATTAAATCTAGAGAGCTTGTTCTAGGTTATATGCTAGTTGAATCTGGTGAAGAGCTTGTTTCATACAGTGAATATCTAAGGAGAATTTCGGATAGCAGAGCTTATTGTTATCTAGGGTTAATAGTTTCATTGAAGGGTAAAGAATAATAACTTGATTAATTAATTGCTGTGCTTGGTGAAACTGAACTACAGAACTGAAGTTTTTACATATTTGATTAATCTCTTTATTTAAATTCTATTTTTCTTAGTTTAAAACAATTTCAAAAATCCCCCATTTTTATTTTCTGTTAAAATAGTAGAATAAATCTAAAACAAACTCACTCTCTGTGGGATCGATCCTTGCTTACTACTGTGCTAATTATTTAAATTCGTGAAGTGAAAGTGAGGTTAATTTAGGAGTGTAAACGACAGCTCTCAAATTTTGGCGCCGTTGCCGGGGAGTGTTATTTGTTTTTGTTTATTCTTTGTTTTTGTTTATTTTATTATTTTATTTTTTTTTCTTTTTGTTTTATGACTCAATCCTCTCACTCAAATTTTGATCAAGAGATAGAGAAAACTGCAGATACAAAAGAAGCTCTTGTTCCAACACTTAAAAAGAAAAAGATGGCTGTGCCGAACAACAATCGGACTTTAAAAGAACTGGCTATTCCAGACCTTGATCAACCATCCTTGTGTATTGAATATCCTACCTTAGATGTTGCTTTTGAACTTGACTATGGACTAATTTGCTTTTTGCCTATTTTTCGTGGTCTTACAGGTGAAAATCCATATACGCATCTAAAGGAGTTCCATGTGGTGTGTTCCGCAATGGAATCACAAGGAGTGACAGATGAGCAGATCAAGCTTAGGCTTTTTCCATTCTCCTTAGCAGATTTGGCGAAAGACTGGTTATACTATCTTCCTTCAGGATCGATACGATCATGGACTGATATGCAAAGGCTATTCTTGGAGAAGTATTTTCCTGCATCAAGAGTTGCTGATACAAGAAAGGAGATATGTGGAATCAGGCAGTTCAATGGAGAAACTCTCTACGAGTATTGGGAAAGGTTCAAGAAGTTGTGTTCCAGCTGTCCACCTCACGGGATTGATGAGCAACACTTGATTCAGTACTTCTATGAGGGATTGATACCAATGGAAAGAAGTATGATCGATGCGGCTAGTGGAGGAGCATTAGTAGACAAGACACTGGAGGATGCAAGAAATTTGATTGCAAACATGGCTGCTAACTCACAACAATACGGAACAAGAAATGATCATGCTCCACAAAGGGTAAGTGAGGTAAGCACGAGTGAATTGGTACAACAGATTTCTAACTTAACTGCTGTGGTGCAACAATTAACAACAGAAAACATACCGGTTGCAAAAGTATGTGGAATTTACTCAAAATCAGGGCATACAACAAATGATTGTCCCATAGTGCAAGAGGATGTAATTGTTCATCAAGTTAATGCTGTGGGGGCATTCTTCGGACAAAATCCGCATCAATGTGATCCTTGTGCAGAAACTCACAATTCCGGATGGAGAGATCATCCCGACTTGAGCTATGAAGGTACTAGGCCACCAATACAACCTGTCCTTTCAAGTATGCAGCAAGATCTTCAGCAGACTCAACCTCAGTACCACACAGAAAACCAAGAAGTACCTGTCAATTCTGGGACATCTATGGAGGATATGTTCAAGGCATTCATGAGCCGAACACTACAGTTCATGAGTCAGACACAGCAGTTCCAGCAGGAGACAAGAACTTCTGTTCAAGATCTGAGGGATCAAGTTGGTCAGCTTGCAACCAAAGTAGGGAGGTTGGAATCTCAAGGCTTCGAGGAGTTACCTCCTCCGTTTGTTGAGAACTTCAGTACAATGGGATTTGACGAAGAGGAGCAGGAGGATTCAGTGCTTACTCCGGGAACAGACTGTAATATGGAATTTGACGAGAATGAACAAGAGGAAGAAGAGAATAATTTGATAAATTCTGCAGATCTCGACAAGAAAGACGTGGATTCATCTCCATCAGTACAACTAACAGAAACAAGGAGTGCTACACACCATCGTACCTTTACCATGAAATTGGACAATGCAAAGTTCCAGTTCAATGCAGATCAGGCTAAAAGGTATCTTGATAATATTAAATCTGTTTTTGTTATTGATGTTGTGGATTATTTAGTGCAGAAATCTTTTGATCGAATACAATTATACGAGGAGGATTTGGTGGCTGGAAAGGAGCAAAATCATGAAGTACACAATGTTCCTCAATTAAGGAAGAAACTGTTACCAATCCACTTGAAGTTCACAACTCCAATTACATAAAACGAGAGGGAAGATGTCAAGCCAATGACAATAAACAAGGGCAGCTGCTTGGGAGGCAACCCAAGAATTCAGATTTGATCTTTCTATCCCTTTTCTTTTTAATTTGTTAGTTGTAGTTCTTTCTTCTTTGCATGATTTTCTTACATTGGGGACAATGTAAGGTTTGAGTGTGGGGGGGAGAGATTTAGGTTTTTATTTTATATTTAGGGATATTTAATCTGCCAATTTTAAAATGAAATAGGACCATCTTGATGCCTTGAATTTTTTTTTGAAATTTTTTGAAAAATTTAATTTCCATAATTCTATTTTGCCTATGTGTTCGAAGGTTAAAGTCAAAAATGAGAATCAATGCTAAAAATTCAAAATCTATTTGATGCTTAATTGGTTAATGATTGAGAAAAACTAAGTTATGATCCATAGTAATTGATTTGAGTTGAATTTGTGTCTCATGAGTACTTGAACATGTGATATATGCTTAGTTGGCTAAGTTATCTGTGGAGTTGTCTATGTGCACTAATCTCATGCTCTAGAACTATTGAACTGCTTAAGTTTTTTACAGGACCATGTGAAAAAAAATAATAAGAAAAATTGGAAACCAGTGAAATTGTTGAAAAAGAAACACAAGAGAAGTCATGTGGTGGGATAAGATGGAGCGTAAAACGCACTCTCCCATAAACACGTGCGGATAAGTGAGATGGAGCATAAAATGCACTCATTTACAAAAGAATGATTGAGGAAGGTGAAACGGAGCATAAAATGCATTCACCGGAAACAAATAGTAAAATGAAAGGGTTCTGGTAAAAAATTAAAGCATAAAAATATGTTTTGAGTTTTGAGTGGTGTGCACGGTTTTTGCTCCATGATAATTAAGTTGAGTAAGTGTGTGGATCAAAGAAGAGGACTTATGTGATTACAATTTAACTTAATGAAATTCATTGGTGAAATGGCAAGGTGGTTATCGTGAGTTAATTGATGAACATTGATTATGCTTTTGTGGGTTTAGTATTGATAATTATGATTTGATCTTAAAATCTTTTAACATTATGGTTGAATGGAATTGTTTTTGGAAATCAAACTTTTGGTTTACACGAGGACGTGTAAAGGCTAAATGTGGGGGAATTTGATAAGTACATAATATTCATTTATTTTTATTCCTTTATATTTAGTTTACTATATATTTTATAGTGTATATGGACTTATTGAGATGTTTATTATTTTCAGGTGAATTAAAGCTAAAAGGATGGAAACAAGTTGATTTGGAGTTGAATTGAAGAGGAGTTTGACCAGCAGTTGACTTTCTCAATATTTGGAGATTCCTACATGGAATTGGATTGATATTACTATTAGAATTATGACTTCTTTGGACTGAGATTTTATTTCCTTATTAGATTCTATTTCTTTATGGAGACTAGTTATAATTGTAATTCCTTTTAGGATTTGGATTCCTAGTTCTTATAGGATTTAGGCCCTTGTCTAGCACTATAAATAGAAGATGATAGTTAAGGTTTTATTCATTCAATCTTCTACCAACTATCATACCTCATTGAAGTGTAGACTTGGAGCATGTCAGGCTAGTTTCTTTATTCAGTTCTAAAGGGAGGTGGAACCTTGTTACAAGTAATTAATTAATTAAGTATTATTATTTATTCCTTCTTGTATGAAATTTCTTCTGATAATCTGTTTTCATTGATTGTATGCTAATTGATCTAATTAATTTGATATGGCCAATTGAGTTAATTTAATCATTATCATATGCTAGATTAAGATTGGTATTACGTGTAATTGATATCTGTCTTCATCACAAGTAGTAAATTAGTGATACTAATTGTGGACAAGCTTTTGTGTATTGCTAAGATTATCAGAAAACAAGTTAAACAAATCGAGCTTATGTGTTTGTTGCTTGGATTAGCCTAATTCTCTATTTCTTAATGCTTCTATCATATTAAATCTAGAGAGCTTGTTCTAGGTTATATGCTAGTTGAATCTGGTGAAGAGCTTGTTTCATACAGTGAATATCTAAGGAGAATTTCGGATAGCAGAGCTTATTGTTATCTAGGGTTAATAGTTTCATTGAAGGGTAAAGAATAATAACTTGATTAATTAATTGCTGTGCTTGGTGAAACTGAACTACAGAACTGAAGTTTTTACATATTTGATTAATCTCTTTATTTAAATTCTATTTTTCTTAGTTTAAAACAATTTCAAAAATCCCCCATTTTTATTTTCTGTTAAAATAGTAGAATAAATCTAAAACAAACTCACTCTCTGTGGGATCGATCCTTGCTTACTACTGTGCTAATTATTTAAATTCGTGAAGTGAAAGTGAGGTTAATTTAGGAGTGTAAACGACAGCTCTCAGATGTACATATAAGCAGAGTGCCAAACAGATGATAATGTTGCAGATCCACTGACCAAAGCTTTGTCGCAGCATAAGTACGAAGGTCACACTAGTTCCATGGGTATTAGATACATGAGTGATTGGCTCTAGTGCAAGTGGGAGACTGTTAGAGTTTATGCACTAGAGGCTAATTCTTTGATGTAATTGCTTAAATATTTTTGATATTATATTTGATTGAATAAATGAATTATTTTATTATGGTTTTATTTACTGCGTTATATAAATGTTAACATCATAAAAGTCCTTAGAATAGTGATACAAATTATATGGCTTCAAGTATGTGACTTGAACATGAGATCATATAATTACAATTAGTATCATTACTCTTAAATATCCCTAGTCGAGTGTCATTGTTAATGGGATAACAATGATACATTGAGACTAGCATGTGGATTGACTGATGGCCAAATCTCATTGGTCATAAATATATGAGATATTGAGTCAATGCATAGGTACATGTTAGAGAATAATGTACTGGACAGACCCACCATGAGAATTCTACGTGGAGCATTATGCAAAGTGTCATAAGCAATTCTCATAGTGACAATGATGTAATGATCCTCCGACCTGAAATCATTATATTACTACACGAGAATTTATGTACTTTGATATCATCAAAGGCCACCTTTAATAGGGTGGACGATAAAGGTGATTATTGGGTACATCATGAATCGTGTGAGGAATATGAGTGATCTAGATAGAATTTAACCCTCCTATATATTAGGGGTGATATCCATAGGCCTCTTGATTGAGTAGGACTATGAAATGCATGGCCATGCTCAAATAGTAATTTATTTCATATAGTCTACTCATCGATCAAGAAAACTCAGATTAAATTATGAAGAGGATGACACATTCCATGCCTCGAGTTTAATCTAGGATGTCAAGGTTAAAAGGATTAAATTACATTGAAACATTGGTCACGAAAAGGTTGTATCGAATCACCGATCTTATTATTATTTGGTTAGCAGTGATGCATTACTAGATGCCGCTCACTGTTTATAATTTTATAATATGATTTTAAAATTATTGTCAACATAATATTAACCTATAGGATCACACACTTAGAACGTAATTAAAAGGGAATTAATTTAAATTGTATGGATTTAAATATATCAATATGATTGATAGTATTTAAATTACGAATTTAAATTAATAGGATAATTTGTATATATATATATATGTATATTAATTAAGTAAGACTTAATTAAGATATAATATATATATATATATATAAATTTGAATTTTATTTTTCTAATTGGATTAGATTTTGGTTAATTCCTTTAACTGCTATATATATGATATATCAGCCGTTTAGGGTATTATCGATATCAAAACCCTAGCCGCTCTTAGAGAGAGACTAGAGAGAAAAATTTTGAAAGTACAGATCTTTAGCGGCTAGTACCGCAGCTTTCCTTGCTGCAGATCGTGTGACGATTCGCGGGACGTTCGTGTGGATACCGTAGAGGCGCAGTTCCGTTGGATTGCGTTGAGGATTCGAAGCAGTTCCAAAATCTCTATCGTCTCCGTTCAGGCTTGAATAATCGGTAAAGCAAATCTTAAGCTTTGAATTAATATGTTTTTCGCATGGATCCTGTTCTAGGGTTTCGGAAAATTTTTAATTTCCGTTGCGTTTATGTGCCGAAAACCCTACACACCCACCCCCACCCCCACCGCCACCCCACCCCACCCCATCCCACAAAAATTAAAAAAATAATATTTATTGATTATATATACACCCTTTACTACCCCTCACCCCCACCCACCCACACACCCACCATAACCCCCCACCCCATAAAAATTAAAAAATAATATTTACTTATTATGTATACACCCCCACCCCGCCCCCGCCCCCGCCCCCGTCCCACCCCGCCCCGCTCTTTTCTTCCCCGTGCCACCCCACTCAACCCCCACCCCCACCCCCTCAAAAAAATAATATTTACTGATTATGTATACACTACCGTCCCCGCCCCGCCCAGCCCAGCCCTGCCACACCCCCCACCCCCTCCCTCCCTCCCACGCCCCCTCTCAAAAAAATAATATTTACTGAATAATATAACCACTTATTTAAAAGTTTTTAATTTATTTTAATTTATTTTTTGTTGTATAAATAACTTTAAATTATAGTTTAAAACATGTTATTATTGGTAAGGGTATAACAGTCCAAACGATATTTTTTAATCCAATCCTTTAATTAATCCTGGAAAAAACAAACATAACATGAGATTATTTTAAGTTATTCCATGAATAATCACATAAAAAAATAAACATGTGAGTAGGACTATTTAATCTTAAAATTAATAGTCTTGGATTATAATCTCGGGATTATAATCCTTGCAAACAAACATGACCTAAAAGTATAAATAATGACACGCTAAGCACTTATTTTTATAGTTTAATATTAATTAAAAGTATATATATTTCCAATCACAAACTCTCTCCTACTATTTATCTAAAGAAATTTCTTAACATGTGCCCTTAGGGTACATTCTAAACACACAGTTCAAAGAAATATTCTCTTGAATTGTGTGCATATTTTTCTTTGAACTTGGTACAAATGCAGAAATTAAGAGAATATGCACATAGTTCAGGAGAATATTTTCTTGAACTGTGTGCTTAACATGTGACCTAAGAGTATATGTTAAGAGTTTTGGGTTTGTACGAAATCGTGACACAATCAAATTGTAAAAATTAGCGAAAGCATGGTATATCAGAGTTTAAAAAAATTCTACAAAATCATTACCCGGATCATTCTTTATGCAAATTATTAATTTAAAACGATAAATAAGAAGTTATAGAATCATACCCTTGTAGAACGAAGCTTCCACAGGTACGAGTTCAACTACTTGTTCTTCGTGATCTCCTTGAATTTTTGGGTTAGATTCCTTCCTTTGATCAACGTTAGCCACCCAAGTGTTTGGCCTCTAGAGGTGATCCACCAAGGAAGATGAATTATCAAGAAGGATGGTGGTTGGCTTAGTTTTCTATCCTCTATAGAAAAATAGTACTCTCCAACAATTAAAATTGTATCAACTGATATTTATTATAAGACTCCTTTTATATAGATATTGGTCAACCCTTCTAATCCTATTAGACATGAAATTTCTTTTAATTAATTAAACTCCTTTAATCAATTTAGGCTTCCCACCACATGGGTAATAATTAATTAAATTCATTTAATTAATTTATCTCCTAATCTTATTAGGAATAAATGAGAGTACTAATATTAAATTAATTACTAAACTTCTTAAAAAATTAAAATAATAATAATTGCAATAATATTAATAAGACTCCTCTTATTAATTTATATTTAATATTTTTAAAATATTAAATAATAAACATTAAGCTATTTAATTTATTCTATCACCATAGATTAAATTAATTACACTTAATGCATTATTACGATTATGTCATTACCTTCTTAAATAATTATTCTTTCTTTTTTGGTGTGACCCTTTAGGTTCTCCATATTAAACCGGTTGTGAATAAATCAATTAGAATAATTCTAATTTTATTTAAATAAATAAATTAAACTAATAATCTATTTAAATAAATAATATTTATTCTACAATAGGGATAAGCCTCCCTAGCGATCAACGACTTTTCAGATAATATAGATTTCAATATTAATCATAAAAGAACGTGTGAGTAAATAGTTACCGTACAATTCAATCCTTCCACCATACAATGTCCCAATTAAATATAAGACATGAAATTACTGTCAAGTCTTATTTTATTTAATTATATGTATTTCGATTAGAAAAAACACAACTCCATTTAATGCAAATTAGAAACTTCTTTCTAATTTCATTCCACCTTGGCCAAGGATTCCTAGGTTGTCATTTACCGAATCACATAGGACATATCTCCTCTTTTACTAGAGGTGATAGATTTTTTATTGATCATTCATTATCTCTATATGTAACTCATTATACCCAAGCATACCCTTTTATATACCCTAAAGGGCTTTAAGGAATAAGTCAAAGTATAATTCATTACATACAAGGTACTATAATGATCTTAAGTCCAAGGATCACTTGTACTACTATCACAATAGGAATTCTTATTGACAGGCGAGTAAAACTCCATTAGGTATTCCATAACGAGTCACGTTCAGTGAACTTATTCTCCAATAAGCACCTACATACTTGGTTTAGTGTCTCCACACAAATGATCATGAGATCAATCATCCTCATCCAATGAGCAAGCAACATATGTACCAATCTATCCGGATTTACTAATCCTCTTTTTAGTAATCCCATAATTGGGAACTATTTTAGTTTTAAGCTTTCTAAGAATTTAAATCTCATTAGCATGATCAACATCATGATTCTAAAAGCATTGCTTAAAACTATGGGTTATTTATATATTATAAAAATAGCACCATGTAGATAATTAAATGCCTTTAATAAGTTAATACTTTTATTAATAAATAAATAAAATCGTTTCCAAAGTAAATACTTTATCATCATACATGATTAACTTGTATGCATATTACTTTCAATCTCCCACTTGCACTAAAGCCAATCGTCATGGTATCTCATACCCTTCTTCTCTAAGTTACGATCAAACTGCTGTTATGTTAAAGCTTTAGTAAATGGATCTGCAATGTTATCTTGAGAGTTTATATGCTTCTCTTTCAATGATTTCTTTAATCAAAATGCCGCAACACATGTTTAGATTCAAGATGAGACTTAGGAATTATTCCTAGTTCTGTAATAAACTTTTCATCCGAAATATCAACTTGCAGCTTCACTTACAGTTATATACTTTGTCTTTGTTACTAAACCAATAACTTTTTGTTGTTTGAAACCTTTCCAATTCACTGCACCACCTTTCAAGGTAAAAACACACCCCGAAATAAATTTACTGTCATCTTGGTCCGTTTAAAAACTTGAGTCTGTGAAGCCTCGAGTTTTAATTCAGACCCACCGTAGACAAGAAAAATATCCTTAGTCCTTCTCAAGTATTTTAAAATATTCTTCGCTGCCTTTCAGTGCTCTTCTCCTGGATTCGACTGGTATCTGCTCGTTACACTAAATGCATGAGCAACATTCGGTCTAGTACATATCATACTGTACATAATAGATTCTATTGTAGAAGCATAAGGGATCTTACTCATACGGTTTCTCTCCTCAGGTGTCTTTGGGGCCTGTTTCTTGGAGAGATGTATTCCATGGCTCATCGGCATGAGACCACTTTTGGAATCTTCCATGCTAAACTTCTTTAGCATCGTATCAATGTACGTTCCTTGGGATAAGTTAAGATCCTTTTACATCTATCTCTAAATATCTTTATTCCCAAAATATCGGATGCTTCTTTCAAGTCCTTCATAGAGAAGTGTTTAGATAACCTAATTTTAATCGATTGTAGCATAGGAATGTCATTCCCTATCAGTAATATATCATCAACATATAATACAAGGAATGAAACTGCGCTCCCGCTAACCTTCTTGTACACATATGGTTCATCGTCGTTTTTGATAAAATTAAAATATTTGGTTGTCTCATCAAAACGAATGTTCCATCTACGAGAAGCTTGCTTCAATCCATAAATGGATCGTTGTAGCTTACATACTTGATTTGTTCTAACTTTTGAAATAAATCCCTCTGGTTGTGTCATATACACATCCTCCTCAAGTTTTCCATTGAGGAATGCCGTTTTCACGTCCATCTGCCAGATCTCATAGTCGTTATAAGCTGCAATCGCAAGCAAAATTCGAATGAACTTGAGCATAGCTTCAAAATCTATTTTAAATATTATGGTCATCTACCATTTCTCTGAGTCTTTATTACTCATAGTCTGTTCGTAATTCAATGGATCATCATCATTCATGATGTGTACCTCATCGTCATTCTCTATGACGAATCCATACCTCTCAGGTATCTTTGGTACTCTTCCAGATTTACGAATAGGGTGTGATACAGTAGGTTCTTCCACTTGGTCAGGTACCTGACTCTGATCCGTAGTAATTTGTGGTTCTTGAACTTCTTCAAGATATATCTTACTCCCACTGATCCCTTCATGGATAAACTCCTTTTCCAAGAAGGCAGCATGTTTCGCAACAAACACTTTTTGATCAGTTGGATGATAGAAATAATACCCTACAGTGTCTTTAGGGTATCCACAAATCTATACTTGTTGGATTTAGTCTGTAGCTTATCATGTTCAAACTTTTTAACATAAGCTGGACAACCCCAAGTCTTAACATGCTTAAGATTTGGTTTCCTCCCCTTCCACATCTCATATGAAGTCTTTGGGGCGGATTTGGTAGGTACCTTATTAAGTAGGTATGCAGTCGTTTCTAAGGTATAACCCCAGAAGAAAATTGGAAGGTCGGTAAAACTCATCATGGATCGAACCATGTCCAACAGTGTTCGATTTCTCCTTTCAGATACTCCATTTAACTGTGGTGTACCTGGTGGAATTCATTGTGAGATTATACCGTTTTATTTGAGACAATCGAGAAACTCACCGCTTAAGTATTCACCACCTCGATCTGATCGAATAATCTTAATACTTTTGTCAGTTTGTTTCTCTACTTCACTTCTGAACTCTTTGAATTTTTCAAACGATTCAGATTTGTATTTCATTAAATACACTTATCCATATCTTAGAGTTATCATTACTGAATAAAATAAGAATACCCTCCCCGTGCATTCGTTGTCATAGGTCCACAAACGTCTGTGTGAACCAACACTAACAACTCTGTAACTCTTTCTCCTTTTCCACTAAAAGGAGAGTTAGTCATTTTACCCATGAGACAAGATTCACAAGTTGGATATGATTCATAATCGTATAGCTCTAAGAGCCCATCCTCATGCAACTTGAATAATCTCGTTTCATTGATATGACCGAGTCTACAGTGCCATATATAGATATAATTAATATCATCTCTCTTTCTTTTCTTAGTTTGTTCTATTTGAAGTATATTTTCATTCAAGTCAAGTATATAAAGTCCACTTCACAGATTACCAATACCATATAAAATATTGTTTTATAAATAGAACAACTGTTATTCTTTATTATAATTTCAAATCCATTCATATCTAATACAGAATTTAAAATAATGTTTCTAATGGTATTTAGTAAAATAACAATTATCTAAATAAATGGACTTGCCCGTAGACAGTGTTAAACAATAAGTGCTTACAGCTAATGCAGCAACCTTTGCTCTATTTTTCACTCGTAGGACAACCTCATCCTTGTTCAGCTTTCTACTTCTGACCAGTCCCTTCACATTATTACATATGTGAGAACCACAGCCGGTATCCAATACCCAAGTAGAATTTTGACTTTCTGAAAAATTAATTTCAATCATGAACAAACCTTGATTAGAAGTCCAAGCTTCTCCAAGCTTCTTCTCTGCTAGAAACTTCTTGCAGTTCCTCTTCCAATGACCCGGCTCGTTGCAATAGAAGCATATTCCTTTACTAGCTGGATCAGGTTTCTTTTGTTCCTTTATGTTCACCTTGCCCTTGGTCATCCGAGATCGAAAGAGCTTCTTAGATATCTCATATCTAGCAGTCCTACTTCGTTCACTATACAACTCCTTGAGGTGAAGCAACATAATAGGAGCATCCATGTTTTCATGCTGACGCTGAAGCTCGTTATTCATGGATGCGAGCATGATGCATTGAGCCACAGATGCATCATCTTGCCACTTTACAATGGTGGCAATCTCTTCCTCAGAGGTTGTTTCTGAAACAGTTCCAGGGACAGGTGAATTTAGGACATAAGAAATTTTTTTCAGCAGTGAGAACTATTCTCAGATTTCTTAGTCAGTCCGTATAATTCAGCCCGATAAGCTTATTAGCATCAAGTATGTTTCGCAGTGAAATTAGTGATTTTGATATTTTTTAAAATTTTGCATATGAAAAATAATATTTTTAGCAAACATTCATTTTATTAATTTTGCATACCAAAATAAATTTAGGTCTTTATTTTAAATTGGTATCTCCCATTATTTTTATCAAACTATATTACCCTCACTTATATAGTTCGACAATATCTAATTAAAAATTTGCTAGTGAGAATAAGGATCCCATTTCAAATGTATATAACCTTGTGGATAACATAACAAGCGATATACAAATAAATAGGTAGACAACTCTTGTCAATTATATCACCATGTAACTCTTTTTATTTTGTCTCTTAAATCATCATGGTCAAGTGTGTGCACATCCGAACTAAAATAATTTAAGTTAAGTCCAGCCTAGCACTTCCATAAATTCAAAAAAGAAAAATATTCGTCCTTGTGGATAGCACAACAAGACTAGATCATTTAATTTTCTTGATAAGCATCAAATGTGATTAATTAATATCTTAAATACGCAATACTCGCCTTGTGGATAGCACAACAAGCTCATATTAAATATTTAATACTCTATTAATTTATCATGCTAGAAGGCGACGTTCGATATTTCAAATATCACTTGAACACTTTCGACTTAATATAATTTCCTTGAAGGATTTGTTATTATTTGTCTTATCTTATTTAGCGTTCATGCACATATATATATATATATAAAATACGCGTCATTTTATTAAACATGCGAAGCATGTTTGCATAAAATATAATATATATATATAATATTTAGCATGCACATATAGAATACTATATTCTACCCGGATTGATTATGGATTTTTATTCTAGTTTGATTCACTAGAGCCACCAAGTGAACCAAAAGGTCAAACCTAGGAGTGCAAGAATTTAAATTTAAACGTAACTATTACATTTAAACACAGGCTCCATTACAAAACGGGTCTTCACGCGCTCCTTGTTCCTTAGTCTCTAATTTCTTCAAGATAATTATAACTATTTATATTACATTAAACTATTTAATTTAAATAGAAACCTTGATCAGCAGTTAAGAAGAAGTACATAGGAGGAGATAGACTTTTACATCAAGAAATAAACCAGAGAATGCGAGGTACGCAGACCCCATTTAATAAAACTCATTCATTCAAGCATTCAACAAAAATAAAATCCAATCACATTGGTCAAATAGTCCATAATCATCCTCATTTATTATCATACATATCACCATATATATTAATAAATAAATATACATCTCATGAATTAAAATATTCTATATATATATGAGTATCATTTAATGGGCAATTTTAAATTGCATGAAATTCAATTTCAAGATTAAAATAAACTCTTTATTTTAATTATAAAATTATTAAGAATATTATATATATATATATATATATATATATATATAAAATAGCACCCATATATATTTTTTTTTTATATATATAATATATAAAATGAATCCTGATTCACCCGTTTGGAAAGCAAAAGCATGCATCTCCTTTAAAAATTCGCCAAATAAGGAAACCTTTTGAAAAAACATCCTGGGTCCTTTTTGAAATACTTAATATATACTTTATATATGAGAACATGTATGCTACAGTAACCTGATTTGGTCCCAAAAAAAAAATTCCGCAGATTGCTACAACACTAATTAAAAAGAGAGATTAGTATAATATTCTCCACACCTTATTATGTATGTGGTGTGTGTATTTATAATAACTCAATATAAATGTGATCAATACAAAGAAAGGATAATAACCATAAGATGATAACACTCCAAGGTTGTTAACATGGGAAAACTAAATACATGAGTTATCTAAAACAAAGTATATCTAACAATTACGTTATCTTAACATCCCCCCTCAAGCTAATGGGGGTTTAACCACAGTGAGCTTGTCCCTTATAAACTGAAAATGAGCGGAAGATAGGGGCTTCGTAAATAGGTCAGCTAGTTGATCCTTCGTAGAAATAAACTTGACAACAAGATCTCCTCGGGCAATTTTATCACGAACAAAATGGAAATCTATTTCCACATGTTTCGTCCTAGCATGAAACACCGGATTAACAGCCAAGTATGTTGCCCCAATATTGTCAACCCACAACGTAGGTGGTGTTTTCATAAATATACCAAGTTCACAAAATAGAGATTGGAGCCAAGAGATTTCGACCGCTGTATCCGCAAGAGACTTATATTCAGCTTCGGTTAAGGAATGAGCCACAATTTTCTGTTTCTTAGAAGACCTTGAGATGAGATTGTTTCCAAGAAATATGGCATATCCACCCGTTGATTTGCGATCTGTAATGGAGCCAGTCCAATCGGAATCTAAGAATGCTTGTACATGAGGAGAACCAGTACCTTTCACAATGGAGATTCCATATACAAAAGTCGCATGAAGATAACGAAATATCCGCTTCACATCCTGCCAATGAGACAAATTCGGAGAGTGAATGATCTGACATACGCGATTAACCGCATAAGCAATATCTGGACGTGTCAACGTGACATATTGTAATGCCCCAACAGCCTGCCGAAATCTAGTAGCATCATTAAAAGAA
This sequence comes from Panax stipuleanatus, assembly GCA_020205555.1. NCBI lineage: Eukaryota > Viridiplantae > Streptophyta > Magnoliopsida > Apiales > Araliaceae > Panax > Panax stipuleanatus. The sequence continues at coordinate 159,960,266 of CM035118.1, read as the reverse complement.
TCTTCGGAGGGTACAATAGATGAGTGAGTGACAGCAATAGGAGTTGAAACAGCCTTGCATGTTTCCATGTTGAATTGATGGATAAGATCAGTAACATAGCGAGCTTGAGATAGAACAATGCCGTTAGTAGTTCGAAGCACTTGCACGCCCAAAAAAAATTTCAGAGACCCTAAGTCTTTCAAGGCAAATTCTTTGTTCAATGCCATAATCAAGTCAGAAACCGAGGAAGAGTTGTTGCCTATAACAATTATATCATCCACATACACTAACATATATAATTTTAATGAGCCATTGATATAAATAAACAGAGATGTATCACTGCGAGACACGTTAAATCCCAAATGCTGTAAAAATGTAGATAACCGTTGATACCATGCACAAGGTGCCTGCTTGAGGCTATAGAGAGCACGATTAAGCTTACAGAGATACGTAGGATTATGAATGTCCTCAAAACCAGGTGGTTGTTGCATAAATACTTCCTCAGATAAATGACCATTTAAGAATGCATTGTTAACATCCAATTGACGTAAAAGCCAAAAATGTTGTATAGCAAGTGAGAGAACAGTGCGTACCGTAATCGGTTTTATAACGGGACTAAATGTCTCTTTGTAATCCAATCCATGCTCTTGATGAAACCCTTTCGCGACAAGCCGTGCTTTATAACAATCAATTTGTCCGTTAGAGTTGCGCTTGATTTTGAATACCCATTTACACCCAACAATATTCATACGATTTTTGCGGGGAATCAAAGTCCATGTATTGTTAGACAAAAGGGCATCAAATTCAGAGGCCATGGCTTGGCGCCAAATAGAGTGCTTGTTAGCAGTGGTGAAGCAAGTCGGCTCAATTTCAAGAGGATTAAGTACATGTGCATGGGATGCAGACGGGGGAATAGAAGTTTTTGCCTTCGACCTAGTGATTATGGTATGAGGTGTCCAAGAAGGAGTCGATTTAGGTTCATTTGTAGAGGGTCGAGAAATAGCGGGGGCACGACAAGGTAAACATACTAAGTCCACGGATAAAGGAACCGAAGATTGGAGTGGTACTGGTACGTAAGAAGGAGAAGTAGTGTTTGGTGAGGATAAAGAACCAACTGCCAAAGTGTTAGGTGGAATAGTAGGACTCTCGGTAGGTTTAGGAAGGTCGGGTTGTTTAGGAGACACCATAGGAATAACCGAGACATCATTAAACTTAGGAGGAGGAGAAACAACCGGGGGAAACACGGTGGAAATAGAGACCCAAGGGGTACAATCGATTGAATTTGACATTGAGGAAGTAGACAAAGTTGCAAAAGGAAAGCTATCATCATCGAACCGCACATGCCGTGAGATATAGTGACGCTCGGAGGTAGGATCAAAACATCTATATCCTTTGTGAGACATGCTGTATCCTAAGAATACACATGGTTTTGATCTATATCCCATCTTGTGAGTGTTATAAGGATGGAGATATGGGTAGCATAAACATCCAAATGTTTTTAAAAATTTATAACCTGGAGCATGGTTAAATAGACATTCGAATGGTGACTTTGAATGAGAGACATTTGATGGCAAACGATTGATTAGAAAAACCGCGGTATCGAATGCAAAGTGCCAATAAGAAAATGGAATAGATGCATGAGCCATAAATGATATCCCTGTTTCAACAATGTGGCGATGGCGATGCTCAACCATACCTACTTGTTCATGAGTGTGAGGACATAACAAGCGATGCAGGATCCCTTGGGACTGAGAGAATTGATTTAATTTTCGATATTCACCCCCCAATCCGTTTGAATGGATTTTATCTTACGGTCAAATTGTTTTTCCACCATCAATTAAAATTTAGGAAAGATGGTAAAAACTTCTGATTTTCTTGCCATTGGAAAGAACCAAATATATTTTGCAAATGAATAAACAAAGATCACATAGTATCTATAACTTTCAACAGAAACATTTGGTGAAGGCCCCCAAATATCACTATATATTAAATCAAGAACATGTGAGCTTTTATTGATTGATGAAGGAAGAGACAATTTGGACGACTTGCCTAGTTGACAAGCATTACATAAATTAATAAATGACTTTGAAGAGCATGGCAACTTATTATTAGAAATAATACGACTCAAAAGTTGTTTATTGGGATGACCTAATCTATTGTGCCAATGTTGAGATGACGTTTTAATAGCTGTAGAAATTGATGGACTGGAAATTTCAGATGGAAAAGATAGGTTGTAGAGCCCATGATCACTCGGTCCTTTGAGAAGTTCCCTCCCCGTAATGCGATCCTTCACAATAAAATAATCCGGGTGAAACTCAAAATAAGCATTATTATCTGATGCAAAACGTTGAACAGATAAGAGTGATTTATTCAAAGTGGGAACATACAATATATCATTTAAATGGTAAGTAGCATCAGAATTTTTAATGATAGAACTACCAACATGTGCAATGTTCAAACCTTTACCACTGCCTACAATAAGGCTTTCATTACCCGTGTATTCCTCATGACGACTTAAAGAGGACATCTCCGGAGTGGCATGATGACTCGCGTCTGTGTCTGGAAACCATGATTGTGGAAGTACAGTAGTATTTGAAGGAAACATAGAGGCATTATAAGTCATAGGTGTTGCATGATTATAACGCTGGACATAAGTGAGTGCAGTATGATTACGAGCATTGCAAATTTGGCACTGTGGACGTTGATCATTATAGTTATTGAATGATCGCCCACGCCCGCGCCCACGATTATTGAAACTTCGCCCCCTATTGTTGCGAGACTGGGATCCATTACCGCACTCATTGAATTGGCGCTGGACAATATTGGCTTAGGGTGGAGGTGGAGGAGGATCATTAGCAGGGGGAAGAACCACGAAGTTAGACGATGAGGCATGGATAAATTCATGCGATAAAAGAAGACTATGGAGTTCAGGAAATGTAACCGGTTCAGAACGCGCTGCAAGTGTTGTGACGAGGTCACGATATTCATTCCTTAATCCTTTGAAAACAAATATGTTAAAATCTGCTGTGGTAAGAGGACGGCCAGCAGCGGCTAAAGCATCCGCAAGGGCTTTCGCTTTTTGCAAGTAAGCAGTGATCGTGGAATCACGCTGGTGAAAATGATGAAGATCCATATGCAAATTAAGGATCCTTGTGTTCGACGTCGAAGCGAAGGACATTGTCAAAGTTTGCCAGAGTTAAATGGAAGTTGTGGCATCTATTGCAAGATGAATGACCTCCTCTGATAGAGATGAGAGGAGAAGGCTAAGGACCATTTGATCTTGAGCATACCATTCGGTATAAGCTGGGTTGGGTTGGGTTTGGGTCTGATTTGGAATGAGAATAGTGCGTGGAGGAGGTGAGTAAGTGTCGTCAATGAAACGTAACATGTTCTGACCACGTAATAGAGGTAACAATTGGGTGCGCCAGTACAACTAATTTGTGGAGGTGAGCTTGATGGAAAGAAAATGATGAGCTTAGGTGAAATAAGGGAATGCCGGTTGCGATTGTGAATTAATGGGATGACTGTTAAGTTCAATGGGTTTGTTGGAAGTGACAGAGGCGGAAGACATGGCTGGAAAAAAATTTGACCTGCTCTGATACCAAATTAATAAGAGAGATTGGTATAATATTCTCCACACCTTGTTATGTATGTGGTGTGTGTATTTATAATAACTCAATATAAATGTGATCAATACAAAGAAAAGATAACAACCATAAGATGATAACACTCCAAGGTTGTTAACATGGGAAAACTAAATACATGAGTTATCTAAAACAAAGTATATCTAACAATTACGTTATCTTAACAACACTCAACAGCACGGATGCCACCAGTGAACTAGAAAAAAAAAACGTTTTCGCATTTCTTCTTTTTCCTTTTTTTTCATAAAAAAAATAATTTTATACAACTAAATTTATGCCCAATAAATTATTCTAAATACATACCCATATGTATATGAAATCAAAACAATTAATAATTGCATAAAAGTTTGGCTCTGATGTCACTGTTGGGTTTGTACGAAATCGTGACGCAATCAAATTGTAAAAATTAGCAGAAGCATGGTATATCAGAGTTTAAAAAATTTATACAAAATCATTACCCGGATCATCCTTTATGCAAATAATTAATTTAAAAAGATAAATAAGAAGTTATAGAATCATACCCTTGTAGAACGAAGCTTCCACATGTACGAGTTCAACTCCTTGTTCTTCTTGATTTCCTTGAATTTTCGGGTTAGATTCCTTCCTTTGCTCAACGTTAACCACCCAAGTGTTTGGCCTCTAGAGGTGATCCACCAAAGAAGATGAATTATCAAGAAGGAGGGTGGTTGGCTTAGTTTTCTATTCTCTATAGAAAATGAGTACTCTCTAACAATTAAAATTGTATCAACTAATATTTATTATAAGACTCCTCTTATATAGATATTGGTCAACCATTCTAATCCTATTAGACATGAGATTTTTTTTAATTAATTAAACTTCTTTAATTAATTTAGGCTTCCCATCACATGGGGAATAATTAATTAAATTTATTTAATTAATTTATCTCCTAATTTTATTAAGAATAAATGAGAGTACTAATATTAAATTAATTACTATACTCCTTTAAAAATTAAAATAATAATAATAATAATAATATTAATAAGACTCCTCTTATTAATTTATATTTAATATTTTTAAAATATTAAATAATAAACATTAAGCTATTTAATTTATTCTATCACCATAGATTAAATTAATTATACTTAATGCATTATTACGATTATGCCATTACTTTCTTAAATAATTATTATTCCTTTTATGGTGTGACCTTTTAGGTTCTCCATATTAAACCGGTTGTGAATAAATCAATTAGAATAATTCTAATCTTATTTAAATAAATAAATTAAACTAATAATCTATTTAAATAAATAATATTTATTCTACAATAGGGATAAGCCTCCCTAGCGATCAACGACTTTTCAGATAATATAGATTTTAACATTAATCATAAAAGAACCTGTGAGCAAATAGTTACCGTACAATTCAATCCTTCCACCATACAATGTCCCAATTAAATATAAGACATGAAATTACTGTCAAGTCTTATTTTATTTAATTATATGTATTTCGATTAAAAATGCACAACTCCATTTAATGCAAATTAAAAACTTCTTTCTAATTTCATTCTACCTTGGCCAAGGATTCCTGAGTTGTCATTTACCGAATCACATAGGACATATCTTCTCTTTTACTAGAGGTGGTAGATTCTTTATTGATCATTCATTATCTCCATATGTAATTCATTATACCCAAGCATACCCTTTTATATATCCTAAAGGCCTTTAAAGAATAAGTCAAAGTATAATTCATTACATACAAGATACTATGATGATCTCAAATTCAATGATCACTTGTACTACTATCACATTAGGAATTTTTATTGACAGGCGAGTAAAACTCCATTAGGTATTCCATAGCGAGTCACGTTCAGTGAACTTATTCTTCAATAAGCACTTATATACTTGTTTTAGTGTCTCCACACAAATGATCATGAGATCAATCATCCTCATTCAATGAGCAAGCAACATATGTACCAATCTATCCGGATTTACTAATCCCTTTTTAGTAATCCCACGATTGAAAACTATTTTAGTTTTAAGTTTTCTAAGAATTTAAATCTCATTAGCATGATCAACATCATAATTTTAAAAGCATTGCTTAAAAATATGTGTTATTTACATATTATAAAAATAGCACCATGTAGATAATTAAATGCCTTTAATAAGTTAATACTTTTATTAATAAATATATAAAATCGTCTCTAAAATAAATGCTTTATCATTATACATAATTGACTTATATGCCTACTACTTTCAAATAGTACCTTATCTAAAAACACAAAGTGATCTCAGTGATCTTTATGTGTTATCTATATACTTTATGCCAGACGTGTTGCACTAGCACTGCAATAAATTAATTTAGAGAATATATATATATATATATAAATTGGATAGATAAAGGCAATTAGGAGGTAGAGCTTTTGAACGTAAAGTTATATAGATGCATCTGTACGTTGAGATATGCGGGTGGCTGCAGGATTTTTGGTAAGGGTGGTCACTCTTTTAATTAAAATAAAATTCATAAAATACAAATTTCAATTAAAAGTCACTACAATGGCACGACAATTTTCTTCAGTTTTTCCTCGTCTCGCATATCTCTTTGTGCTTTAGTATTTGAGTAATACTATGAACACAAATTATACACAAAACATTATGCACAACAATTTTAAAAAAAAAAGACAGAAAATAAGGAGCGCGACCTAACGTAGGATGTTTTAGACATTTTTATTGATAAATAATACATGGGTTTTACTCTTTATGTATAATTTTTTGTACACAAAATATTATCTTTTAGCGTTTTGTTCTTTTAAACAATTTTTTTAAAGGGGCACTATTTACTATATTATTACCCCTATACAAAAAAAAAAATCCAAAAATAAAGGGTGTGGCTATGTAGATCCGCCCCTGCCTGAAAGTTAACAGAGGTTTTCATTCGATTTTTAACAAGAGACGAAAGTATATGTTGTTAATAAATAAATAAAAATATTATTGTTTGAATGATAATTGCTCCATCATCATCATCAGGATTCAGGCATAGATGGTAGGGTAGATGCAGTGCAGACGTAAAGGAATTAATAATTAAATTAATGTTGGGCGTAAGTGTGTAACCAACAACTCTTATACTATATATTATTATATTTAAAAATGCATGCTTTTGGACGGAGAAACTTAATTTAGGAACAACGGTATATACCATACCATACAAATTAACTCCTTATCCAAAAACAAAGAGGACTCATGGGGTTGACTCACTGACGGACAATGGTTTCAAGACAAACTGGGCCTGCAAATACTAAAATATTTGCTCATTCCCCATTTCTTTTCATTTAGACGGCTTTAAAGGTGGGTCCACCCCAGTTACTGATATTGTCTTCATTTCCATGTGAAATGGGCAGGCTAGACTACTTTTATAAAGTGGCCCATAAGTTGCGACAGCTATTTCTTTAATATTAGTAGTTTCTTTAAGCTTGGCCCAAATCTGATGAGCACAAAAAAAGCCCGGCCCAAAAATACTAATAACATAAAGTCATAATGGAGATGCGGGGTATCGATCCCCGTACCTCTCGCATGCTAAGCGAGCGCTCTACCATCTGAGCTACATCCCCTCACAATTTTTGTAGTGTACTAGTTTTTATTGACCCCATTTTGCTTGTGTTTTGTTACTAATATTATTACATCTTATTGGTCGTTTACCTATAGCAGATAAGCGGGTGATGACCTTATCACGTGACTATCCACGCAAGCACAAATTTGCCTTTCCAAAACAGGAGGAGGTTTTACACAGTTTTGACTCTTTTTACTAGAACATTTTTTTTATGTGGTTGATGTATGATTTCAAACAAAATATTAATGAAAAAAATGTTAAACATTATATCAAAATTAAAGTAACGTAGATCAAATGCGACAAACTAATAATAAAGATTTTTTCTTCTCTCACAAAAAATTAAAATATTGAAGATGAGGAGGGAAATGGATAAATATTAAGTCTAACTTTTTTACCTGCCTCTGACACGCCCATTCGATCTCAATCTTAATACAATTTGATTTTTAAAATTCTATAAAGTTAAGATTTGGGTTTGGGATATACACTCTCACTCCGCCCTTAATCCAATTATATATATGTGCCCAAGGTGTAATAACAATTCTGAAGATACGTTACATGTCCTGGTGAAGTGTCCTTACGCGAGAGATGTTTGGAGGTTATCGCAGATTGGGGATAATAGTGGGTCTAAGGAGAGTTTTAGGGATTGGTGGACACGGGTGTTATCTAGCAAAAATAGAGAAGAGGCTAGTATGGCGGCGATGGTTGCATGGGGCCTCTGAAAACAGTAGGAATGATTTGGTTTGGCTTCATCGCAGGAGTCAGGAAGGGCAAGTAATTTACATAGCAAATTCAATATATGAGCAGTGGAGGAAGGCTCAGGTTATTATCAATAATAGTGAAGCACGTGTGGTGGATGCTAACACGACTGGGAAAAAGCCAGCTAACGGTACATATAAATATAATGTTGATGCAGCTCTTTTTGTTCATGCTAGGCGTATTGGTTATGGCAGTGTGGTAAGGAATGCGAAAGGGTCCATGTTGGCAGCCAATAATGGAATAGTGGATGGTCCGTTGAATGCTACGGTTGCGGAAGCAATGGCTGTTCGTGAGGCGTTAAGCTGGTTGAAGACAATGAGACTCGATAATGTGGTTTTGAAATCTGATGCACAGATGGTAATCAAAGCGATTATAGGTACTCAAGAGGACTTTTCTTACTTTGGCTCAATAGTAGAAGATTATAAATCCCTAGCCAGGGATATTGGTAATTGTCATTTTGTGTTTGTGAGAAGATCAACGAACCAGGTAGCGCATGCTCTTGCACGAATAGCTGATTCTAAGTCTGTTCAGGAGGAGTGGGGTCAATCTCCTCCCTCTTTTCTTGTTAAAGTGTTGGCCTCTGATTTATGTTAATGAAATTTTACTTTTCAAAAAAAAAAAAGTATTTATTTAGATCATTTCATTGTAAGTTTTTAACTTTTGTAATACAAGATGTTGCTAATTTATAAAAATATCGAATGTTGTGTGATTTTAAATTAAAAGTAATTAGTACAAAAGAATTATGAATAATTAAATTTGGGGAAAAGGGGGAAATTGGTTAAAAGGGCAGTGACAACAGGTAGAAATATTGTTTTGGGTCGTGATGAGTCCGGAATAGAATAACATATTGACGGGGTGAGTATATGAGAAAAGTCTTTCAAATCTTGATGGTTGATGTTGTTTGGGGATTTTGGAAGCTGGTTTTTTTGGATTTGGTTGTTTTTATCTTCGTCATACACCAAATATTGAATTGATCTTGCCGGAACCTGGTCTGGTTATGGATTTTAATTTCGGTAGTCTTTCGCGGATGATTATTCGATCTGGCTTTATGGGTTCTGGTTATGTGTTTATTTTAGTGGGTTTTGGTTTTTGTCTTTTTATTTGTTGATTATTATCTTATGTTGTCTTCTAATTTTGGGATGCTTTACTTTGCCGGAGAATCTAGTGTTTCTCTGGTTCCGTTAATGCTTCAGTTTCGTTATGGGGGTATAATGGTCATAAAAGTTCTTTAATTGAGTCCGCTAGAATTCTAGCGGACAAAGAGCATGTTTTTTAAATCTCATCCCTTGATCAAAATAATGGAAGCTAGAAATGATATTTATCAATTTTTGATTCATAGCAAATAGTATATATTATAGATCATTGTCCATATATATATATGTATATATATATATATACGGTCCGTCTCTCCAGCGAACTATAAGGAGTGAACTAAAGACGAAATGGTTATAACGATTATTTTTTCCGTCGCTATAGCATAAAAAACCAACTTTCTATGCTATAGCGGCAGAAAAAACCGTCCTTGTAGTTGGTTCGTCTTTAGGTCGTTCCCTATAGTTCGTTAGAGAGACGAACCCTATATATATATATAAGAAAAAAATGGAGTATTGTGTGTTAGACATGTGTGTCCTATTATTTTAAGAGAGTTTAGATCACATTTATCCTGAACAAGACAAAAAATGTAAGATTTTTATGGGATCGTGGAGGGAGTCTCAATCGATCTAGATTTCTTATCAAGCTACACAGATATATTTCCATTGATATATAAGACGGCTCCCCCTTAAACAGAATTTTAAAGCTTATTACCTATTTCTACGACATTTCAACATTTTTTTATTAATATTTGTTTTGACATTTCACCAACTTATCAATGTAAAGTACGTCGTATTACGCACGCCTTTGTGTGTTTAAGACATATTTCTTTTTAATTTGCACACATATTAATAAAGAAAAAGTAGAGTAAAAAAATTCAAAATTATTTTTAGTTGACCCACAATATTATATAAAGCGATAAATACTTTTATTTTTGTTATATTAATGAACCTCACTAAATAATTAAATTACCCTTCATGTTATGTAATTTATCTTATTTTTAAAATAACAAAATTTATACATTGTCATTTTTAGGGAGGGAGAGAGTATATATATATATATATATATATATATATGTAAAATAGTGTGGCACTTAATATTCAAAATTTTATTGTCATGAAAGAAACAGAAAACCAAATAGTTATGACCAAAAAAACATATATGCGGGCTAACGCGGTGAGTGGTCGGTCAACCAAATTCCTCCAGAAGTATTTTATTTTCAAATGAGGATAACCGGAAATCCCAAAAGCTGCTCGCTAGTCTCCGGACGGCGGGCCAGAGTTCTTTACGCGTCGATATCGTTTATAAAGAAATTTAACCCCGAAGAAATTGAACAACCAAAAAGCTATAACAAAAGTCAATTTTATCTTCGGTGGCAGCTTTCACAGCAAGCCCATTTTGAGAAACGATTAGTAACTTCATTGTAGAGACTTCTTGGGGTCCAATTTGTGTTTCAATTTGGTGGATCTTGCCATTACAATACAAATACCATAGTGAAGGGTTTTTATATTCTTTTATTTTGGGTCAGATAATTGGAATTGTTTCTTGACGAAAAAAGGATTCTCATTCGAATGATTCTGTTTGTTGGAGCTCTTTGTCTGACTTTTGGGTAGGCGAATTTCAATTTAATTATTGGCTGTGCATTAAATTCGATATATTGGAGTTTAGTTGTGATATAAATTCTGGGTTTTGGCTGGTGGATTGGATTGATACCAGGGTTTGAGTTTTTGCATGAAAATTGAATTCAGGTTAGCTGGGATATTGATTTGAACTACTATTAATGATTTTACTGGTGACATATTGAAAAATATAAGTGATCGGGGCGTGTGATTTGGTGACATGAGCACTGTATGCATTTGGAATGCTGAGTCAAGAACAAATGGGTGCCAGAGTAGTTTCCTGTTTCGTTGGTTTTATTCTTCTGCCTTTTGCTTTGGCAACGGCAGACTCGGGAAGCAAGAAGATTGCCCAGGAACTTTCAGTTCGCAATTTAGTCGGTTCAGGGGAGATAAATGAGGACATGGTAACTCTATGTTACTTATATTTTTAGCATAATTTGTTCTTATATGCAAGCATTTTCACTTAATCGCTTTGAATTTTTCTATTTTGTATGGAATACATTATACATGCTTGCATATGACGAGAAATTATTATTTTTGTTTCCAAGCATGACTTGAATAGGATTCGACAAGTACTTTTCATTGTTCTTACTAGTTGGCTAAAAGAACTGCAGTAAATAGTGTGCGTTTTAGATGTTGCCAAATCATATTTATGGTGCTTAGCAGCTTATTATACACACATTTCCATTTCTAACACAACTGCTATAACAGCATTCCCGGTTAAATTTTCTGTAGAAATTAATATTATTACTAAGAATGAGCATATTTTCACAGAAGAAGCAACTAGAGATACACATATTGGCTCCTTGTCCGACATTTTCTTTATTGGATTTGGCTAATTCCCCTCCTCATATGTTCTTTATTCTTGACAAGATGAAGTACTGTTGCATGCTTCCTTTTTTCCAATATCCAGAAGAATCACAGAACTATAATAGTTGCACCCCAACTTTTAATTTTGTATTCATAGTAGTTTCTGCTTGACGCGTGCATATGATATTGAAAAGTTTGGTGAAATTATATGCATGCAGACTGAGCTATTATGGGCCAATTGTGGGCTGGAGTTGATTCAAGCGAAGGAAGCTATTAAAGATCTTGAATTATATTTCACTAAGCAAGAGTCCAGTCATAGGAATGAAATCATTTTAAAGAGTAGGTTGTCATCAAAAATGAACATAAAGAAAGCTTTAAGAGTCCTGGATCCTCAGGTCAAGCAAAATCTTATGGATTGTTTAAGGAAGATGAATCTCTTGTTCTTAGAGTCTGGAGAAGAGAGTGATTCTAAAAATTGGTACATGAAGTATGTGGATTCCATGTTTACCAGATCCAATGCTCGTAGACGAGAATTGGTTCAGAGTTCTGCACAAGCACTGACACCATCCCCTGCTGTTGCAGCACCTACATTCAGCCTGACACCTTCAAGTTCTATAGTTCATTATTCTCAACGCCCTGCAAGTCCTCCATTGCAGCAATTTTTTCCTACAGATTTAAATGACTCAAGTCCACAACCTGAAGCTGGTGAAACAAGTCCGATCCCTTCTTCAAATATGCAGTCAAATAAGCAAAATGGGAACCATAAAACAGTTGTTATTGCAGTTGCGGTAACCGCAGCAGTGACATTTTTTGTTGTTGCATTACTCTTTTTATGTTATTTTAAAGTTTGTGGTACTCAGCCTGGATTCAGACAAAATGATGAGAGTCCTCTTCTCCGCTTAAGCTTAAGCAATTATTCTATTGGTACGCGCAAGTTCTGCTATCATATTTTTGTTGTCAAAAGTTTCAACTGAATTTTACAGTTCTAATATTAAGTCAACATTTGATTTTCAGATTCTTCAGAGACGTCTTATGCTTCAGGAAATTCTATAAACAAAGTGAGGCCTAGTAATCAGTCATTCCATACCAACTCGGACCACTATATTGAGGCAGGTGTTATTGGTAACTCAAAACTTGGAACTCCATTGGAAACTGTAACTTGTGTTGCCAAGACCATAGATGAGGAATCTGCTCAGATACCTCCTTCTCCACTAAAGCCTCCTCCTGGAAGGTTGGCAACTGCAGAGCTGCCTCCTCTAAATCCTTCCACAGGAAGGGCAGATTACTCTGAATTGCCTCCTGGCAAAAGAGGTCCTCCTCCTCCTCCTCCTTCTGGCAAAGGAGGTCCTCCGCTGCCTCCTCCTCCTTCTGGCAAGGGAGGTCCTCCGCCTCCTCCTCCTCCTCCTCCTGCTGGCAACGGTGCTCTTCTGCGTCCTCCTCCTACTGGAAAGGGAGCTCTTCCTCTCCCTCCTGTATTACCACCCTCACTAAAACCTTCTTCTGGTGGCCCATGTCCCCCACCTCCAGGGCCGCCGCCACCACCACCACCACCACCACCACCACCACCACCACCACCACCACCACCACCACCACCACCACCACCAATACCAAAACCTTCCTCCATCAAGAGTAGTCCTTTCCCTCCACCACCTCCAGGTAGTGGTATCCCTCCACCTCGGCCACCCGCCACAGGCTTGAAACCACCACACCGTTCACCTAATGGGACAAATCATCCGTCAACTTCAGCTGAACAGAATGAACCTGATGATCCAAAAACTAAGTTAAAGCCATTCTTTTGGGATAAGGTTTTAGCTAAGCCTGATCAATCAATGGTTTGGCATCAAATTAAATCAGGGTCATTCCAGTAAGTGTCCTTTAAAATATATTTATTTTTTGGTTTGTTTTGTAGTATCATGAATGTTAATATATCACGGTGCCAAAAAGACGATAAATATTTTTTTGAACAGATTCGATGAAGAGATGATAGAATCTCTGTTTGGCGCCCCTGCTGGGAAAAATAAGAAGGAAACCAAAAAGGGTTCTTTATCTCAAGATCCTTCAACCCGATATATTCAAATTATTGATCCAAAGAAGTCTTATAATTTATCAATTCTTTTGAAGGCATTGAATGTGACAAACGAGGAAGTTTGTGATGCACTTCATGAAGGTGATTTCTGTACTCTTTTCTTCCTTTGTCTGATGAACCCACATATACAACAAAATTATATCTTGGTTCTTAAACATATCTGTAGTTGATTCTTTTTTTCATCACACTGGGTAGAATTGGACTAGTTTAATTTAAAGAAGTTTTGAAAAGAATAGTTGTAACACCCCAATCCTACATCAAGACATATCACATGTGGGAAGATTGTCTGTATATAAGGAATTAAGTTACTAAGTACTAACAATAGTACCTTCAGTCATGCCTTTTTGGGTGAGCCTGTGGTGGAATAAGATGACCCAAGAAAATATTATCGGATTAGTGGTTTAAGGCCTTGTTTGGATGTAGTTGATTCAATTCGGACTCGAGATTTGTTCTGGACTTGGGATTTGACCCAAGGTTACAAATTTGACCTAGGTCGTTATAACAGTTTTTAGGTATTTCATGTCTTTTCCAAAGGAAAAAGAAGAAGATGTTGGCTGGTATTCCAGATATGATACTTAGTGATATATTTATGGGCTCTTCTTAAAAGTAAATAAACAAATATTCTAAGGTCTCAGAGATATCTTGATACAGTAGCACTCTTCCTGGTTTTGATTGTTTATAAAAAAGAACGTGAAATGCATTTGTTAAAGTATTATATACATTGTTTGGGTCCTCTTGTGAACAGCCTAAGCAATACAATAATTAGTCGCTTCACATGCAGACCTTTGGCTCCTGAAGGTTCTGGTTTCAAGTTTCCTAGTTGAAATTAGTTCTTTTTATGTTAGCATAGTTGCAATTTGTTATGTTTGTGCATCTATGCACCATAATTTGTCTCTGCACATGTGAGTGGGGGTTGCATCAATGCATGTGAGGGAAGAGGTTTAAAATAATACAATGTTGGTCCATTTTCTAATAGCTTTAAATTTTAAAACAATTGGTACCTTGCAATATTAAACAAGAAAGATGAGAGATAAAGACCGTAGTATTTGTATCTTCTGTATGTAGATAATGAAGAGTACTGCAATTGCCTTCTTCTCCTATTTGTGTGATCCTGGATTTTGTAGAATGAGGAAATCAGTATAGGTGCATGAAGTGATTGATTGATTGAAGACAATTGATATCCACCATTTAGAATTAAGATATTTGTTGAGATTAGATATACTACATAAATCCCAGAACTATTGCTGTAACATTTGTTTGGGAAATTTTGTGGTTACACGTGAAATTTAACTGGCAAACCTGTGATTATTACATCTATGTTATCAGTTTTTGTTCTGAGTGAAAAGTGTATACAATTATTTTTTCTTTGCTAGTATCTTTCTTCTTAATTTATATATTATTTTTCATGTTCTGCTTTTAGAATTTAAAAAATCAAGCTCTTATTTAGATGCAGATTTTTTTGTATCAAAAGCAGCAAACTTACCTGTCTTAGCTGAATCAGGAAATGAGCTTCCCTCAGAACTTATAGAAACTTTATTAAAGATGGCACCAACAGCAGAAGAAGAACTGAAGTTGCGGCTTTATAGCGGCGAACTTTCTCGACTTGGGACTGCGGAGCGGTTTCTGAAAGTCTTGGTTGAGATACCCTTTGCATTTAAGAGGCTAGAATCCTTGTTATTCATGTGCTCTCTACAGGAGGATGCTTCAATTGTTAAAGAGTCCTTAGCGACATTTGAGGTAACCTTATATTCCTGAAATGCATCAGTTGTTTGACTTTCTTTCTCAGTAGTTATGGCTCTCTCCTCAAATTTACTATAGAAATAGTGTTTGGTGGTTTTCATGCGGGAAAACTGGTTACTAAAAGTGGTAGAGTAGAGTGCTCAACCTATCAAGAGTGAGGATGTGGGCTCAAGTCTCTGAGCAGCCACTATCTGCAATTATGACAAGGGTACCCAGTGTAACCCTCCCAGCATCTGGGTAATGGCCTTTAAACTGCAATACTAAAAGGAATTTGCCTATAATGTCACTATTTTCTTGTCCACCTGGTAACATGTTTATCATCGTCCACATTATTCGTGTTAACTATTCAAAAGTTCATGTTAGACCTGTTGTATGTTGAGCTAACCTTATGCTGCTAGCAATGTTCTAAAAGGAGCTAGGAGGGAGACGGCCGGCCGGGAGGGACCTAGGGCCTAGGGGGCCTAGGCGGGATTATTTATTTTAAGCCAATTTTAATATTTTATCTTACATTTATCCAAACAAAACAATAATATAAAGCAAAACAATCTATAATAAAGATAATAAAGGCATTTGCTTAAAGTTCAAACACATATCCATATTGCCAATGTCAAAATTCAAACACAAATATGCAATTGTTCAAAGTTCAAATATATCTTTAACGTATTAGTTTTATTCATAAACAAGATTGCTATTAAATAATAAAATTTAAAATTTCAAGAATTCAATTCAATATTAAAACTTAAGAAACTAAACATAAATTTAACAATTATATTAAATTAAACTTAATATTATAAATGTATCATCATTTATATAATTTGAAGTTGGTACAACTTTAAAAAATTACAACTATAATAAAATTAACCATTTTGACTTGATCTTGTTCACTTCTTGGTGTAATTTGATATGCTACAACTTGCATTATGAATATGGTAAATTATTAGAAAAATAAATATATCAAGATCTGGTTTGGATAGTTATCAAAATAAAAAAAACCTCACCGCCTAGGCCCTGTCTAATTTCCTGTAAGGATTTTTTTGTCGCCTTAGGCCCAGGCAAGGCTCCAGGGGGGCCTAGCGCCTAGGCGGGGCACCAGGGGAGGGCCTAGCGCCTAGGCGGGGATTTTTAGAGCACTGGCTGTTAGGATATACAGTAGGCAAGCGAAGGGAGGGAAGTGAATGTCCCAGTATCTAAACTTACTGACATTAATGTTATTTAATGCTAATAAGAAAAAATGGAGGGTGAGCATAATTTAAAAGAGGAAGGAATTTTTTTTTCTTTCTTGCAAGCGTTAATTATTTGTTTTTAACATATTAACTTCATATGATTTGTGGACAAAAAGGTGTCGTCAATTTCTGTACAGTATCACACTGCTTAGCCTGTTGCTTACCAGTAAATAAAGTTGCATGCTCATGCCTGTATTTGTAGGGTTTATATAATTTAGTTACGCATATAACATTGTCTAGCTCATTTCGCATCTCCATTTTGTCTCTTCAGGCTGCTTGCGCAGAACTCAAAAAAAGTCGGCTGTTTCTGAAGCTATTGGAAGCTGTTCTGAAAACTGGCAATCGCATGAACGTCGGAACATTCCGTGGCGGTGCACAAGCATTCAAACTTGACACACTTCTAAAATTATCAGATGTTAAAGGAGCTGATGGGAAAACTACACTCCAGCACTTTGTTGTTCAGGAGATAATTCGCTCAGAAGGGGTACGAGCAACCCGTGCAGCTAGAGACAGCCTGGGCATGCACAACATCAACTCTGATGATCTCAAGGGTTATCCCCATGATATGGAACATCACTATCGCAATCTTGGTCTTGAGGTGGTCTTAGGCTTGGGCGGTGAGCTTGAGAATGTTAAGAAAGCTGCAGGCTTGGATGCTGATACTTTAACAGGAACAGTTGCCAAGATTAGTCGTAATCACATTATAGCCAAGGATTTTCTGAATTCAGATATGAGGGATATTGGGGAAGAAAATAGTTTTCACCGAGTGCTTAAGAGTTTTGTGCAGAATGCTGAGGTTGATGTGACGTGGTTGGTTGAGGAAGAGAAGAGAATAATGGCTCTAGTGAAAAGTACAGCTGATTACTTCCATGGGAAAGCGGGGAAGGATGAGGGCTTACGATTATTTGTCATTGTTAGGGACTTTCTATTAATTTTAGATAAGTCATGCAAAGAGGTGAAGGATGCCCAAAAGAAGACGAGGAAAGAAGACTCAATGTTAACACCTTCTTCTGGAGGACTCCACGAGGCTCCATCTCCTGATCCTCTGTGACGGGTTTTTTTTTTTCCAGCTATTAAAGACAGGCGGATGGATAGTTCTAGTTCAGATGAAGATAGTTGGTAGAACTTATTTGGCCAAGGTATGTGAAATTCTTTTGTTTCCTCTGCCGAATATTTTTCTTTTCCCACATTGAAATCATATTATATGGTTTGGGAATTGCAATTGATATTTGGCAGTAACTGATTTAATCATAAAAATTACTTTCTGTGTTGGTATGTTTCCAGCCTCCAGCATCCAGCATCCAGCATCCAGCATCCAGCATCCTTATGGTTGAGAGTTTTGGTGGAAGCCCAAATAAAATGATACGGAGTTGAGGTTTTGAACGGAAAGCCAGACGTACAAGATCAGGTGGAATGGTTTCGCTATGCAAGGCAAAGATTCAGCTGAACCAGCAGCCGACTGAAAAATCTGTAACTTAGGTTAGTGTATCATAGTTAGAATGCCTCGATTTTATTTATTTATTTTATGTCTACAATTCTTCGTAATTTTGATGATAATTCCTTATTGTCAAGATCAGGACCCAGTAGCGAAGTATTTCAAACCTAGGGGTTGCTCATACTGTCAATATATTTATTGAGTACAGGAAAGAAATTAAAAATTTTGTGAAATGTAAGTGGATGGTTATTAATATTTTTAAATTAAGGTGATAATCACATGCATTATTGTTAATTCTTTCCCCTCTTCAACATTATAGGAGTTAGGGTGTAACTACAGGTAGTATGCATGATGGGATATGATATCAAAATATTTAACATTTTATGTACGTCAGTTAACTTTGCAACAGAACTCGAGAGTTCATCAGTCATCAGTTAGCTTTACAATTTAAAGCCATCAACTGGTGAAAGATAAGAATCAAAGTTATGCATACTAAACTTTTTTTAGTTATCAAGCCATCAACTGGTGTAACATAAGAATCAAAGTTATGCTTACTTTTGTAGTTATCAAGCCTTTGTGCCAACCCTTCCAATTAATTCACATTGTCAAATTTTGAGTTGGTAATTTATGCATCCCATGAATATATATCGAGTTACGTGAGATACATTGATCATTGATGTGTTATCAGTTTTTTCTTGGACCCACTTAATGTAAAGACTATTAAAATGAGGGCAAAACTAAAGGTATAAACGAGTCGAATTGAAGCGAACAGAGAGCTGTTCGAATTTGAGTCGAACTCGAATTATATTTGAAAATTTCTACTCAGATTCGACTCGACTCGAATATTTATTACTCGAATTAGATCCGACTTGTATCGAATTATATTCAAACTACTCGCGAGCTTCAAATTCAAGTATCCACATAATAACTAGTTTTATAATAAATATAATTATAAATTGAATTTGTTATTTTTCTTAGAAATAAGAAAATCTATTAAATATACTAAATTGCAGTACATAACACCATTGCATGACACATGTCATTCTCAAATTACAACACATGTCTTACCTAATTAATATGCTCATCCATTACTCCGGTTTTTATCTGTCGTACATAATTACACCGGTTTTTGAATATTATACATTTTATAATACTATATCATACATATATATAAGTTCCAACATTACTAATCTTGACAACCCAATAAATTCATTTTTTAGAATTTTACAATATTATATATGTAAGACCCCAACTTTTATGAATAAAGATTTAATTTTTTTTTATATTATTTCGAAACAGTAAGGTGTTGTTTTGATAAATGTGAAAAGTTATGGGTGAAATGTGCAAATATTTTAAAATGAGCAAATGGTTATAAAATATTCTTGTTGTCGGGGAATATTCGTTTGGTCATGGAATATTCTTGTTGTCGGGGAATATTCGTACGACGGCGCAGCTATTTGTGGGCCCCACAACGGAATAACTGTCGGATATAGAAAGCGACATAAATAATTTTTTTATAAAATAACGGCGTAGTTGTTACCGTTAGTACTGTTGAAATACCCGGTGGTTAAAATACAGTAATACGCGGTGTTGCACAGTAGCACACGGTATTGCACAGTATTTCGAATTATTGATTCTTACGTGAGAAGGCACTTATTCAATTATTGTTACAGTAATTACTGTTCAATATTTTATATTATTGATTCAATAATTGCATGATATTTTATTGATTCAATAATTGCTACGTTGATATTTTATATCAATAATTGCTACGTTGCTATTTTATATGATTGATTCAATAATTGCTACAGTTGATATTTTGTATTATTGATTCAATAATTGTCACTGCACAGTATTTCACATTATCAATTCAATAATTCATATTATTGGAATAATATTATTAGATAGCATTATTGACAATGTCTAAGAAAGTTCTGTCTAGGAGGGGTTATTTAATTGTGCGCCAGTAAGGAGAAGTCCTTATCGGAAGGTCCCCTCTTTCTTGAGAACGACCTGGTTGTCAATATTGTAGTTCTGTAATATTATTTGTGAATAATTAATTATTGATTTATATGATAAGGAAATATTTATTTTGTGGATATAAAAGAAGGAATTAGCGCTGATGTGTTTTTATCAGTATTTTGGTGTGGAAATCATCCGTTTATGGATTTCGAATAATTTATGTTTGGAATTTGGAAAAACTTCATTCTACAAAGTTGTAGAGAATTAAATTTCCTATAGAAGAACATAGAATTTGTATTTTTCTGACAAAAGGGCTATTTATTATGAATTATTGAAGTTTCGGAAAATAAATATTTTTTTTAATAAAAGGGTGGGCCCCACTTTTGGTTGGTGGCTGATGGCTTCGGTTGGGGGAGGCGGCTGAAATTTTTTTAAAAATAAAATATTATTTTATTAATTTAGTCTACTTTGGCATCCTAAGCTTTTCCTATAAATAGGGTGCTTAGGTTAGAATTGAAAATCACACCAGAATCAGAAGTTTTCTCTCTCTATAATATCGAGCGTATTTTTGTGAGTATTTAGATACTTTGAGTGTTACTATTTAGTACAAGTTTTCTTTAGCCTTATATCCGATATTTCAGTCAGAGGTACTATTCTTTTGAAGTAAGGGATGTTATTTTCTTTCGTAAATGATACTATTCTTTTTAATATCATTATACCGAAATATTGGCATGAATTTTATTATAAAATTCTTACTTTTTTCGTCGGGGTTACTATTCACGTATACGGCACTATTCATGAAAAAACTAAATTTTCTTCTATTTGTCCAAATTGTCTGTTATAGTTACTATCTTTGATTGGATCTAAGTTTTGAGCTTCATTCTTGAATTTTGCTCCACAAAGTATTATTATAGAATATTCTTGAACTTGAATAAACTAAAATACGAATTCTTAATCTTATCCTTTATTTCACTGGATTCGTTATTTATATGGTTTTTCATCATCCTCAGTCCTAAATGGTGATATAACTGAATATCTTTGGCCTGTAGAGCAAAGATGAATGATTACCTGATGAATATCTTTGGTCGTAGTGCAAAGATGACAGGTGTTGAGATGAACATGACCACTAGTGATACAAATGAATATCTTTGGTCGTAGTGCAAAGATGAATATTTGATTTGAGATATATATTGATTGATGTTACAGGGATAAAATATTGATGATGGACTTTTAAATCATAGAAGATAGTAGACTTCATTCTCTATTTAACTCTTCTAACGAATTGTTATTTCCGCTGTGAATATTGATCTAAAATTAGTTGTCCATTATATTTTATCTGATTTATTGAAGGCTAACAATAATTTTCATTATCTTAGTCATAATATTTTTTACTGGGCTAGTTGAGCTCACCCTTTTCATCTATTGTCCTCTTCAGGAAATGAGAATGTTGCGGAAACTAGTCGGGGGACAGAGTGATGGTCCGAGTTAGAGCAGTAGTAGTCCTCACTATTTCTGATAAATAGTGTGATAATAATTGTAATGAGGACTTAGTTTGAATATTAATATTTTCTACATATTTGTATTGACACTCACAGTTGTGTGGTCGTATTTTGCACGACCGTGTGATATACAAGATTGTATTTGAATTCTGTACCATGTATTTGGCGACTCAGAATGAGTTGGGTTGACAGGACCTATTCTGTGGGCGTCACAGTTGGTATCAGAGCTTAGGGATATGATCTCTGGCGGAGATCGGGGAATAGAACTAGGAGGGGAGAGACGAGTAAATCCTTCACTAGTATGTCCTACCTAAGCTTATGTGATATTTAATTGGTCAGTCGGAGCATAGAGTTAATATGTGATATGTTATTTATTTAATTAACCCTTGTTTTATGACAGTATTTGAGAATGACAGCTGAGAATGTTAACAACGAAGTGAATAAAACCGTGGAGACACCTTTTATCACTAACCAGGGGAACGTGCAACAAGAAGGCAATGTTCATCCTGAAAACAACGCTGATCAGACGATAAACAATGAGATGTTTAGAAGTTTTTTGCAGTTCATGCAAAACCAGACGAGGGAGACTCATGTGCAACATATAGGTGGAGATAATAATAACACGCGAATTGTCACTGCCAAGCAGTTCAAAGAGTTGGGACCACCAGAGTTTTTGGGAAAATTGGATCCGATCAAGGCGGAGACGTGGATTAAACAAATTACCAAGATATTTGATGTCTTGGGATGCACGGAGGAACAGAAGGTTCCATTCGCCACGTTTATGTTCCGTGGAGAGGCAGATTACTGGTGGGAGTCTGTGAAGCGTACCCAGCCTGCCGCACTCAAGATGTCTTAGGAAGCATTTCAGAAACTGTTCAATGACAGTACTTTCCTGAAATTATTCGTCATATGAAGGAGGTAGAGTTTATCCGACTGGAACAAAACAACATGACGGTATCCCAGTACGAGGCTAAATTTGCGGAGCTGTCCAGGATTGCACCTCATTTGGTGGAGAAT
Source organism: Panax stipuleanatus (assembly GCA_020205555.1). Taxonomy (NCBI): domain Eukaryota; kingdom Viridiplantae; phylum Streptophyta; class Magnoliopsida; order Apiales; family Araliaceae; genus Panax; species Panax stipuleanatus. The sequence goes on along the minus strand of CM035118.1, from coordinate 159,937,840 downwards.
GAGGAACGTATGACGCGGATGTTTCTAAGAGGTTTGAAACCCAAAATACGTCAATACCTCATTTCTCATAAATTTGCTCTATATTTGGAAGTAGTGAACAGGGCACAGTTGTTAGAACGAGATAATGATTATGTTCAACCGAAGGACCATAATCAAGGTCGTACCGGTGGCAGCAGTCATCGAAGCAATGACAACCAGCGAGGAGAAAAGTATGACAGAAGCGGTAACCACTCCGATGGTAGTCGTGGCCATAATACTAGAAAATGCGAATCGGGAGGAGATTTCAAGAAGAGAAGATACAACAATGAGAACGTGAAGATGTCAACATCAGCACCAGCATCAGCTGTTTCGAGGGGAGGAGAACGACCACCGGTCGTATGCTATAAATGCGGAAAAGAGGGACACATCAGCCCAAACTGCCTACAACAATTCAAAGCATGCTATAACTGTAGAAAAGAAGGACATATAGCTCGAGGTTGTCCTATAGCGAAACCAAGTCCAGCGGGGGTGGTGATTTCAAAGGCGGTTTCGGACAAGTCAAAGTCGGTGATTCCTGAAAGAGCGTTTGTCGTGACAGCCCAAAACGCGAGGAACCCACATGAGGTGATTACGGGTAAGCTAATCATAAACTCTTGCGAAGTTTACACCTTGTTAGACACCGATGCTACCCATTCCTTTATTTCGCCTGCTTGTGCTCAACGTTTGAACTTGACTTCTGATAAATTAGACTTTGACTTATCTGTTGAAACTCCGTTAGGAGAAACCTTCGTTACATCTACAGTTTACAAATCTTGCTTGATTCAGATTGGTACCCTTACCTTATCTGTTGATCTTATATCTTTGAAAATACTTGCATTTGACGTGATTTTAGGAATTGATTGGTTAACCACTTACCATGCCAAAATTGATTATTTTCGTAAGGTTGTTAGTTTTCATATTCCTAATCAACTTGTTGTGCGAATCCAAACCACTAAAATCAGTCAATATCATTTCAAATCACAAGGTTATTCGTTTATTGAAAAACGGATGTCAAGCTTTCTTAGCTCATGTCACTGATCTAAACCAGAATACATCAGATTTGAATAATATTTCCGTTGTCAATGAATTTTCTGATGTATTTTCCGAAGAACTTCCCGGTCTACCCCAGAACGTGAAGTTGAATTCTTTATTGACCTTGAACCTGGTACAAAACTCATTTCTAAAACCCCATATCGAATGGCTCCTATTGAACTTCAGGAGTTAAATGTCCAACTACTGGAGTTGTTAGACATCGGTTTTATTCGTCCTAGTACGTTTCCTTGGGGTACTCCTGTTTTATTCGTTTGGAGCGAGGAATGCGAGAAGAGCTTCCAAGAACTCAAGAGAAGACTTATTTCGGCACCTGTTCTGACAATACCATCTGGTTCGGATGGATTTGTTATCTACAGTGATGCTTCGGGCAAAGGGTTAGGATGTGTTCTCATGCAACATGGGAAAGTCATAGCCTATGCCTCGCGACAACTCAAAGAATATGAGAGAAATTATCCTACTCATAATCTAAAGTTGGCAGCTGTCGTTTTTGCGTTGAAAATCTGGAGACATTACCTGTACGGGGAGAAAGTAGAGATTTATACGGATCATAAGAGCATTAAATATTTCTTCACTCAAAAGGAACTCAACATGCGGCAACGACGTTAGCTTGAGTTGTTGAAAGATTATGATCATACCATCCAATACCATCCTGAAAAAGCGAACGTGGTAGCTGACGCGTTGAGTAGAAGATCATATGTGGGTACGAGTGCGATGATGTCAAGTATACGCGTAGAACCAGCTTTGATAGATAAAGTTAAAGCTGCTCAAGCTACGGATGCGGAGCTGATGAAGAAGAAGGTGCAAGAAGGTGCAAGAAGGTGTCATTCCAGAAGCAAGAATCGATGAAGAGGGAATACTTCGAGTCAACTCCAGATTTTGTGTTCCTAACGATTTTGACTTGAAGCATAGAATCATGGTGGAGGCACACAACACACCATTTGCAATCCATCCTGGGAGTACCAAAATGTATCGTGATCTTCGACATATATTCTGGTGGGGCAATATGAAAAGAGAGATCGCGGAGTTTATTTCGAGATGTTTAACGTGTCAACGTGTAAAGGCAGAGCATCAAGTACCGAAGGATTTATTGCAACCACTGGAGATTCCGAAATGGAAGTGAGAACACATTACGATGAATTTCGTTATGGGTCTTCCCAAGATTTCTCAATATGCGAATTTGGGTTATTGTTGATAGATTAACCAAGTCTGCTCATTTCTTGCCGATACGAGAGACTTATTCCCTTGAACGTCTTGCTCATATGTACGTGAATGAGATTGTGAGATTACATGGCATGCCTGTATCCATAGTTTCGGATCGTGATCCCAGATTTACTTTACGATTTTGGATCAGTTTGCAGAAAGCTATGGGCACGGATTTATGATTCAGTTCGGCTTATCATCCTCAAACAGACGGACAATCGGAAAGAACTATTCAAACTTTTGAAGATCTATTGAGACTTTGTGTTCTAGACTTCAAAGGGAGTTGGGATAAGTACTTACCATTGGTGGAATTCTCCTACAACAACAGCTATCAGGCAAGTATAGGCGTGACTCCATTTGAAGCATTGTATGGGAGAAAATGTCGTTCTCCAATTTGTTGGAATGAGGTGGGTGAAGCAACATTGTTGGGACCGGAGTTAGTACGTATGACTACGAAAAAGATCTAAATAATCCGACAACGTATACAAACAGCACAAGATCGACAAAAGAGTTATGCGGATCTTCATCGAAAGGACATGAAATTCAAAGTTGGGGACCATGTGTTATTACGTGTTGCTCCGTGGAAGGGAGTTACGAGATTCGGAAATAGAGAAAAGCTCAATCCACGATTCATTGGTCCATTTGAGATTCTTGACCAAGTAGGAAATGTGGCCTATAGACTCGTTTTACCTCCAAGCATGTCTCGTGTTCATAATGTTTTTCACATATTCGTATTGCGTAAAAAAGTGAAAGATTCAAACCACATTATTGAGTTAGAACCGGACGAGATAGCTGAAGATTTAACGTACGAGGAGGTACCTGTCAAGATCTTGGATAGGAAGGAGCATGTCCTACGCTTGAAAATTATACCTCAAGTTAAAGTTTTGTGGAGAAACCATGCAATTGAGAAAATGACCTGGGAGTTGGAATCGGAAATGAAAGCAAGGTATCCTCACCTTTTCGACATACCAGGTACGTACGTCAATTTTGAGGACGAAATTTCATAAGGAGGGGAGGTTGTAAGACCCCAACTTTTATGAATAAAGATTTAATTTTTTTTTTATATTATTTCGAAATAGTAAGGTGTTGTTTTGATAAATGTGAAAAATTATGGGTGAAATGTGCAAATATTTTAAAATGAGCAAGTGGTTATAAAATATTCTTGTTGTCGGGGAATATTCGTTTGGTCGTAGAATATTCTTGTTGTCGTGGAATATTCGTACAACGGCGCAGCTATTTGTGGACCCCACAACGGAATAACTGTCGGATATAGAAAGCGACATAAATAACTTTTTTATAAAATAACGTCGTAGTTGTTACCGTTAGTACTGTTGAAATACCCGGTGGTTAAAATGCAGTAATACGCGGTGTTGCACAGTAGCACACGTTATTGCACAGTATTTCGAATTATTGATTCTTACGTGAGAAGGCACTTACTCAATTATTGTTACAGTAATTACTGTTCAATATTTTATATTATTGATTCAATAATTGCATGATATTTTATTAATTCAATAATTGCTACGTTGATATTTTATATCAATAATTGCTACGTTGCTATTTTATATGATTGATTCAATAATTGCTACAGTTGATATTTTGTATTATTGATTCAATAATTGTCACTGCACAGTATTTTACATTATCAATTCAATAATTCATATTATTTGAATAATATTATTAGATAGCATTATTGACAATGTCTAAGGAAGTTCTGTCTAGGAGGGGTTATTTAATTGCGCGCCAGTAAGGAGAAGTCCTTATCGGAAGGTCCCCTCTTTCCTGGGAACGACCTGGTTGTCAATATTGTAGTTCTGTAATATTATTTGTGAATAATTAATTATTGATTTATATGATAAGGAAATATTTATTTTGTAGATATAAAAAAAGGAATTAGCGCTGATGTGTTTTTATCAGTATTTTGGTGTGGAAATCATTCGTTTATGAATTTCGGATAATTTATGTTTAGAATTTGGAAAAACTTCATTCTACAAAGTTGTAGAGAATTAAATTTCCTATAGAAGGACATAGAATTTGTATTTTTCTGACAAAAGGGCTATTTATTATGAATTATTGAAGTTTCGGAAAATAAATATTTTTTTAATAAAAGGGTGGGCCCTACTTTTGGTTGGTGGCTGATGGCTTGGGGGAGGCGGCTGGAATTTTTTAAAAAATAAAATACTAAGCTTTTTCTATAAATAGAGTGCTTAGGTTAGAATTAAAAATCACACCAGAATCAGAAGTTTTCTCTCTCTATAATATCGAGCGTATTTTTGTGAGTATTTAGATACTTTGAGTGTTACTATTTAGTACAAGTTTTCTTCAGTCTTATATCCGATATTCCAGTCAGAGGTACTATTCTTTTGAGATAAGGGATGTTATTTTCTTTCGTAAATGATGTTATTCTTTTCAATATCATTATACCGAAATATTGGCATGAATTTTATTATGAAATTCTTATTTTTTCCGTCGGGGTTACTATTCACGTTTACGGCACTATTCACGAAAAAATTAAATTTTCTTCTATTTGTCCAATTTGTCTGTTATAGTTACTATCTTTGATTGGATCTAAGTTTTGAGCTTCATTCTTGAATTTTGTTCCACAAAGTATTATTATGGAATATTCTTGAACTTGAATAAACTAAAATACGAATCCTTAATCTTATCCTTTATTTCACTGGATTCGTTATTTATATGGTTTTTCATCATCCTCAGTCCTAAATGGTGATATAACTGAATATCTTTGGCCTGTAGAGCAAAGATGAATAATTATCTGATGAATATCTTTGGCCGTAGTGCAAAGATGAATATTTGATTTGAGATATATATTGATTGATGTTACAGGGATAAAATATTGATGATGGACTTTTAAATCATAGAAGATAGTAGACTTGATTCTCTACTTAACTCTTCTAACGAATTGTTATTTTCGCTGCGAATATTGATCTAAAATTGGTTGTCCATTATATTTTATCTGATTTATTGAAGGCTAACGATAATTTATTTTTTATTATCTTAGTCATAATATTCTTTACTGGGCTAGTTGAGTTCACCCTTTTCATCTATTGTCCTCTTCAGGAAATGAGAATGTTGCGGGAACTAGTCGGGGGACAGAGTGATGGTCCGAGTTAGAGCAGTAGTAGTCCTCACTATTTCTGATAAATAGTGTGATAATAATTGTAATGAGGACTTAGTTTGAATATTAATATTTTTTACATATTTGTATTGGCACTCACAGTTGTGTGGTCGTATTTTACACGACCGTGTGATATACAAGATTGTATTTGAATTCTGTACCATGTATTTGGCGACTCAGAATGAGTTGGGTTGACTGGACCTATTCTGGGGGCGTCACAATATACCATATATAATCTTATACCATACATATATATAATCCCATACTAATATGTTTAATTTATAATCCCTAGAATCCACTACTTTTCTAAACATAATTATTGTATCCTAAACTCACTATTTTTCTAATATTATACCATTCATAATTATACAATACATTATATTATACATGTATGGTATAATATTATAATACACGTATATAACAAAATAATAAAATCACTACCTATCTAAATTGTGCGGATATTATCATTACTAATTAAATTATATTACAACATAAAATTATACCATTTATAATTATATTACAACATAATATTATACAGTTTAAAATAAAATTAAAATAACAAATAATATCAATCATAACTTACTATGTTGATTTTATAATCCCCTAAAGCACTACTTTTTCAATCTAAACAATTTTTATATTATCGTTACTTAATTATTATATCCTAAAATCACTACTTTTTAATCCCACATTAATATTTTAATTTTATAATCCCATAAATCATTACAAATCTAAACTGTTCTGATAATTGTTAACTGTTCTAATATTATCATTACTAATTTAATTATTATCTCCAAAAATCACTATTTTTTTAATCCCAAATAATATTTTGAATTTATAATCCCCTAAATCATTACAAATCTAAACTGTTTTGGTAATGTCAACTGTTCTTATATTATCATTTTTAATTTTATATTAAATTTTTTGGAAAGTATATATAAGATTTTTGTCAAATTACCAATACATTTTATATTTTATTAAGGTAAGTAACTAATAAAATCTTTTCGAATTTGCTAAGTAGTAAACATTTTATGTGATTATAATTCAACTCAACGCGTGATATACTTTGGAGATGTAAATCAAACTAGCAGACCAAACAAGATTTTAAATACGATTTGTTTTTGAATTTTTTTATTTTAAAAAACAAAATTTTTATATTACAATAAAAAAAAAAGAAACCCACATCACGTGTGAAGGTGACTTTTAGTATAGATAAATAGATACAAACCCCTAAATCACTACTTTTTTAATTTTAAACGATTTCTGGATTGTGACTTTGCATGGTTTGTTAGTACTAGCATCCGATAAATCATTTTCATCATCATTAATAGTTTATTTTGGCATTATAGTAATGCTGTGAGTGCCTTTACAATTGCCAAAAATTAATAAAAAATTAATGAGGCAATGTACTCGTTCTTTAACTATAATATTGTGTTATGCATGACACGGTACTATATTGCTATGTTTTTTGGACATGATGTTTGTTTGACATGAAGATCCAACATAATTATTAATGCTCGTGCTTTTCAGTTTTCGCATGTAACATGTAATTTCCCTTCAGGACTGAGGACCGAAACTGAGACATTCTTCTGCTGTTTTCCCTTTCATTTGGATGTTACAATTCTGGTGTAAGTAAGCGTATATGAGACATGAAATCTTTAAAATGCATCAAGTACCTGTGTCAGATATTTGAGCCGTGGTGAGGTTTGTGTAATGTGTAACAGACTTCAAATATGCCACTATCATTCATATCAATATAATAACTCGATGACATTGTGCATTACACTTTATAAATATTTGTTACTACTTTAGAATGAAAGAGATACCCATTTTTAACCCTATTGTTTACATTATAAATATTTTTATCAAGAAATTAATATATATACACACACACACACACACAACTGTTATATAATGCCTTGAGTTTAATAATCAAATTAATTCTATACTTGGATATATATATTTGCGCACAAAACTTTTATCCAAATCTATGTAACATATGATATCAAAATTTCATCATCGCACAACAATCTACCATCTTCTTATTATATTTTAATTTATTAATTACAAGTACAAATTGATTATTAACAAAATGAATAATTCTGCCGCAACGCGCGTATTTGTATCTTGTATATTTGCTATTACGCTTTACAAATATAAAATCACAATTAAAATTAAATTAAAATAATTAACTATTCTAATTTGATTTAATTTTGTATATATTATGAGAGAATGTATCGAGTATCTAATTGAATCAGTATCAATCGAGTATGTATCGAATCACAATCGAGAATTCGAGTAGTTTGAATCTTAAACGAGTCGAGTATAACATTGCTCAGATTTTATTCATATTTTTATTCGAATTAATTTTTATGCTAATATTTGGATCATATTATTAACGAATTCGAGTCTCGCTGGTATTTTTTCGAGTCGAGCCTGAATTGTTTGGTTCGTTTACAGCCTTAGGCAAAACAGTCTTTACAGTTGATTAAACTTACTTATTTTAAAATGACTTATTAGTCATTTTTCAATAAGTCAAAATTTGTTACTTATCAAAAATGACTTATATGAACACCAAAGTTCTAGCTCAGTTGGTGGACAAAGCTTTTTGCTAAGCAGAAAGTCATAGGTTAACCTTGGCAGTGGTCAATGTATGGTGAGTTTAATTTCAATCAAAGTTAACAAAAAAAAACTTATAAGTCAAAAAAATAAAGCATCCCCTTCATCCCCAAATACTTTCACGTAAGTTGTCGAAGAGACTCTTAATTATGATAGTTACTATGATTGTTAGTTCAATTAGGGTCATTATAATAATTTTGGGCCACTAAACCCTGCAACTATGAGAAGGCCCTATGGAGTAGTGACGACCTTAGAGCGGATTCCCCACCGACAGGGACATGAGATGACCATATTAAGGCACATCACGACTTACAGGCAACACTGGCAAGACCTAAAAAGGCAACCCGATTGGGAGTCAGAGGATCCATAGTATCTGCAGCCTTCCAGATTTTATATTCATCATTTTTTAAAGCGGGGGGGGGGGGGGGGGGGGGGGGGGGGGGGAAGGGATATTTTTTTTGCAACAAAAAAAAACGGAGCAAATTTTTCTCAACACAACCTAACGATACATCTAATACCAATGATCTGTGCCTAGAATGCCTTCATTAACTCGAGTCATGAGTTGTTGCCTTATTTCCATTTTCTTCGCTAGCCTTGGGGCTTAGTTACGTAACTAAAAGTTATTCCCTTAGCCTATGAAAGCATTCCCATAGGCCTACAATGTCAATGAATTAGGAGCTTAATTATGATTGTTACTATGCTTGTTAGTTTAGTTAGGGCCATTATAATATACTACATCCGTTCTATAATAAGTGTTTTTTTAATTTAAATCACACAAATCAATATATAAGTTAAAATGACAAAAATACCCTTAATATACTTTTTTTTTGTTTGACACTTTTTTAATTATTTTTTGGTCTCTCTTTCTCTTTCTTCAACCTTTCAACTTCCAATAAATACGCAATAAATACCATTGGATGCATAAGGACACATATGGGAAAATATTGTAAAAATTATATTGGAGTTCTAACACATCACTTATTTTGGAAAAAATTGTTAAACCTAAAAAAATACTTATTTTGGGACGGAGGTAGTAATATATATGGTAAATCTGTAAATGTTATTAAATTTCTTTATTTTGTCTAACTTCTTATAAAATTTTTATTCTCTTGTAAAGATACTAATGATTAATGTAAAGACACATCCTAAATAATTGTATAATGTCGTCTGAACCTAAGGATGTTCAATAAACTAAACTAAATCGAAATTCAAGTGTTTAGTTTTCCCTTCATTCTTTTTAATCTGTAGTTTAAGAGAGTTAAATTTATTTAATTATATTTTATAAATTTCAAAAAAATTGTTAATAACTTAATTTTTTATATTATTTTTATACTAAATACTCCATTAATTTATTTATCTTTTATGAGGAGTAATATATATATATATATATATATATATATATATATATATATATATATATATATATATATAACTTAATTAATCTTTTCACCTAAATCGACAATTAAGAAGGAATGGACAGAGTTCTAGTTAAGCTTAGCATGATACATGGAGTATATAACCAGCGAGTTCTGTAGACCATCATCTAACCGTTCTAGACAATGGAGATCTGACGGTAAAAGATGGCTATCCGCGTAATTGGCTTCTATTGGCCAACTTTCACAAACCACCCCTATATAAATCTGGAACTGACCATATCCAAATTTCAAATTTCAAACCCTCCAATCCCAATCCCAATCCCAATCCCTCTATACCCTTTACAGTTTTCTCTCAATTTCCTTGAAATTCTCAGTACAATGGCCGGAAGAGGAAAGTCTTTGGCCGGTACCGCCTCTAAGAAGGCCGTCTCCCGCAGCAGCAAGGCCGGCCTCCAGTTCCCCGTTGGCCGTATTGCCCGTTTCCTCAAAGCCGGCAAGTACGCCGAGCGTGTTGGAGGCGGCGCTCCCGTCTACCTCGCTGCCGTCCTTGAATATCTCGCTGCAGAGGTTTACCTCTCCGTCCTCTCTCTCTCTCTCTATATATATTTCTAGATTTAGATCTGGAGTGATTAGTTATTGATATGAATTTGAAAATGGCAGGTGTTAGAATTGGCTGGGAATGCGGCGAGAGACAACAAGAAGACAAGAGTGGTTCCACGGCATATTCAATTGGCTGTGAGAAATGATGAGGAGCTAAGCAAGCTGCTTGGTGCGGTCACCATTGCCAACGGTGGAGTGATGCCTAACATTCACGCTCACTTGTTGCCTAAGAAGGCTGGCTCCGCCGCCTCCAAAGTTGCCGATGATGAAAGTTAGATCTAGACATTTCTGTTAATGTTTTAGTATTTCAGTTGATAAGATTAGACTAGTGATTCCTTTAGGTTGTGTAGATGGATGTGTTTACCTCCTGTTGTTTATCTACTTCTAGTCCAAATTAGTGAGAACAGTTGTGAGATGTGAATGAAACATATGAATATTATCCTCCTCTAAAAATCCATATGCAACTAATTCAAACATTATAGTAGATTGCAATTCTTTTAGCTTAAATAAACATGACATAACCTGATTCTCGAATCTCATTACCTTTTTTTTTCCTTTTACCTTCAGTTCAATATTTCCTATTACAAAGATTATGAAGGTAAGATTAGATGGGATAAGGTTTCCCAAACGTTATCGAGTTTCAAAACACTAATTTCATGTTACAAAGCCTGAGAAGGAGTATTATTTTCTAATAATAGGACAAATGACATCCAACTTTCTCACTTATAGCCAAAACTTTCAACTTTTTTAAAAATAACCCCAAAGCTAATTGAAGTGGCTTTTAAACACTAAAATGAAAATCAAAAGCCACTCTTAAGTGATTTTGGAATCTTAGTGTCAGATTTTTTTTTATAAAAAACAATTATCGTCCAAATTTGTTTTTTAAAAATAACAAATTATAAAAAATAAAAATAAAAATATTATATATTTGAAAGCTGTTGGAATTAATTTTTTTTTATAGAGCTTGAAAGTTATTTCAAATGGCTTTGGAACATTTGTTTTTTTTAAAGTTGAAAGCTATTTCAAATGGCTTTGGAATAATAAATTATTTTTTTTGAAGTTGAACGCCATTTTAAATGACTTTGGAACAATATTTTTTTTATTTTTAAAAGTGAATTGTCAACTTGGCTTTGGACCCAAATTTTTTATAAAACAAATGAACGTCATTTTAAATGGCTTTGGCACAACTTGAAGTAGCGTTGGAATCTTTAAACTATGGGTCCTCTTAACATGTGCCCTAAGGGCACATGCTAAGCACACAGTTCAAGAGAATATTTTTTTGAATTGTGTGGATATTCTCTTGATTTTTGCATTTGCATCAAGTTCAAGGGAATAAACACACAATTCAAGGGAATATTTCTTTGAACTGTGTGTTTAGCATGTGCACTTAGGCACATATTAAAAAATTTCTTAAACTATTTTTTTAGTTAACGGATTATAGTCAACCCACCCAATACTTTCACCATGTCACAAACTTTTATATTAATTCCCTTTTTGTTTCTTCCCAGTTTTGTTTACAAAATGATACCACCATTTATAATATTTTTATATCAATAAAAGAGCGGGTATCTAACTACTTCAAATGATAATTTTAATTGTTTTGCTCTTGGTTGGCTAGGGCACGGGATCCAATCGGTTATGTGATCTTCTTCTATGGGTAGAGAGTTTCTTTATATATGCTGAACATAACAGTTTAGCATAGTAGTAGTATGTATAATCAAAAGTTGAATTTCAATCACAGGATCTATCTCTATTGTAGAATCCACTAGCCTAACTCAGCAATCAATCAAAGTTATGCTCCAAGCTAAAATAACTTGAGATAGTAAATGAATGCTTCACAACAAAAGAGTTGAGGACGAATGAATAAGCATTATTTCCTCTCCAATAAATCAAATCACCTTCCAATCGTCCCCCCATGCAAATGATACAAAACTATACTCTAGTAAAGCACTACTTAACTATCTATTACATGCATCCCATATCACAACTCAAAAATGATCAATACGCACTACAACTAAGAAATTAAGTTCTTATGCATCAACTTTTTTTTCTTGACTTACTGAACTATCAAACGTCTTATTAAACTCTTTTTTTTTCCTATCAAACAACTCACTAAACTTTATTTTTCTTACAAAACATTATAAAAATCGTTATAAATAATTGGGTTATAAAAAATAAAAATATTAATTAATCTAAATAAAAAAATTGTTCTTCTGTCTACTCCGTCTTCATCTACCCAAATCTCCAAAAATTACTTTTCTTTGATTGTAGATTTTAAAAAATAGAGAGAAATCAATGCATTTGAGTATCTACTATAGACTAATAAAAATAAGAATTCAAAAATATACACCCAATGTTTATAAATTTGTTGAGACCTAAAAATAAAATTTTAGAGAGAGAAACATATACATTACTTAGATTGGGAAGATTGAGAAGGTGGAGTAGAGACAGAGAGCACAGATATGAATTTCATAGAATCTAAACTTCAAGCTCAAATTTTTAAGAGGCTATTCTTTCTCTAAGATCCTCCTTTCTCTTGTGACGCGCTGCCGTCAATCATGGAGACCATGAAGGTTGTTTCCTGCTGATCATGGAAGTCATAGAGGTTGTTACAATCAATCATGAAGGTAAACCCTAAAGATGGAGTAAGACTCTAATTTTAGTAAACCCTAAAGATTTGATCTTTAAAAGTTAAAACTCATGGATGAGTAGTGGGTAATGGATGAATTGTATTGTACCCAATCCATATTGTCACCTGTTAAATATTTAGCTACTTGAAGGAAATTTTAAATTTTTGTAAGCAAATTAAAGTTTGGTTGGTTGACAATAAGAATTTTTTTTTTGACACATTTGATCAATTGAGTAAAATAGAATTGACTTAAAAAGCATTTAACCCAGCAACTCCTATCAACTGTTAAAACTGTCGGATCTACAAAAAATTCTTACTGTACACATTATTCGACTAGAAACATACTTGGACTATCCACACAAGAATCATCTTCCAGTTCGCTAACTTTTTTTGCTGATACATAATTAAACCAACTAATAGAAAATAAAACCTGATTTAAAACCATCATAGAATTCGGTTACTCGAGGCTAATTTTACATAGGAAAAAAATTCATAATTAACCTCAACCCATTACAAAAAAAATGGTTTATAAAAACCAACGAGAAGTCTTGAACTTAGAGAGAATCCAGACCACATGTCTTGCGCAATCAAGATCATAACTTTAAAATCTCAAATCAGAAACATCTTAAAATAGCCAAAACAAAAAGATAACAGAGAGAAGATAATATCATTTCATTCCATGAAAGTAACCTGTAATTCAATGGGATAAAACTAGATAATTGATTGCTATTCACATATTGCTTAAAAGAAACCCTATCTAGAATTAGTTCCACTACATCTAGAATAACAAATCAGGAAGCAAAGAGGGAAAAAACACAAACCCTAATCGTTTAGATCTAAACAACACTAAATGATACTCGAAAGGCAATGAAGTCCACAACAAATCCTTGTCTAATCTTCATCAGCAGAAGGCTTGGATGAACCACCGGCCTTCTTTGGGAGAAGAAGGTTGTGAATATTAGGCATCACACCTCCGTTGGCAATCGTTACATCACCAAGAAGCTTGCTCAGCTCTTCATCGTTCCTCACTGCCAATTGAATATGCCGAGGCACAATTCGAGTCTTCTTATTATCCCTCGCCGCATTTCCAGCCAATTCAAGCACCTAAATTCACACAAATAATCGATTATAAATTCATTTACCAAACCCTAAAATTGGGGATTCTGGTTGTGAATCAAATTTGACCGAAAAGGGAAAAGAGAATTGGACATACCTCGGCGGCTAGGTATTCCAGGACGGCGGCAAGGTAGACGGGAGCTCCAGCGCCAACACGTTCGGCGTACTTTCCGGCTTTGAGAAAACGGGCGATACGGCCTACGGGAAACTGAAGGCCGGCCTTGCTGCTACGTGATACAGCCTTCTTAGCCGCTCCAGATCCTAGGGTTTTGCCTCGACCCGCCATTACCTTTTCCGTAAGCCAAAAAATTTCCAAAAAAGGGGAAAGTCGGGGCAACGAAGCAATAAAATGAGGGTAGTTCCGTAGTTAATATTATCAATTGTGGAAGGCGAGTTGGTGATCGCGTATATATAGTGGTAGGTTTTGAAACTGAACCAATCAGCTACGACGACGCGGATCGAGATTTGTAGCCGTATGATCAGAAAAGTAACTAACGGTTGAATTTAAAGGTTGACTCATTTCACCGCTTGTGAGTTGGATTGTTTGATTAACGGTTGTGTCGAGTATTGAGTTGTTTAAATTTGATTCACAAAATTTATTAAGTCTAAAATAAAATTTAATTGAGACTCGTTTAGTTATCGAGTCTAGTACGATCTCGAATCGAGCCCGAACAGTTTAAATTTCTTGAACGAATATGATCCAAATATCAATAGAAAAGGATCTCGAATCGAACTTCTAGTCGAACGAGTACGAATCGAACCCGAACTGTTTGCTCATCTACAGCCTTACGTGTGATGATGAAATCTAAACTAGTTCTGTGGCTGGAATGACACCTTTGCCCTTCACTATATTTTCTAATTAGATTTATGCCCTTTCTTGCTACTTGTGTTTTTTGCTTCATGAATTATTTTTTGGTGTATTTTTCTAAAATAGCAAGAAGGAGAAGGAGATTCAAGAACTATAAGTCAGAAATAGATGATTAATTCTAGTTTTCTTTAAATACTAAAGTGAATTAAAATTTAAAATCAAATTTATCCAACTCGAAATGATTACTACAACATTAAAATATGAATGCATGATGAATTTGTAAGTTTTAATATAAAGTGAATCTTTTTTCTTTGAATATATGAGAGATTTTATTTATTGAACGAACATGGAAAGGATCGGCCATGAGCGTAATCCTTTATTTTTCATTCATATTTTATATATATATATATATATATATATATATATATTAAAGAATCTCATTAACAGTTTTAGGTACATGCTTTAACTAATGTAACAATTATTTTTACAGAAATATAACTTAAAGACAAGGCTTATTATATCCTTATACGCTGTCAATTGATAATCATATTTCTCAACTACTAGTTAATTAATAGTGCAACTTGTAATTATTTGTTAAAACAATTAACAATTATTAGTGATGAAAATTCGATTAATGATTGGTTTCATCACGCGTCATCCACGTACATTTAATATTTGGTGATTTGTCTCTAGTGAGTTGAACCCTACCCTAAAAGACTAAAACAAAGATTTTCACACATATATTTGCTCTTTAAATTCGTCCCCGACCATAAAATAAATAACTTTCAGACAATACAAATAAAAAAAGTGTTGTAATTAATTAAAATTCTTAATTAGATGTTACAAAGATGATCATAAAATAAATACCTTTCAGACAATACAAATAAAAAAAGTGTTGTAATTCATTAAAATCCTTAATTAGATGTTACAAATCTCACGTGTTGAAACTATATCATGTATTTTACTTTTTTTGACATGATTATTTGACATTTCGGCTTCTTGGTCTGATGTGAATACAAGACGACGATCAAAGAATATGTTTGTTTGCCGATGTATTGTTGTAACCCTAGTCTTATAAATATATCTCATACGTTTTCAAACTCTAAATATAATGAAAACTTAGTTATATAATGGTGTTATGGTAATGAAATTGTATTGTTAAATAATAAGAGATTTTTTAGAGGAACTATTTTGTTGTTGTTAGTTTTATAAATAAAACTCTTCTGTGAAATAGAGGGAAGAGAGAATATTAAGTAGGAGACTAATCTTATAATGTAATATCTATTTTTTAAATAGAAGTAAAAATAGCTTTAGCTATACACAAAACCCTATGAATTTTCACAATCTTTTACAATAATATTTAGGTTATTAGACGAATTAAATGAGGGTAAAGGTAGTTTATAATTGAAGAATTCAGGTAAACTAACAAATTGGAAAATTCTAATTTATCTGAACTGCAAAAAATTGTCATTGTTGAATCCTCAATTATAGGGAAAGTGGTATGAACAGATTATACATGTTTTTTACCAGTACCAGATAACACTAAAGGCTGGAACAGAAAGTCGAAGTCTAGTCACGACCCAACAGTTTAGCTGACGGCCCAAAGGCTAGACCTCCTTTCTTACTTCACCCACATTGGCAGGCAATTCATGCTCTAAATTCTTCACTATCAAAGCCCAAAATCAACTTCTTCCCAACAATTTTAAAGTTAGCACTTAGCAGCTGAAAATAAAAAAAAGGATTAATTACATATTTTAGTACATTTTTAAAAATAATTACAATTAAAATAATTATAAAAGTAATACACTTTTTCATATTTATTTACAAAATTAATGCAATTAGAATTCCTTTAATCGTGGCCCACGATTCTCTCACTTATCTCTTCCCGTTAATTATTATTTTCTTATTCAAATACAGCAGACCCATTGATCTCTGTTCCTGTTTCTCTCTATTTTTTCTTATTCAAACACAGTCGTCATCTTCATCTACTTCCATTGGAGCTGGCAAGTTAAGATCTATTAACTTCAAACCACCACCAAAATCTTTTCTTTCCATCAGTACCAAATTTTCTCCAATTTCTACTACTACTTGTTTGGGAGTAGTGGTTGATGAGCTTGAAGCAGCAGTTGCTGTGGTGGCTGATGATGATGAACCCAAAAAGTGTGATCTTTTGTGCCCACCAAGGGCTTGACCTGACCCAAACGCTTTGAAGCAAATCGGGCATTCATGCACATGTTTCTTGCCCACCATTTTTAATTTCGACCACTTCTTCATTTTGTTGTGACTCGTTCTGTGTCCACCCAGTGCTTGGAATGATTTGAACACTTCTTGCAAGTCTCGCATTGGTATATTCCCCGACTCTTCCGACTCGGCCAAATATCTCTTGAAAGCATTATCAGGCATAATGCAACATCTTCATCTTCAGGGGAAAAAGTCTCAGAGAGTAGTCAAGCTTGGAAGTGTAGGCGGTGTTGGTGCTGGTGGCATATTCGTCCCACTACTTACCTTGATTATTGGATTTGATCCAAAATCAGCAACTGCTAGAAGAGATTGTGGACCCACTTCTTTACTTTCACGAGCAGCCAGCCTTTCGCAAAGAGTAGTCAAGGTAACTAAACCTTCATATCAAGATAACCAAACTTTCATACCAAGGTAACCAGTTGGTAGTCAAATCTTCATACCAAAGTAACCAATTCAGTTTTATTAGGTTACTTTCATAGTGCAGTTGGTAACCAAACCTTCATACCAAGGTAACCAAACATTCATACCAAGGTAACCAAACCTTCATACCAAGGTAACCAATCCACCTCTACACCTACAGTTTTTTCATAGTGCAGTTGATAACCAAACCTTCATACCAAGGTAACCAAACCGTCATACCAAGGTAACCAATCCACCTCCATATCTTCAGTTTTTTCATAATGCAGTTGGTAACCAAACCTTCATACCAAGATAACCAAACCGTCATACCAAGGTAACCAATCCACCTCCACACCTTCAGTTTTTTCATAGTGCAGTTGGTAACCAAACCTTCATACCAAGGTAACCAATCCACCTCCACACCTGCTGTTTTTTCATAGTGCAGTTGGTAGCCAAACATTCATACCAAGGTAACCAATTCAGTGTTATTAGGTTACCAATTTATTTTGAATGTGATGCAGTTGGTAGCCAAACCTTCATGCAGTTGGTAGCTAAACCTTCATACCAAGGTAACCAATTTAGTTTTATTAGGTTACCAATTTATTTTGAATGTGATGCAGTTGGTAGCCAAACCTTCATACAGTTGGTTGCCAAACCTTGAGACCAAGGTAACCAATTCAGTTTTATTAGGTTACCAATTTATTTTGAATGTAATGCAGTTGGTAACCAAACCTTCATACAATGGTAACCATTTTAGTTTTTATGGGTAACCAAATCGTCAAAAAAATAATAATTTAGTTCTTAGTTCTAATTCCCTACTTCTCAGTTCTTTTTATATTTTGTGGAATCAACAGGCTGAACAACCGGAAAGCCAGGCTCGCTCGTGCAGCTAAGTATGTTCCTTGTAATTCTCTCCTCCTATCCCCTAGTTTACATCGACCGCGCTGCAACTGCTTATGTGGATACTGAGCCCATTATTCGAAGAAAGAAAACAACTAGTAGTAGTAGTATTACTCTTCCTATCTTCTCTTCTTAAAGAATAAATTAAATTGTAGTACTGATTATTGATTGTATCAAAGGTCTCTATTTTTACTGGACTGTGGCCACTGACTGACCAATATAATTTGGCCGGTGTAGAGAGAGAGAAAGACAGAGAGACATGTTAATAACTGGGCGCAACGAAAACTCCGGGCGCGGCAGCGGCGGAGGAAGATGACGAGGGAGCAAGATGACGAAAAAAATACTTTTTTATTTTTTCTCTTTTTGATTTGAATTTTGAATTATGAATTTATTTTTGTTGTTAGATCCTAAATATTTGAATTTGAATTTGAATTATTAATTATTAATTATGGCAGCCTTGATTTTAGGTTTCCTTATTAATGTGAAATTGAATGGTTTAAATTTATTGCGTTATTTTTGTAATTATTTTGTGGATGCACTATTATTGTAATTACTTTCTGATTGTTGTATATTAATGTTAAGGACCTTAAAAAAATGGAACTCTCGTTGGGCTTTAAAGGCTAAAGGCAACGCATTTATGTATTGGAACAGCCCAAAAGGGGATTATATTAAGATTAATTACATTTTCTAGTATATTTTTAGAAAAAATTATAACAACAGTGCATCCAGAAAATATTTATAAAAAATATATATATTTAATAGTTTATTTACAAAATTAATGTATTTAGTATCCCTTTAATTTAGGTGCGAATCGGTTTCTAATTTGTGATAATTAAAAGACGCGCTCTTCATGTTAGGAAATCGGGAATCGTATTTGATCAGAAACCCTCAATTGTCCATTGATATCTACAATTTCGGAATCAAAATCCCTAGTCCCTTAATATGCACTGGTTCAAAATCAGAACTTCACTTGCGTAAGCAAATTGAAATCCGTTTTATAGTCTTCCGTATCCAAATCATGTACCGATGCTCCTCCGCCTCCACCACCTCCATTATGGCCGCCACCTCCACCTCCTCCTCCGCCGCCTCCATTATGGTCGCCTCCTCCTCCGCCTCCGTTATGACCACCTTCGCCTCTATTATGGTCTGCACGCCTAAAGGGAAAAGCTTTTTGTGCCGTTTTGTCCTTAGATCAATATTCTGTTACTGGCTATATGAAACTTTTTGTTAAAATTACCAAACCTGCAATTTTTTCACCTCCAAACCTACAGTTTTTTCACCCCCACTCTGCAGTTTTTTCATTGTGCAGTTGGTAACCAAACCTTCATACCAAGGTAACCAATCCACCTTCACACCTATAATTTTTTCATAGTGCAGTTGGTAACCAAACCTTTATAACAAGGTAACCAAACCTTCATACCAAAGTAACCAATTCACCTCCACACCTGCAGTTTTTTAATAGTACAGTTGGTAGCCAAACCTTCAAACCAAAGTAACCAATTCAGTTTTATTAGATTACTAATTTATTTTGAATGTAATGCAGTTGGTGTTAGAGTTTATGCCCTAGAGGCCAATTCTTTGATGTAATTGCTTAATATTTTTGATATTATATTTGATTGAATAAATGAATTATTTTATTATGATTTTATTTACTGTGTTATATAAATGTTAACATAATAAAAGTCCTTAGAATAGTGATACAAATTATATGACTTCAAATGTATGACTTGAACATGAGATCATATAATTACAATTAGTATCATTACTCTTAAATGTCCCTAGTCGAGTGTCATTGTTAATGGGACAACAATGATATATCGAGAATAGTATGTGAATGAACTGATGGACCAAATCTCATTGGTCATAAATATATGAGATATTGAGTCAATGCATAGGTATATGTTAGAGAACAATGTACTGGACAGACCCACCATGAGAATTCTACGTGGAGTATTATGCAAAGTGTCATAGACAATTCTCATAGTGACAATGATGTAATGATCCTCCGACCTGAAATCACTATATTACTACACGAAAATTTATGTACTTTGATATCATCAAAGGTCACCTTTAATAGGATAGACAATAAAGGTGATTATTGGGTACATTATGAATCGTGTGAGGAATATGAGTGATCTAGATAAAATTTAACCCTCCTATATATTAGGGGTGATATCCATAGGCCTCTTGATTGAGTAGGACTATGAAATGCATGGTCATGCTCAAATAGTGATTTGTTTCATATAATCTACTTATCGATCAAGAAAACTCAGATTAAATTATGAAGAGGATGACACATTCCATGCCTCGAGTTTAATCTAGGATGTCAAGGTTAAAAGGATTAAATTACATTGAAACATTAGTCACAAAAAGGTTGTATCGAATCAACGATCTTATTATTATTTGGGTAGCAGTGATGCATTACTAGATGCCGCTCACTGTTTATAATTTTATAATATGATTTTAAAATTATTGCTAACATAATAATAACCTATAGGATCACACACTTAAAACGTAATTAAAAAGAAATTAATTTAAATTGTAAGGATTTAAATATATCAATATGATTGAAAATATTTAAATTACGAATTTAAATTAATAGGATAATTTGTATATATATGTATATTAATTAAGTAAGACTTAATTAAGATATAATATATATATAAATTCAAATTTTATTTTTCTAATTGGATTAAGTTTTGGTTAATACCTTTAACTGCTGTATATATGATATATCAGCCATTTTTAGGGCATTCATTATAAACCCAAACCCTAGCCGCTCTTAGAGAGAGACTAGAGAGAAAAACTTCGAAAGTCTAGATCCTTAGCGTCTAGTACCGCAGCTTTTCTTGCTGCAGATCGTGTGACGATTCGCGGGACGTTCGTGTGGATACTGTAGAGACACAGTTTCTTTGGATTGCGTTGAAGATTCGAAGCTGTTCCAGAATCTCCATCGTCTCCGTTTAGGCTTGAATAATATGTAAAACAAATTTAAACCTCTGAATTAATATATTTTCGCATGGATCCTATTTTAGGGTTTCGAAAATTTTTTAATTTCCGCTGCGTTTATGTGCCGAAATCCCTACAGTGATAGCAAAACCTTCATGTAGTTGGTAGCCAAACCTTCATATCAAGGTGACCAATTCAGTTTTAGTAGGTTACCAATTTATTTTGAATGTGATACAGTTGGTAGCCAAACCTTCATGTAGTTGGTTACCAAGCCTTCAGACCAAGGTAACCAATTCAGTTTTATTAGGTTACAAATTTATTTTGAATGTGATGCAGTTGGTAGCCAAACCTTCATACAAAGGTAACCATTTTAATTTTTGTGGGTAACCAAATCGTCAAAAAAAAATTCTGAACAGTAACTCAGGTACTTTCAGAGATTTACAGCGGAGGATGATGATGAAGGAGAGGAGAGGGCGATGTAGCGGAGGCGCAACCAAGGACTTCCGGAGATTCGCGGCGGAAGAGGATAATGAAGGGGAGGTGGATGAAAAGAATGATGAATGGGAGGCGGCGGCGCAACCAAAGACTTCCGGAGATTCGCGGCGGAGGAGGATGATGAAAAGAATGATGAAGGGGAGGCGGCGGAGGAGGATGATGAAGGGGAGGAAGATGATGAAGGGGAGGCGGAGATTTGAGACGGAGGCGGTAATGAAGAAAATGAGGAGGCAGCGAAAGAAGATGATGAGGGAGATGAATATTAGGATAGAGAAGATAATTTTTTATTTTTCACTCCTTTTGATTTGAATTTTGAATTTTGAATTTATTTTTGTTGTTAGATCCCAAAGATTTGAATTTGAATTATTAATTATAGCGGTTATTTCTCTTTGAAAAATAATTTCTTATTAATGTGAAATTGAATGATTTAAATTTGTTGTCCTCTTTTTATAATTATTTTGTGGATGCACTAATAATATAATTATTTTTTAATTGTTGTATATTTTTGTAAAGAACCCATTATATTAAGCAGTGGAACGTAGACTACGGACGGTCATTTTTGACCTTTTGTTATGTGGACTAGTGTCCTCCACTCACTTTGTAAGCCTGTATAATGATTTGGCCCACTGGTTTAAGGAACTGATACACTTTGTCATCGACTATGTTTAAGTTTTTGGAACTGGAATTGACAATTGTCATCCACCCCCTATTGAATTCTATCAAGGGGTGAAAAATAGTCCCTCCATTTCCGATCAAATTAATTTTTAAAAATCAAAATTAGTCATGTAAGATAATTTTGAAGTGATGAGATATAAATAAAGGTAATGTTGATTAATGGGGACATTGGTACGGGTGGTTGAAGAAAGTTGAATAAAGTATAAGCCGTGTAAGGTAAATTTCATTAGACGATCGTTCAAATTTTACAAGAAAGTATCTAGAAATCCTATTCTGGAGTGGAATGATTTATCGTACCAAATTCTAACATTATTGTCATCTCGATTCGTTTGGCGCTACACCAAGGTGCCGATGGATGTGAATTGCATTGAGATTTAAAATTTGAAGAATACGGATGGAGAAACATATGCTTGCATGAAATTAATATGTTTCCACATGATCTACATTGTAGTAACATATTATTCAATGCCCATTAATACATTTGATACAATGTTAGGAGTTTCAAACTATGTAATATTATTAAATATCTTACTAATAATTTATGACAATATCAATCACAAGAGATGCAGTCAACTACTAATATATATATATATATATATATATATATATATATATATATATATATTAATTGTAAAATATTATCTCCGTCTTAAAATATTTACAAATTAATATGAGATATTTTTAAAATTAAAATCAACAAAATTCATGTTAAATTATAAAATATCAATAAATAATAATTTATAATATTTATCTCTCAATGTGGTTTAGATATTTTTATATTAATTTTAAATATATAGAAATTAATAATTTAACTTTTATAAAATCAATAATAATATTATTTAAATACTCCAACATACTTGAAAACGTGAAGGGCTTAGCTTTTTAAGGAAGGACTGGCCCAACCCAAATAAACAATTGGGGATTTAGCAGGCTTTGAGCATCCATCCAGACAAGACGGCTTATTAACTAACTACACTATTTTGATAGATCGGAACTCAACATCTTTGTTAACCTTAACTCGACCACTACACAACAGAAACACCAATGGCTGCTAGTCAAGCTGCATTGATCGATCTGGTTAACATGAAGTTTATTTTTTTGATAAGTTGATTAATTGGCCAATAGAATGCTGACACACATAGAGCCTCGCCTGTATGTCAGTACTTTACTGGTCAATTGACCAACTTATCTAAAAAATGAACTTCATACTAACCATTTCCTACATTAATAAGTAATGTAAGGGTATTTTTATAATATTATATATAATCTTTTAAATTTAAAATTATTATGATAATATTTTAATTAATAATATTTCCCCCCCAAAATATAATTGTTTAAAATTAAAAACATTAATATTAATTATAAAATTGAAAAAATATATATATATTTTTACTATATTGAATTGAAATTTAATATTCTTACCAAAATCTCATACATTCAAAATTTTATAAATAATTTTTTTATAATTGAACCAAGAGCCGATTGGTAAATATATGCATGTTACACATGTGATAGATTTAAATTCAAAGGTGAATTCTTTCTTTACTGTTTGTCTCAGCGGTTGGTGTCATTTATTAGAGCCACTGAACCAGGTTTCTATCAGGTTTGCTTGTCATGTTCCTCAAGCTCCCAATAGTCTCATGTTTTCAACTTCTTCTCTTTCTTCCTATACTCCATTAGTCCATTATCTTCTATCACTCTTTACCATCATGAGCACCCATTTTAGGGAAAAGCTCCAAATTACTTCGTCTGTTACTTATTAATAGATTACTTTCATTAATTTGGGATTTTCTTGAGGAATTTGGCTTTAATTTGTCTTGAAGATAGTTTTCAACTGACATTTAATGTGAGGCTGGCATAGCCAGTAGTAGAAAGTTCTCCCCCACAGATATTTTAGCTGCAATTTTTCAGCTTGATGGTGGTATTTAAGGAAAACCTTAATGGAAAGGGATTATTATGCTTTTGAAGAAAGTTTTGAACAATATAGAGATTTTGTTTTTAGGGGTTTTGCCTGTGGTGATTGGGAGAAAGGGAAAAAAATGCCAACAGTGTGGTTCTCTTTGAAGAGGTCTTTGCATTGTAAATCAGAGGCATCAGATGTTCATGATCCAAAGACCAGGAAACAGTTGAGCTCCATCTTGACCAGAAAAGCAGGTAGGTCGGGGTGTTCTAGGTCTATAGCCAATCTCAAAGATGTGATTCATGGGAGCAAGAGACACTTGGAGAAGCCTGTAAGTTGTAGTCCAAGATCTATTGGGAGCAGTGAATTCCTCAACCCCATAACCCATGAAGTGATTTTAAGTAATTCAAGGTGTGAGCTTAAAATCACTGGTTTTGGTGGGTTTCAAGAAGGGGGCAGCGGCGGAGGCGGTGCTGGTGATGGTGGTGGATATGTGGGTACTTTAAGGCCTGGTACACCTGGCCCTGGAGGGCATTCTACAATGCATTATTTTAACCCTTCATTCAGAAATTCAGCAACTCCTCCAAGAAAGACGGCCCTTTCTGCAGAGAGGGAAGGGTCTCGATTTGGAAGTTGTGCTAATTTGGGTGGTGGGAATGGAATTCCTTCAAAACCTAGGGCATCTCTTGAGACAGAAAATAACGGGACATCTTCAGTGACATGCCACAAATGTGGAGAGCAGTTTGGGAAGTGGGAAGCTCTTGAAGCACATCATCTCTCCAAGCATGCTGGTAAATTTTCCTCATTGTGCATTTCCATTTTAGGCTATTTATCCTGCTTGGCTTTTTTCATAGTCAGTCATTTCAAATGTCTGTTCGGCTTGCCTGATCTATCAAAGTTAGTGGGTGTTTCCACCTTTTTGTTATTTCAGAGTATAAGTTGTATTATAGACCATTCTTTTTGTTTTCCTCATCACCCCTATCTATTCTTTGAAGGACCTAACCTCCAAATAGACATGCAAATGACTGTAAATGGGAAGAAGGCTGCTTTTTTGGATATTGGGATTTGTCTGAGAAAGTAGCATTTTCTTATCTAAAGAAGAACTGAAGATTACCCCATAATTTTCTAAATACTGAACTGATATTCCTTATACTATCTGATACTAAATATACCTGTCAGTCATATTTCCTGATTCTTGATTCCCTTTATCCTTCTGCTTATCAGGCTATGCTTTTTTACTTGACCTTTTATTTTATTTTATTTTATTTGATATACATGGCTCGAATTCCATGTATGGCAAATCCATAATTACAACTTTTGAAAGTCAGATGTATTGAGAAAAACATTTAAGTTTAATCCAGTTTGTCTTTTCGTTTTACATAACTGTTGTCTCTTAAACTAAGATTAACTTGCCAGATGCTTACTACATGCTCCATTGCGCAGTTACTGAACTTGTGGAGGGCGACTCGTCTAGGAAAATTGTTGAAATAATTTGCCGGTCAAGCTGGTTAAAATCAGAGAGCCATTGTGGTCGAATTGAGAAGGTTTTGAAAGTTCACAACATGCAAAAAACACTGGCTCGATTTGAAGAATACAGGGAGACGGTGAAGATGAAGGCAAGCAAACTCGCAAAGAAACATCCTCGCTGCCTTGCAGATGGTAACGAACTTTTGAGGTTTTATGGTACAACTGTAGCATGCTCCCTCGGCATGAATGGATCCTCCAGTCTCTGTATATCTGACAAATGCTGCGTTTGTCGAATCATAAGACACGGGTTCTCCACCAAAAAGGAACTAAAGGGTGGAATAGGTGTTTTCACGACTTCCACAAGTGGGAGAGCTTTTGAATCTATAGAAGTCTATGAAGATGATCCAACCTTGAGGAAAGTTTTAATAGTTTGCAGGGTTATAGCAGGAAGAGTTCATAGACCTCTTGAAAACATAGAAGAAATAGCTGGCCAGTCGGGGTTCGATTCATTGGCTGGGAAGGTGGGTCTTTATTCTAATATTGAGGAGCTTTATTTGCTCAATTCCCTAGCTCTCCTTCCCTGCTTTGTGGTAATCTGTAAACCCTGAAAAATTGAAAGATAATTGTAGAATTTTCATTTTTGGAAGATATGTTAAATGCTTTTTGTTTATGCTAAAGGTCTTACAAACTGATCTTTTAAAACTAATGATTATTCCAATTAGTTGCCTTGAATCAGAAGTTGTGCTTCTCTATACATTTTCCAAGTTTTGGGTTCTGTTGCTGGTGCAAACATCTTCAGAGGAATGTGAATATTCTTTCGTTTACTATTAGAATAAGCATATGTTCTATGTAATATATGTTCTGTCCCTTGTATCAAGATAGGGGAATATTTAGGATGCGTACATCTGGAAAAAATGTCTAAATCTGGGTGACCTTGCCGAGTAAAATACTGGAACCAGATTACAATGTGAGAATATTTGAGTTGAAATCAAGAGAGCATACTCAATTTGCTAATGCAAAGCTCTTCAGAACAGAAGTTAAAGTTGTTTTGATAGCAATTTTTGGGATTGTTATTTAGAATGCATAAATTTGTCAATGAGCATGCTCAAATTATATAGAGTGAGATTGTTGAATTAAAGGCAAGTGTTGAAAAAGTGGTGAATTTGTTGTAGAAATTGTATACATACAAGAACATCTCTAGAGGTTCTTGTCACAATTTATGTGCATTTCACCCGGAATTTGAACTTGCACCTCAATATTAGTGGTTCTTGGGTACCACCTTCGGAAGGTATACTGGGAGATTGATAAAGTCCTCAACAAGCAACCTGCTGTAAAGTTTGTACAGAAAAGCAAAACAAAATAGTACCTCTTCTTAGTTCTAGGTTTTTTCTTGCTGCCATCTAATTGATGCAATTGTTGTAAATTTAATTTTTCCAGTTGGGTTCTGTGTGATTTAGGAGGACCATGATAGTTCTGAAAGACTACTAGATTTTAAATGTTCTGGTGTCATTACTTCCATTCTAATGAATATAGTTTATGCATAGTGGCATCATTCAATTTGAAAGGGGCATGTGGTCCTGGTTGGATGGTTATGTTGCAAACTGAGGTTAGTCCAAAACTAGAGAGCAAGAATCAAGAATATTATATGCCCCACACTCTCAGTTCTGGCAATTTTATTTTTGTCTGATCTTCCATTCTTTTATATTTGATCTTATGCAGTAAATGCTATTCTATTTTACTTTTTTAAGTGTCAGATTTGATTTTTCCTTTGGAGCTTGTTGATCCTCTCGGTGCAAGGACAGCTAACACTTTAAGATAAGGTTTGGGGCCCTATCCCCTTCTCTTTAGGATTTCAAAATTAGTTGTAACTTTCTATGGTCATTTTGAGGGTTTTAATATTATGCTATCCGGGTATGGGTTAATCATTTTTTTACTGCAACATCTGCATGTATTTTAATGCTCACTGGTACATGCCAACTCATGAACTCTTTTGAATCCTGGAAGTTGAACCCTTCAAAATTTGAATGGGCATATTAATACTACCTCCGTTCCTAAAGATTGTCGTTTTAAGAAGTAATTTTGGTTCCAAAAAGATTGTCGTTTTGAGTTTATCAATACACATTAGTTATTTTTTTCCTACTTTACCCTTATTTAAAGCTTTCTCCTATTTAAAGTTTTTTTCCCTTTCCAATGATTCTTATTCAATTCAATGCTATAATCCAAGTAGTAATTGGTTGAATAAGAAGTACTATTGGTTGAATTGAATAAGAAACATTGGGAAGGGAATAATTGGTTGAGACAATTAATAAGGATAGTATAGTATTTTCGCTAGGTATTAATTACATTCCTTAATCTGTGTGCATTAACTTTAAACGACAATCTTTTAGGAACAGAGGGAGTAGTACCTAAGAAGATTGTGCAGTGCAGTTGGCATTACCTGTTGATTTGGACTCTTCATCTGGTGAGCCTGCCTTTTCCAAAGCTTAAATTTACTGAGTACAAAGTAACTTCTCTTCTGAAATAAATTTCGTTGACAAAACTTCTTGCTGGATTTTTTGTTAAATTGATAAGGTCGCCCAACCCTAGAATAGGAATTTTTGGTTGACATGAATGAGGTGACCTCTAACTGTTTGTTTAATATGGGACCAAAATTAGTGATTTTACTTGTACAGTGCCGCTGATAGTGCATGATCAGCTGGCAATTTAGTCTCATTTAGTGAGATTTGGTATTTTTTGCTTTAAATGTATTCTAATTAAAGATTGTCCCAAGTTTGTCAATGGACAATGGAAGCAACAACAATTACTTATGCAAGGAAAGGTAGGAAATTTGACTAGAACAATAATTTTGACACTGGCATTTAGTGCATTTGTATATCTTCAAAACGTGAAAATTATTATATTTTGGCTAATCTTTGCGCATGATGAAAGCAAATTACCTGTTAGCGGAGGCAAGAGAAGTCGAATGAATGCTAGAGGGGACTGTTGAAGTTAGGAATGGAATGGCCGAATGGGTCTGCTGCAGCCTGCAGCAAGCGGCTGTTGTTTTTATTATCGACACATAGTACTGAAGAAAGATGGAGTATTTCAGGTACGGTGCCCAATACTCGTCCTGTAATGCTGGAATTCCTAATAAAGATTAATTTTGGAAGTCTTTTATTTCTCAAAAAAAAATTCATTTATTATAAATGGAAAAAGGCATAACGGGGATAGGATAGGATAGGATAGGATAGTGAAACTATAAATAAGGCCATAAATACTATAAATGCTAGCAAAGAATCTTTCCGCTGAAACTCAGAATTATGAACACTGGGTATAAAAAGGAATGATTCCATATCTGCTTTCTTTTCCTCTGATTGCTAATAAGATGTTTCGGTGTTCGTTAGGTGGTTTGTTTCAGTTCTCACGGTGAATAAAACTGTAAATGTACACCAGCACAATCCTTGTAATAATTGAAACCGTTTATGGCTTGTTACACACGTTCTCAAGGATGAGATTATTATTTTCCATTTCCTCCCTTCAGTATTGGAAATAGGTGAACATTTTTAAGCTTTTCTCATTGGCAACCTCCCTCACCCAAGTCCAACGGCCGACATTCATCTTTAGGTGACCGTCTATAAAAGTATAAACAGCGTTTATCACTGCGTTTACACTGTACCAACGTTTTTTCCAGACATTAAGTATCACTTGCCCTATTTATATTAGCCTGCATCAAACAAAATCAAGGACACAGGAATGCACATGCTCCAACCCTGATGTTATAATCCAGTTTAATTTTGCTACTCAAAGTCGATATGAACATAAGAGAGCAGAAAATCTTTTATATTTCTTCAATTTAAAAAGGAGTTGCAACAAATATGGAATGTGACATACGGAAAGATGAGAAGAAGACTGGAAGGCAGATAGTTACAGCGACTACATTAAGGGGCGAGTCACGAGTGGAGGCTCCTAAGCAGCAACAACTTCTTCTGTCTTCTCTTTGACCACTCTCTTCCATTCCTCTGCACTGTCTATTATTTCCCCAGTTTTTATGAGGTAACGAACTCGCTTTCCGTCTTCCAGTATTTTGTGACCTACACGGCTGGCTACATTCTGTTCTTTTGAGTATAGCATCACATTTGAGCTGTGAATAGGTGCTTCTATCTGAAAAAAAGAAAAGAAATATAATGTTTTCTGAGGCTGATACATAATATAGACCAACTGTTTGAATCAGTGTATAATATGTGCTATTATCCAGCCAAGTACCCTCCAGCTTAAAAATGAAATTGAGGGAAAAAACTCCAATAGTCAGATTAGTAGGTTTACACAAGTTGTTGAGCAATGGAAACAACCTTTGCTATCTGCCCTGGCTCACCCTCTTCCCTGCTCTTCATATGCTTGGTCTTCAAGTTAATTTCCTTCACTACCACAGAGCTGTTATGCTTAAAAATCTTAATTATCTCACCAATTTTACCCTTTTCACGTCCAGATATAACTTTTACAGTATCTCCAAGCTTAACGTGCATCTTTTGCAACACTGGAAGGCTGTTAGGCTTGCACTTCTTCCGTT
This sequence comes from Panax stipuleanatus, assembly GCA_020205555.1. NCBI lineage: Eukaryota > Viridiplantae > Streptophyta > Magnoliopsida > Apiales > Araliaceae > Panax > Panax stipuleanatus. The sequence continues at coordinate 159,907,713 of CM035118.1, read as the reverse complement.
CCCATCGCTTTAGCTGGCACGTAAAATGAAATAAACCAATTTTTTATCAATGCTACTGTAACTAAAAGACTACTGCTTTTAACTGTTTGTATAACTTAAGGATGATCACCAATGCAGGATTAAAACATCAATATATTTTATAAGTTTTATATAGGTTGAAACTGGAAAAAGGACCCAAGATACTAACCCTCATTACAATGGGACATGGCTGTTCTATAGATGTGACCTGCAATAAACCACATCAAAATACTTTTGTCAAGTAATCAAACTTTGCAAGGAAGATAACACAATAAAACCATCATTGATCAACTAAAGCATGATCATCCAGGACATCCGCTGCCTGTTATACACGATAAATTTAATGTTATAACCACAGAGAGTATCCGTCCATTAGGTATGCAACAACTGTTGAAAAAATTCTCTTTAAACACATAAACAAGCTTTTAAATCAAATCAGTTGAGCCGAGTATGACAGATAAATTAACCAACAAATAGGACCACAAGTCCAAGTGAGAAATAGAATTCTCATTAATTACATTTAATATTCCAATTCAATATTTTGACTGTGAATCTTAGCTTCTCATATAACAAGCAATTAGCTCAAGCCATTGGACCTTTATTGGAGGGTTAATAGGACAAATGTAAAGAGTACAGACAACGGAAGTTCTAACGCCTGGTAGGAAATACTACGGATTTAGAAAGGAAGAGGGTAAAAAAGGAGTGCGATTCTTCTCCAGGCTCACCGCTGCCTAGATCCAGGTAAAGAGGAAGAGGAATATGTATCCTCTTTTCTTTTTCTTATGCTTATTTACCTTTTATCACCAAAGGGTGCAATGATATAAATAAAACATTCTAATATCCATTGTTTTTCCTCCAAAAATTATTGGGAAGACAACTTCCTTGCCCTTGGCCCTTGGCATACCTCTTTGACACCTCCTTCCTTCCTTCCCTTTCCTCACCTAGACCTAGCATCAAGTAGAGCAAAATGCACTTCAAATACACAAGGAAGGTCAAAGTCATGGGTTGAGGTTGTGTTAATACTTAATAGGCATGATGGATTTGAAAGATAATAAAGCTTTTTATACCCCTTCCTTCACATTGTTTTAGTTTTCAAAGAAACAGGCTAAACAGCTCTCAACCGCACAAGCACCAAGCTTTTCCACAAGATAACCAAATCTATTAATGTTTTTTATTCTTCACCAAATGAAATAAATTTTGGATTCGGATTCTTTTTCCTTCCAAAATTCTAATTGTTTCTAGGTTATTACGAAATATATATGCAAGAGCTGGGACCAACACCCATTTCAAAACAAGTTTCTAAAGAAGGAACATAAATTACTTCCAAAGGAATTAAGAAAGCAGATAATTTATTACAACAGGCATTATTAAAACCAAGAATTAAAGTAGAGAGAAGAAAAGGGCATACCAGAGGTGGGCAGAGAATGGGAGAAAAACGTGTGCCTAAGAACGAACTGGAGGAGAGAGAAAGAGAAGTAAAAGAGCTCTGAAGGGCAGCCATTGCGGCCATATTTACTCGGACTGAACGATTGCTGCTCCGGCAGCTGCTTGTAGATAATTTTCGGTGATGAGTGCTGAAAGAGGAGAGAGGAATGTACAAGATAAAGCTATGTATTGTATCGTAACGTCATAATTAGCCTATCCAACTTCAGCGGGTCAACCCAGACCTGTGTTACTAGGTTGTAGAACCGACCCAAGATCCCCAGGCCCCAACCCAAAGGAAAGACTATTTTCATCTGCACTTGATTGAGAGAGAGAGAGAGAGAGGCGAAAACTGGTATTTCTACATAAAAAAAAATTGTTATTTTCATATGATCTCTTTAATGGATTCTATTTTCATGTGAGATCAATTTTACGTATTTAAATATCAGTCTCCTTTCTAAAAGTATCAAAAATACAAGTGAAAGAATCATTTTTCTTTAAAAAAATCTATAAATATCAATTTTGCACTTAGTTTATAATCTTGGTTTTATTTGTACACCTATCGGTATCACATTTTTTTAAAGTTAAATATTTTGTTTTTAATTGATTTAAAAATGTCCATTACACATCAATAATGCTGGATTAAGTATTTAGCAACTTTCATTTTTGTAAACTCGTTTTTAGATGCCATATTGTCACTTAATTTTGAATTTTTAAATTCCCATACCAATATTTTTCACTTATCACTGGCAACAGCTGTGTGTAAGCTGTAAAGTATTTATTTGGTCGGAATTTTTTAACATGTACAAATTTAATTTTTTTAATTCAACATCTTCAATTAAGCTATAACCCAGGATTATAAGCCCCCACTGGTGGCCGTGGGCAAGGAGTTGTTGAGGGAAAAAGCAACAAGAAAGAGGGAAACAATTACTCCATAAATCAGTCGGATGCAGCAAAAGATAATACCTACCTAAGGTGTCTCATCCAGAACAATTTTTATTTCTGGTAAGAAAAAAAGAGCGCGTGAATATCCAGTTAATATTCACGTGTCAAGGGACATGTAAAAGAAATATGAAATTGGTAACCCCAGATGGAATCCTGGTAATATTATTATTTCACAATTTCCAGGGACTGCAATTAGATGCATGCATAGATAGAGAGAGAGAGAGCTGTAACTCTATAAGCTAAAGAAGGTACATTTAACATTCGTTTTAAAGGGGTAAAAAGTGGTCTTCTTTTCATTTCAAATTCTTCTCAAGTATCAATAATATACAAAGTGTGGAATATGGGAAGAAGAAGAAAAAGAAATGTATTATGTTACATTGGAATTACATGGCAAGGGACACTCAACTGAATCCTAACTTCTTCCAGCAAAATTCAGGATGGATGATTGAGATTTGCAGTGATTCTACTTCCTACAAAGCTGCTGCAAATATACACTTACCAAGGCAAAACCAAAAACAAGTGTAAAAACAAATGGAAAAATCTGTCATTTAAAAGTCACAGGAGTCAGCTGCGCTGTCCATAGACTCCTCCCGCCGGTGTTGAGTAGATGTACTCCTACGTTCTAACTGCTCCATATTGATGCTAACCTCATCCGCTGTAGCAGACAGTGAATGGTTGTGGTGATTCTTGTTGTGCCTCAATTTGAGAATTCGCGTTACCACTTGCACAATGTCCCTCATGGACGGCCGTTTTCTGGGGACACGGTTGACACATTTGTACGCAAGAGCTGCCACATCATTCAGTTCTTGCACATCAAACTTCCCATCAAAACGGGAATCAACAATTTCTTCCCACCCAACTTTCCCCTCAGTATTCATCGCCGCCTGTTCATTATCAAAAGAGCAATAAATCAAGAAACGTTTTAACCTATTTTATTTCAAACATGATGCCTTACACCCTAATAACATGATAAACTTGACAGCCATCATATACCGCTCAGTACTTTTATGTTACTATCTATAAATTCATTAACATCCTCGAGAAGGTAAAAATGCACTTCATAACAAATACAAACACACAAGGGTCTCAAGACATATTGTCGGAAATTAGCCTCTCCGAAAAGTTTTTTAAAATGTGTCTCCTTAAGATGAGGTGAAAATTCTAGAAAAAACATGTTTTTGCTGCTGCTCCTGCTGATGATGATGATGATGATGTGTGTGTGAGAGAGATAGAGAGAGAGCACTCTTACAAGCTCGACGTACTCCATGAGACCTTGCTGAGGGTTTCTTCCGGCAATGAGTTCAAAGAGTAACACTCCAAAGCTGTAAACATCACTTTTCTTAGTGAAAGCCCTGGTTGATATATATTCAGGATCAAGATATCCAAAAGTTCCACGTATATTGGATACATGTCTGTTGAGCATATCTTCCCTTGACAGCCCGAAATCAGCTACCTGTGTAAACAATAACCTTCCATATCCATCAGTATAAGAGCCTGGACATTTTGAAGCAGATATTCTTTAGCCCAATGGATGTTTCGTAACTGAGGTGCAGAAAACTTTAATGGTGGAAGAAAACATACCCTGGCTCCCATGGACTGATCCAACAGAATATTGGAAGATTTGATGTCCCGGTGTATCACAGGAGGAACTGCCTGTAGGAATTTCAAAAGAAAAGAAAAATGAGACCAAGTCATAATAGCACAAGTAAAGTTTATCACAAGCACACACACCCTCAGAAGTACTTGTTAGCTCGTAGAGCTTACCCCATCATGAAGATACTCCAACCCCCTTGCTACGTCTAGAGCTATTTGAACCCTCAGATTCCAGCTCAATGATTCATGCTTCTCACCTAAAGTACCCAAGCATTTAAAGACAGGTATTGAAAGCATGCTAATAATTCTGAAAATTGATTCTGGACAAAAGAAAATGCCAGGGCATCTAACTTCTCTTAATTTGCCACTACGTACTTATTCTGGTAAAGGCAACATAATCTCAAGACCGAAACATGTAATATTCTTCTAGTTACATGTGTAACTAACCAAGACTCGGACTGGTTTAAAAGACCAGTCATCTAAAAGCAAATTGTGAACTGAATGCAAGCTCAAGCCAACTCACAGGTAGATGGGCGACCTCTTGTCTTGCGACGACAGAGATATTTTAATAGTAAAAAGAACACAACTAAAATTCAGTCGTAAGGATATACAGTAACATGAAGACTTCAAAGATACCAAATTTATATGTTTCTCTCTTGTACAATTATAGGGCCACAGCACTGGTTGACAGTTAGAAAAGGCCATGTCAAATGAAATGGTTTTTCCCTGTGTTGTAAATACTATTAGGTAATAAATTCACTAAGAAATTTGACGAGGTCAAAAGGAAACCTCAAGTGATCAAAAACTCCAACCTCTTGTATGCTAAAGAAGACTAGTTGCACTTAGCTTAGTTAGAGCCTTTCAACGAGTATGATTAAAGGTACATCAAAATAAGCCTCAAGTTAAGAATGCACATCTTTTTTAATCAGCTCGAGTTTACAAAGGGGATTATGATATTCATACGAAATATTCTACTAATAAAATTTGCAGGCAGCTTACCATACAAATGAGAAGCCAAACTGCCTTTACTCATGTAGACGTATATAAGCATGTGTTGTCCCTTTTCCGCACAATATCCAACCAAATTAACTAGGTTCCTGTGATGTAGTCGTCCCAATAATGTAACCTAAGAAGAAATATAAATAAACAAAGGGTTACAATGTATAAATAAAAATGTCACACGAATTGAAGAATATGTTAAGCACATTTAGAGTAGAGAGGCTGCGCACGGTGGCAGAACCCAATATCTCCCATGGTTTCGAGTTTTTAAGTCAACTTCAAAATTAGCCAACTATTAGTTATCAACACCAATATGAGAAAGTTGCGAGATACTAAATAGTGATTAAAACAATCTGTAATTTCAAGGCACGTATCTATATGTACTTGTTATAAATACTGATAAATTTGGACAGTTTCAATTAATTAACCACAATTACTTAGCAAAAAAAAAAATTAACCACAATTACCTCCGTCTGGAACTCTTTTTCCCCTTGTTTAGAATCAGTAGCAAGCACTTTAACAGCAACAATCTCACCAGTTGACATTTGAGCTTTGTAAACAGGACCAAATGCCCCTTGTCCAATCACAGCAGTAAAATTACAAGTTGCTTTCTGTAGATCTCTGTTTTAAGCATCAACAGACACGGTGTAAAGAAACTTGCAAATTAAGTGGGAGAATACTAAGGAAGGCAGGAAGGCTGGGGGTGAGAATGAATTAAACTTCCCTATGATAGTTTATTTTCAGTAACAAATAAACAAAAGAAAAGTAAAACTTTTACTAATGACCAAAAGATTAACCACTGCTAAACAGTCAAGAGAAGAAAGCCAAAAAACAAAAAATTGATCAATTAGTGACAAAATTGAACATCTATAATTTGTTTCGGTAAACAACGCAAGCACCAAACATCTTAAAGATTAAAGTTTGCATAACAGGAAAAGATATAAGTAACATGAAGTATATAATTAGTGTCAGATGACGAGTTTAGATAAGTGCTAATGGACTTCATGCATCATTACCATTTTATCTGAGACTCCATGCAACAAAATGATCGCTTATTCTTTCCTTTTAAAAAATAAATTTCTCACACAAACTTTATGTGTTCAGGAGGGGGGACATAGGAAGCAGAAACAATGATATATCTAAACTAGTAGAACATTTTACCATTCCTTCTGGCATAAGGAACCTATACTTTGATAAGTGATATAATTATAAAATTCAGTTTATAATTCTTGTTATTGTGTAAAACCGTTTGACTCTGACAAAATGGTTTTCTTACACTATCAATTCAAATTAAAATTTTAAACTAGGATGGTGGAAGTATGTCTTTCAGAAAAAATACTTGTAACAAATATAAAAGCAGTATTGTACTTGTAACAAAATATAAAAGCTGCAAGTCCTAGTAGAGTAGTATTGTACTTGTAACAATTTTGTTAAAGAGAAATTACACAGGATTGGTTAGTTATAAATGACACACCTGAATCATCTCATCCAGTTAGATGAAAACAATAAATTAAATCAATAGAAATAAAAACATACTTGTAAGAGTACTCCAGTATTCCAGAAGCAGAGACTAGGTTAGTTTTTTTGAGTCCTCCGAGCCAAAAGGGCATGCTAATTTGTATAGATGTTTTGGGTGACTCCGTACCAAAAGATGAGTCTGATAAGATTGTGCAAGAATCAGCCCCATTTGCTCGAATAGGAATGGTTGCAGCTCTCCGTGAACTGCTATTTCCTATCTGTGATCGTTTCCTATGGATCCTAAAGCAGAACAGTGCAAATGTGGCCAAAAGCACTCCAATTACCACCCCTATAGAAATCCCAATTATCAGACCTGATGACAAGTCTTTCATTTCCTCGTTTGTGCTTCAAATTTCACTATTCAAGCATCTGGTCCATTCTCAAACCTGTAAGATTGCCACCCAATTTTTAATTAAGACAAAGTAAAGGTGCAATGCCAGGCCAGTGCAATAGTAACTCAAAAGATTCACGGATACGAACTTATGAAGTAAATAAATCTTGATAAAGTGAAATAAAGTTCATATGGATTTCAAAAAAAAAGGTTAGATATTTGCACAAAACCAAGAAGTTTAAAGCCAAGTTATAAGCAAACTTGTAACTATAGTAAAGGTAACCTAATTTACCTTTTATTATCAAAACTAGTACAATATTTTTTGTTTAAAAAAAAAATGAAGTGAACATCATCTGAAATTGACACGGGTTATGAATGACAAAGGAAAATTCAGAGGGAAATGATAGAACAATCAACCATTGTACTCCGTTTGGTCGCTGAGAAATTATAGGATTGCTTTACAATTTCGGATCGATGAAAAGAACATAGTCAACAACAATTTGCTCCTAAGATATCTACATCATCTCAAGACTTGAACAAACATGGAGCAGAAAACACAATGATTCAAATAATTTCTTAGTTTCATAAAGAATTTTACATCATCCATAACTAAGGCAACGTCAAATACGAAGTAAAAGTTAAAAGAGGCCAGATCAAGGTCTAGTGCAATAAATACATTTAAAAATAATAATAGCAATAAATAGCATCAATAAAGTGAGCATCAAAGCGGCGTAATGTGAACAAACAAATCTAGAAAATGTAGTGGAATCGCAAACTGCAACAAATTAATGGAAGTAATACCTGTTTTTGCGGGCTGTAATAGTGGAAATGTAGAGAGTTAGATGTGGGGTTTGTGAATTGAAAAAGGTAATGGAAAGTGTTGGGAGTAATTGAAGCAATTAGAATGGAATGGAGTGGAGTGGGTAGAATTATGAGGAGGTTGAGATGGAGAGAAGGGAATCCGGTGAGCTCCACGCCCCTCCGACGAAGGGATGAAGATAGATCCGTTTGGACTGCAAAAGGAGAGTAGGAACCGAGGGAGTAATAAGAAAGCACAAAGGTACGGAGTAATTTGAGATTAGTACTCCATTTAGTAGAAGAAGAAGAAGAAGAAGAAGAAGAAGTGGTAAGAACTAAGAGAGAGAGAGAGAGAGAGAGAGAAAAAAAAACCAAACCAGAGCGGAAAGGAATTAAGGAAATAGGACTCACTCCTCTCAACTGTACTACTTTGTATTTTGGGATTCCGTCCGTTATTCGCCGTTTGCACATTGAACCCCGCGAGTGGAAGCTTTTACCAAAATACCCTTGTTACTATTAGCAGTAGCATTCACGCATCCAGTGGGCCAATGTATTTTCAGGAAAATATAACGTGTCACGTGTGGAGTTGCCTTGTTGTCCCCCGTATTGGGAAAAAGGAATGAAGAATGCAATCCATAAGACTTTGAGTCGGATAAGTCTTAGAATCCATTCTTGCTCAAGATAGGAATATTAAAATTTCAGCTTAAATTAGTAAAAAAAATGCAATCAACTTAATTGAATTATGGATGGATGGGGTGGGATGACGTGGAATTGAATTACGCCTTTCACAAAGGAATTTTTTAATATATGTCCTAAAGGCACATGTTAAGTACACAGTTTAAGAGAATATTTTTTTGAATTGTGTATGTATTCTCTTCAACTTAGTGCAAATACAAAAATCAAAAAAATATGTACATAATTCAAGAGAATATTCTCTTGAACTGTGTATTTAGTATGTACCCTTAGAACACATGTTAAGAGGACACTATTATAGGAGTATCAATTCAATAAATTTACTTTTGGAATTAGTTTTTTGAAATTTGGTCGTTTTTAAGTTTTAATCACACACACACACATATATATATCTAAATAATAACAATACTATCTCGTATTAAAATGGTTGATTATATTGAATTTTTAAACATATTATAAATTTAATGAGAAATGTAGATCACGTTAGTTCTTGGGATAGAGAGAGGGTTGGGCGAGAGGTGAAAGGAGAGATTATATTTTGGAGATATGATATGTTCCTTAAAAATTGCAGTTTTAACAAAAAATACACAAATTAATAAGTGAGATAAAATGACAAATCTAACTTTATGTGTTCATTAATTATGTGAAGAGAGAAATTGTTGGTGAACGTAATAATTCTTTGCTACGATAAATTAAAACAAGGACATATTTGAAAAAAAATACAAAAATTATATTGGGTTCCTAAAACTGTATTTTTTAATGAATAAATTTTTTATCCTAAAATTGCAGTCTTTAAAGAAGGGAGGGAGTAATAACTTTTGTAAAGTAGTGAAGTCGTGATATGCATTTTTCAAACACTTACAACTAGCTAGGTTTATTACTCCCAAAGGATATAATTAAATCAATTATAATTTATTTTTTTTAAGGGAAGGAAGGAAGGAAGGAAGGAAGGAAGGAAGGAAGGAAGGAAGGAAAGAAAGAAAGAAGAAGATCTTTTATAGTAGTAATAAAATTTCATGAATTTGGTCTACAAGTTAAGTTACCAATAAATTAAGTGAGCACTGGATTTAATTAGGTGGGATATATATACTACTCCACTACTATCAGATTAGTGTGACTCACACACTTGACACTACTACTACGTACTGCCAAGTGGCAAATCCACGGTTAGCTTTTAGAGCTGCCTAAGCCTAAGAGGGCAAGACTTTTTACTCCATTCTTTGTTGTTAAAACCTACAAGTTATGTTTTATCAATTTCTGTTTAGTAGACTAGTAGTAGTTTGGAAAATGTTATCGGCAGTAATCAACCATATTCAACCTAACCCACCAAATCTATCCAAGGAAATATATAGTAGTATTAAAATAAATAAAAATTTTGTTTATTATCACGTCATACCAATTACTAGTAATTATAAATTGGGTTTATCACTAGTGGCGTCACACATACTTATCAAAATCCATCCTATCGCCAGGATTAAGTTGACTATGAATTTTTCTAATTCCTCTAAAAGATTAAGAGAATGATTGTACAGGCTATGTAGTGATCTGCATCTACTGACTTATAATTATATCCTCAGACGAGACGGATGGAGTAATATATATACACACGTACATACATAATCAACCATTTTGTTAATAGATGTAACTATTATTTGCACTTCACTATAAGTGTATTATTCAACTGCACAAAGGTTAATATTATTGATACTAATAATCAGTGGCACATGCGTTATGTGTGTAAATTATATGGGATAAAATTAAAAATAAAAAATATATATATATATAAAAAAAAAGACAAAATAGTAATATGATTAAAACGTGAAACAATTACACCAAACCTCCCATAAAAACTCTGTAATACATATTTTAATATAACGAGCATTATGATACGTCCTTTTATTAGGTACAAATTAAAAGATTCAAAATTGTATACGTACTTGGGATCAAGAGATTTAGTGTTATTTATAAAAAAAGTAATGATATACGTGTGGCTCATTAAAAGAGTAACAACAATCCCTAGTACATTGCAAGACCTAATTCATATAAACAAAAATAATACTCTATTCGTTGCATATTACTCCATTTGATAATTATTAATTTTTTAAAATTAGTTTTAAAAAAAATTAAATTTAAAGTTAGTACGTCGGTCCGTCCATCCATGTGGTGTTGTTGTTGAGCTTCTTCACACGCACATCCCACGTTTATTTTTGTAAACTGTGTAATATGAACGGTCTAACAAATGCTGAATTCCTTATAAATTATTTTTAGAGAATAATATATATTGTAATTTTACATGTCATATTTTTTTTTATTATGAGTGATGTATATAAATTTAATTAATAATATTTTTAATTTTTTTATATATTGATATAGGTCTCGATTATAATCGGATAAAAATAGTTTGCAAAATCCTTTTGAGAAAAGAAAAGAAAGAGCTATTTGGGTTGGACGTGCGGAGCGCTATGACTAGTAATATTCCTGCCGCTCAGACTAGACAGACGTGTGAGGTTAAAATGGTCAACTGATAACAGGGTTAGTTTTGTAATACGGTGACAATAAGTCAGATACATACATAAATAAGACATTCTGCGGCACTGTATTTATTTATTTACTACTACTAGTAGTATGTTAGATACATACTCGGATACTCCTACTCCTACTCCTACTCCTACATAAATAGGCAGAATGTCTTCTTGACGCTTGACCGACCGACCATGTTTCCAAAAATGCAAAACAAGTACACTTCCTCTATCCCACCAAAACTATCAAATTGGTTTCAAAGTATAAAATTATTATTATTTTTAAATTTAAAATTGAGATAATTGGTCAAAAAATATAAAACAATATATATCTTATAATGACTGGTACTTTTGGAGCAGTTTACAAAAATCAAAAGAAATTAAATAATAATCTTATATGTTGGAACGGATAGAATGTTAGTAACTATTTTATCTTTGACCATATGAAATATTAGTCAAACAGTAAATCTATCTCATCAAAAATGAATGACTCAAATTAATTCACTTTCTCTATAAACCCTAATGTCAATTAAAACAATAAACACATTAATACATACATACCAATAAAAGAGTATATTTATATACTTTATCCCCCCTCTTATTGAATTGATTTTTTTAAGTCGGATGTTTGAACATAATATTAGAACTAACTGCTAAGCTCAGTATATATTCTTGTTATTGTTATCCCCACAAAATTCCTTCATATATTCCACCAGGTCCATTAATATTGGGTGAAACTATGATTTCACCTTAATATATGTGAATAATAAAAAAGTAGACAAGTTAAATAACATGATCATCAGAAAATAGCCTACATTTTAACTGCATAAATAGTTGCGTCATGATTTACATTTACGTGACCGACCCGCACATGGAGTTGTTTATTACCAATAAAAAAGAAAAAACGAAAAAGCAAGGATTGTTTGGGGAAACGGTCAAATAAAGGAAGAGATCATAATTTTATGGAATTTCTTAATATGTGTCCTAAGGGCACATGCTAAGCACACAGTTCAAGGGAATATTCTTTTGAATTGTGTGTATATTTCCTTGAACTTTGTACAAATATAAAAATCAAGAGAATATGCACACAGTTCAAGACAATATTTTCTTAGACTGTGTGCTTAGCATGTATCCTTAGGGCACATGTTAAGAGGACCATAATTTTATACTACCACCACTGTTTGGGAAACGGTAGTATGAGTATCTGTCTGTCACTACCCGGCACACTCGCCCTTTAAACTCTTTAATTTTATAGACTTTTATGTGCAACCAACTTCTTGTGTTTCATAGTACTAGTATTTGGTCATAATTGATAGTAGCTTTTAAGTATTGACCAATTAAGTCATTAATTAATTCCGACTCTGACACTCTCTCTAAATAATTATAATAATACTCGCATTTTTTTTAATTTTTTAAGTAACAGTTAGTATCCCTGTAAGTTTTTAAGATTGACTAAATAGATAAAATTACATATTTACCGTTGTATGTTATCAAATTACATATTGAAAATAGTAGTACTAAATTTTATTTTAACTTATTCATACATTTGCAGCGTCTGTCTTGGAGTCGAAGCTACAGCCATATAACATGCGTATTTAAGAAGACAAGCACGATGATGGATGCATGTGCTCGATCTTAAATGAATACCCTTTTACTTGGGCTCAGAACCAATACCCATTACAGATCTTGACGGGCTACAAATTTTTGGATGAAATAAGCTTATTCTGTAAGTTTTATGGGCCGAATCATGGGCTATAAGCTAAATCACAAATTTTGTACGAAATAAGCTTTTAGTGATTTGAAAGTAAGAATTGAAACCCAACTCACACATACAAATTTCTCTCTCAATATTCACCATCAAATAATTTTTTAACAATTTCTTTTATATGTTATTATTCTTTATCAAAAAAAACAACTAAAACTCGAGTAGGGTAGATGCTTTATGGAATGGTACCGCTATGTCCAAAATCAATGGTATAGAAAAAGGTAATTAGGTTGCATACATGCATAGGCAAGTTTATAGAGAGAGAGAGAGAGAGAGAGAGAGAGAGAGAGAGATCCTACTCCCTCAGTCACGTTTTAGAGTTGTGCACAGAATTAAAAAAATAATTAGAAAGCATTAAATATAGTATCAATTGTCTATAATACCCTTAAATTATCATTTATAACTATATTTATCTCATACTCCCTCTCTCATCTGTAACATTTTTCCATAAAGGATAATTTTGAAAAGATTATAATTAATTTTCTTAGATTCTAAAAAGTCAAATAATTTAGGACAAATAAAATCACCTAAAACGTCATATATTATGGGACGGGGGGATTACTATACATATATATATATATATATGAGAATTGAGAATTGATATTTTTACAAAAGAAATTGATATTTTTATAAAATCTCACTCCTATGCATATAGGTCTCGTCTAGGGTTGTGGATTGAAAATATCAATTCCCTGTATATATAAAAAATCTTTTGTGTGTGCATGGCATGGTTGTGTGTAGACTAGAATTCAGAAGCAGGAAGAATTGTTTGACCTTATCTGTTGAGTCGGCAAGGGGCCACTGGGTGATCTTAATAAATGAACGCCGCGTCTTGGTTCTAAGCAAAGGTAAGGAATGGATAATAATGTGAACACGCAGTTTTGGATCACACTGCCTGCCTTTTGCGATTGTCACATGTTTATTTTTATTTTTTTTCTTAGACCGACCAGAAAACCATGTAGTCCATTATACATACATACATACATGTAGTCCAAACGTCAGTTGCACGTGAATGTGGGTTTATTACATTACTATTCTGAATAAATAGAATAGGGTCTTCTCTCTATACATCAATTGGGATTTGGGAGTGGTCAACCAAATTATTATGTGCTGAATATTCATTGTTGCAAGTCATGAATCTCTCAACTAGTAATTTTTTATAGGCTCTATATAGTCATTATAAGGAGTAGTAACTTTTTTACATTACTAGAAAAATAAAAAGGAAGCCAAGAAAAAAAACAAAAACAAATTAAGAAGGGGTATTATTTTGTGCGTGGACAGTTGGATCCGTTATTTGTGCGTGCGTGCGAGAGGGGTTGAAACGTCTTTTCCTTGCCAACTAAAGAATATGGCTTTTACGTTTATGTTCTTGATGCTTTTCGATTTTTTCTACAATGACATGAATAAAACGGAAAATATCATCATGTTGGTTGTGATAATTGATAATCATCGTGTGAAACTGGAAATGTTATGGGCCTAGCTACTAATTGTTTGATGTCCTTATCTTATTTACTTTCGTAAGAATTACAATACATAAAGATGAATAAAGTACGTACACGCCCTCCTCACGTATATAAATAATATCTGTTCTAATATTATATTGAAATATTCGATTTAAATGAATTAATTATGAATAGGATAATCTTTCAAATTATATATTGAATTTCAAGATTTTAGTTGTCTGGTGTGAGAATTTATATCTCAATAGAGCCTACCCTTTTGTTAGTCCACAATGAAAGAAAAATGTAAAGTATTGGATTACATTCTTCTGAAAAGTCACAAAAATAAGAAAGTTTTCCAGGGGAAGGTAGTGAGTTACACATGAAACATCTTTAAAGATACTTAATCAGTCAATCATGCCAATCAGCCGCTTCCTCACGTATTGGTTCTAGAAACATGCATGTGAATTCAAGTTTTGAGATATATATATATATATGTGTGTGGAATAATGCATAACATATAATTTGTTATGGATTCTTATAAAATATACAATATCTATACCATTGAAAATAAAAAGAAACGATCAAAATTAAAAATTAAAAAGCGACGTCCGTTACTATTAATCAAAATTTTTACAAGTGAAAATGTTAATTTCACAATATTCTCTCTCACATGAGAGTGAACCCCCACTTCTTCTTATGAGAACCTTGTATAACTTATACTCTCTCTGTCCTATAATAAAAGTCTTGGCTGACTTTTTGCTCATATTAAGAAAGAGGATAAAATGATAAAATTGTGCATATTTAAATTCTCATTTAATTGCATAGTTTTCTGCACATTAGTAGTGATGCTTCATAAATATGCATAGAGAATATAAATATAACAATTAATAATAAGGGTATTATAGACAAATTATTGTAAAAAAATAGATCATTTAAAGTAAGTAGACATTTAATTTGGGACTACCTGAAATATAATTTAAACTTTTGTAAGACCCCATATTTTATGAATAAGATTTAATTTTCTTTATATATTATTTTGAAATAGTAAGGTGTTGATTTAATAAATGTGATAAGTTATGAGTGAAATGTGCAAAGTTTACAAAGTAAGCAAGTGGTTATAAAATATTCGTTGTGTCGGAGAATATTCGTTTGGTCGAGGAATATTTTTTTTGTCGGAGAATATTCGTACGACGGCACAGTTATTGGTGGACCCCACAACAGAATGAATGTCGGATATAAAAAGCGACAGAAGTAACTTTTTTATAAAAATAACGGCAAAACTGTTACCATTAGTACTGTTGAAATACCCGGTGGTTAAAATACAGTAATACGTGGTGTTGCACAGTAGCACACGGTATTGCACAGTATTTCGAATTATTAATTCTTACGTAGGAAGACACTTACTCAATTATTGTTACAGTAATTACTGTTCAATATTTTATATTATTAATTCAATAATTGTATAATATTTTATTGGTTTAATATTTGCTACGTTGATATTTTATATCAATAAGTGCTACTTTGTTATTTTATATTATTGATTCAATAATTGTCATTGCACATTATTTTAAATTATCAAATCAATAATTCATATTATTTGAATAATATTATTAGATAGCATTATTGGCAATGTCTAAAGAAGTTCTGTCTAGAAAATGGGTTGATTAATTGCGCGCTAGTAAGGAGAAATCCTTATCGGAAGGCCCCCTCTTTTCTGGGAACGACCTGGTTATCAGTATTGTAGTTCTGTAATATTATTTGTGAATAATTAATTTTTGATATATATGATAAGAAAATATTTATTCAATGTGGATTTAAACGGAGGAATTTTTAACATGTGACATTTGTTGAAAGTTGGTATTCTATCTTGTTCGATAAAATAATCCATTCAAATATATTATTATAATATTACATTATAGTAGTATAATGTGATTACATAATAGTATGATTTTTATAATTTGAATGATAACATTATTATAGTAAATTCATGGTATAAAAGTTAAACGAGGTGGAAGAGTACAAATTGAATTTGAACTCTTATGATGCAAACAAGGATGTCATCGAAGCGATGAGGTAAGCAATGATGTCATATGATCGATGATGTAAGCGATGATGTCATAAATTATGACGAAAATACTATTTTACCCTTACTCTATCGAGCCTATAAATAGAAGCTCATTTCTTCATTATTTTTTATCAATTCACTAAAGCTATAGAGAGAGAAAGTATAGAGAGAATAAGAGAGAAAGAAGAAGAGTATTCTGCTATTACACTAGTGCAATCTCCGAATTTTTAAGGTAAGGGTATTATTTCTTTCGTATTCATGAAGAGAGTTATTTTCTTTCAATATTCGTAAGGGTTGTTATTCCATTCTTTATTATTCTGTTGGAATAGCCTATTTACGCGAACTACCGCATGCATGATGAAATTCTGTTGTTATTCTATTCTTTATTATTATGTGGAAATAATCTGTCTACGCCGACTACCGCATGCCTGGTGAATAACCCTTCGTATCCAGTTGTTATTAAATTGTGAAAATAATCTGTCTGAGCGGACTACCGCCAGACGGGTGAAAATTCAATTGCAATTTCGTATATTGTTTCATTTCAGATTCCTAACTCTAAACTTACTACGGTAAGTATTGCTTCTAGAATTCTTGAAATGATCAGAAATTCCTTGAGTTTTGCGCTTCATCTAATATTATTTCACTGAAATATTGGTCTGAACTTTTTTGTGAAATTTTTATCTTTTCATGTCGAGTTACTATTCATGAGTTACTATTAACGAGTTACTATTCACGGGGTACTATTCACGGTAAAAAAATAAATTTTTTTCTTTCCAAATCATCTTTGATTGGATCCAGGTTTTGATCTTCATTCTTGAACTCTGAATAAATTCTCTAATATTTGTCATTTATCTCAGTGGATTCGTTATTCGTATTGTTTTCATCATTCTTAGTCATAAATGGTGATATAACTGAATATCTTTGGCCTGTAGTGCAAAGATGAATGATTACTTGATGAATATTTTTGGCCTGTAGTGCAAAGATGAATGATTACCTGATGAATATCTTTGGCCCGTAGTGCAAAGATGGACAGGTGTTGTGTGACGCCCCCCAGAATAGGTCCAGTCAACCCAACCCATTCTGAGTCGCCAAATACATGGTACAAAATTCAAAAATAATCTTTTATATCACACGGTCGTACAAAATACGACCACACAGCTGTGAGTGTCAATACAAATATGTAAAAAATATTAACATTCAAACTAAGTCCTCATTATAATTATTATCACACTCTTTATTATAAATAGTGAGGACTACTACTACTCTAACTTGGACCATCACTCTGTCCCCCGACTAGTTCCTGCGACATTCTCATTTCCTGAAGAGGACAATAGATAAAAAGGGTGAGTTCAACTAGCCCAGTAAAGAATATTATGACTAAGATAATGAAAAATAAATTATCGTTAGTTTTCAACAATTCAGATAAAATATTATTGACAACAAATTTTAGATCAATATTCGCAGCGAAAATAACCATTCATTAGAAGAGCTAAGTAGAGAATGAAATCTACTATCTTCTATGATTTAAAAGTCCATCATCAATATTTTATTCCTGTAACATCAATCAATATATATCTCAAATCAAATATTCATCTTTGCACTACGGGCCAAAGATATTCATTTGTATCACCAGTGGTCATGTTCATATCAACACCTGTCCATCTCACGACCACTGGTCATGACCACTGGTGATACAAATGAATATCTTTGGCCCGTAGTGCAAAGATGAATATTTGATTTGAGATATATATTGATTGATGTTACAGGGATAAAATATTGATGATGGACTTTTAAATCATAGAAGATAGTAGACTTCATTCTCTACTTAACTCTTCTAATGAATGGTTATTTTCGCTGCGAATATTGATCTAAAACTTGTTGTCAATAATATTTTATCTGAATTGTTGAAAACTAACGATAATTTATTTTCCATTATCTTAGTCATAATATTCTTTACTGGGCTAGTTGAACTCACCCTTTTTATCTATTGTCCTCTTCAGGAAATGAGAATGTCGCAGGAACTAGTCGGGGGACAGAGTGATGGTCCAAGTTAGAGTAGTAGTAGTCCTCACTATTTATAATAAAGAGTGTTATAATAATTATAATGAGGACTTAGTTTGAATGTTAATATTTTTTACATATTTGTATTGACACTCACAGTTGTGTGGTCGTATTTTGTACGACCGTGTGATATAAAAGATTATTTTTGAATTCTGTACCATGTATTTGGCGACTCAAAATGGATTGGGCTGACTGGACCTATTCTGGGGGGTGTCACAGTTGGTATCAGAGCTTAGGGATATGGTCTCTGACGAAGATCTGGGAATAGAACTAGGAGGGGAGAGACGAGTAAATCTTTCACTAGTATGTCCTACCTAAGCTTATGTGGTATTTAATTGGTCAGTCGGTGCATAGGGTTAATATGTGATATGTTAATTTATTTAATTAACCCTTGTTTTATGACAGTATTTAAGAATGGCAGCTGAGAATGTTAACAATGGAGTGAATGAGACCGTGGAGATACCTTTAATCACCAACAAGGAGAACGTGCAACAGGAAGACAATGTTCATCCTGAAAACAACACTGATCAGACGATAAACGATGAGATGTTTAGAAGTTTTTTGCAGTTCATGTAAAACCAGACGAGGGAGATTCGTGTGCAAAATACAGGTGAAGATAATAACGACACGCGAATTGTCAATGCCAAGCAGTTCAAAGAATTGGGACCACCATAGTTTTTGGGGAAGTGAATCCGATCAAGGCGGAGACGTGGGTTACGCAAATTACCAAGATATTTGATGTCTTGGGATGCACGGAGGAACAGAAGGTTTCATTCTCCACGTTTATGTTTCGTGGAGAGCCAGATTACTGGTGGGAATCCGTGAAGCGTACCCAGCCTGCAGCACTCAAGATGTCTTGGGAAGCGTTCCAGAAATTGTTTAATGACAAGTACTTTCCTGAAAGTATTCGTCATATGAAGGAGGTAGAGTTTATTAGACTGGAACAAAATAACATGACGGTGTCTCAATACGAGGCTAAGTTCGCGGAGTTGTCCAGGTTTGCACCTCATTTGATGAAAAATGAGGAATGTATGACGCGAATATTTCTGAGAGGTTTGAAACCCGAAATTCGTCAATACCTCATTTCTCACAAATTTTCTCTATATTCGGATGTAGTAAACAAGGCCCATTTGTTAGAACGAGATATGATTATGTTCAACCAAGGGACAACAACCAAGGTCGTACCGGTGGCAGCAGTCATCGGAACAATGACAACCAGCGGGGAGGAAAGTATCATGACAGAAGCGGTAACCACTCCGGTGGTAATCGTGTCCATGATAGTAGAAAAAGCGAATCGGGAGGAGATTTCAAGAAGAGAAGGTACAATAATGAGAACGTGAAGACGTCAACATCAGCACCAGCATCAACTGTTTCTAGGGGAGGAGAACGACCACCGGTCGTATGCTATAAATGCGAGAAAGAGGGACACATCATCCTAAACTGCCCACAACAATTCAAAGCATGCTATAACTGTGGAAAAGAAGGACATATAGCTCGAGATTGTCCTATACCGTAACCAAGTTCAGCGGGGGTGGTGATTCCAAAGGCGATTTCGGACAAGTCAAAGTCGGTGATTCCTGGAAGAGCGTTTGTCGTGACAGCCCAAAACGCGAGAAATCCACACGAGGTGATTACGGGTAACCTAATCATAAACTCTTGCGAAGTTTACACCTTGTTAGACACCGGTGCTACCCATTCTTTTATTTCATCTGCTTGTGCTCAACGTTTGAACTTGACTTCTGATAAATTAGACTTTGACTTATCTGTTAAAACTCCGTTAGGAGAAACCTTCGTTATACAGTCTACAAATCTTGCTTGATTCAAATTGGTACCCTCAACCTACCTGTTGATCTTATATCTTTGAAAATACTTGCATTTGACGTGATTTTATGAATTGACTGGTTAACCACTTACTATGCCAAAATTGATTATATTCGTAAGGTTGTTAGTTTTTATATTCCTAACCAACCTGTTGTGCGAATTCAAACCACCAAACCACTAAAATCTGTCAATGTCATTTCAAGTCACAAAGCTATTCGTTTATTGAAAAACGGATGTCAAGCTTTCTTATCTCATGTCACTGATCTAAATCAGAATACATCAGATTAGAATAATATTTTCGTTGTTAATGAGTTTCCTGATGTATTTCTCGAAGAACTTCCCGGTCTACCCCCAGAACGTGAAGTTGAATTCTTTATTGACCTTGAACCTGGTACAAAATCCATTTCTAAAACCCCATATCGAATGACTCCTATTGAACTTCAGGAGTTAAAGGTCCAATTATAGAAATTGTTAGACATCGGTTTTATTCGTCCTAGTACATCTCCTTGGGGTGCTCCTGTTTTATTCGTAAAGAAGAAAGACGGGAGTATGCGACTTTGTATTGACTATCGGGAGTTGAACCATGTCATCATCAAGAATAGATATCCGCTACCTCGTATTGATGATCTGTTCGACCTATTGCAAGGAGCACAATTCTTTTTAAAGATCGATCTTCATTCTGGATATCATCAGCTGAAGATTAAAACTGAGGATATTTCAAAGACTGCTTTCAAAACTCGGTACGGGCATTACGAGTTCTTAGTCATGTCTTTTGGATTGACTAATGCTCCTGCTGCTTTCATGGATATGATGAACCGTGTATTTAAGGAATATTTGGATCAGTTCGTTGTTATCTTTATTGATGACATCCTCATCTATTCTAAAAGCTGTGAAGATCATGAGTACCATTTGAAGTTGGTACTTCAAAAGCTTTGTGAGAATAAGCTATATGCCAAGCTAAAGAAATACAAGTTTTGGCTTGAGAAAACAGCATTTCTTGGGCACGTGGTATCGAAACGTGGAGTATCTGTTGACCCAACGAAGATTGAAGCAATACAAAGCTGGGAGCAACCTAAGTCGGTGACCGAAGTACGAAGCTTTCTGGGCTTAGCTGGTTATTATCGGAGGTTCGTAGAGGGATTTTCTCGAATCGCTACTCCATTAACTCAGTTGACTCGGAAAGATACAAAATTCGTTTGGAGCAAGGAATGCGAGAAGAGCTTTCAAGAGCTCAAGAGGAGACTTATTTCGGCACCTGTTCTGACGATACCATCTGGTTCGAATGGATTTGTCATTTACAGCGACTCTTCGGGCAAAGGGTTAGGATGTGTTCTCATGCAACATGGGAAAGTCATAGCCTATGCCTCGCGACAACTCAAGGAATATGAGAGGAATTATCCTACTCATGATCTAGAGTTGGCAGCAGTTATTTTTGCGTTGAAGATCTGGAGACACTACCTGTATGGGAAGAAAATGGAGATCTATACGGATCATAAGAGCCTCAAGTATTTATTCACCCAGAAGGAACTTAACATGCGGCAACGATGTTGGCTTGAGCTGTTGAAAGATTACGATCATACCATCCAATACCATCCTGGAAAAGCGAACGTGGTAGCTGACGCGTTGAGTAGAAGATCATACGCGAGAACGAATGCGATGCTATCAAGGCCTATTTTATGTGATTTACAAAGAATGGAGATAGAGTTCAAGACTCCGGAGACCCATGCGATGATGTCAAGTATACACGTAGAACCAGCTTTCATTGATAAAGTTAAAGCGGCTCAAGCTATAGACCCGGAGCTGATGAATACGAGGAAGAAGATGCAAGAAGGTGCGTGCTATTCCAAAAGCAAGGATTGATGAAGAAGGAATACTTCGAGTCAACTCCAGACTTTGTGTTCCTAACAATTCTGACTTGAAATATAGAATCATGATGGAGGCACACAACACACCGTTTGTAATCCATCCTGGGAGTACTAAAATGTATCGTGATCTTCGACATATATTTTGGTGGAGCAATATAAAGAGAGAGATCGCGGAGTTTATCTCGAGGTGTTTAACGTGTCAACGTGTCAAGGCGGAGCATCAAGTGCCAAAGGGTCCATTGCAACCACTTGATATTCCAAAGTGGAAGTGGGAACACATTACTATGAATTTCGTTACGGGTCTTCCCAAGGTTTCTCAAGGCATAGATGCGATTTGGGTTATTGTCGATAGATTAACCAAGTTTGCTCATTTCTTACCGATACGGGAGACTTATTCCCTTGAACGTCTTGCTCGTATGTACGTGAAAGAGATTGTAAGGTTGCATGGCATGCCAGTATCTATAGTTTCGAATCGTGATCCAAGATTTACTTCACGATTTTGGATCAGTTTGCAGAAAGCTATGGGCACGGAGTTACGATTCAGTTCGGCATATCATCCTCAAACAGACGGACAATCAGAAAGGATTATTCAAACTCTTGAAGATATATTGAGACTCTATGTTCTAGACTTCAAAGGGAGTTGGGATAAGTACTTACAATTGGTGGAATTCTCCTACAACAACAGTTATCAGGCAAGTATAGGCGTGGCTCCATTCGAAGCGTTGTATGGACGAAAGTGTCGCTCTCCAGTATGCTGGGACGAGGTGGGTGAGGCAACATTGTTGGGACCGGAGTTAATACGTATGACTACGGAAAAGATCCAAACAATCCGACAACGTATACAAACGGCACAGGATCGACAAAAGAGTTATGGGGATCTTCATCGAAAGGACGTGGAATTTAATGTTGGGGACCATGTGTTATTACGTGTTACTCCGTGGAAGGGAGTTACGAGGTTTGGCAAGAGAGGAAAGCTCAATCCACGATTCATTGGTCCATTTGAGATCCTTGACCGAGTAGAAAATGTGGCCTATAGACTCGTTTTACCTCCAAACATGTCTCGTGTTCATAATATTTTTCACATATCCGTGCTTCGTAAATATGTGAAAGACCCAAACCACATTATTGAGTTAGAACCGGACGAGATAGCTGAAGATTTAACGTACGAAGAGATACCTGTCAAGATCTTGGATAGGAAAGAACATGTTCTACGCTCAAAGATTATACCTCAAGTCAAAGTTTTATGGAGAAACCATGAAATTGAGGAAATGACCTGGGAGTTGGAATCGAAAATGAAAGCGAGGTATCCTCACCTTTTCGACATACCAGGTACGTATGTCAATTTTGAGGACGAAATTTCATAAGAAGGGGAGGTTGTAAGACCCTAACTTTTATGAATAAAGATTTAATTTTCTTTATATATTATTTCGAAATAGTAAGGTGTTGATTTGATAAATGTGAAAAGTTATGGATGAAATGTGCAAATATTTTAAAATAAGCAAGTGGTTATAAAATATTCATTTTTGTCGGGGAATATTCGTTTGGTCGTGGAATATTTTTGTTGTCAGGGAATATTCGTACGACGGCGCAGCTATTTGTGGGTCCCACAACGGAATAACTGTCGGATATAGAAAGCGGCAGAAATAATTTTTTTATAAATAACGGTAAAACTGTTACGGTTAAACTGTTGAAATATCCGATGATAAAAATACAGTAATACGCGTTGTTGCACAGTAGCACACGGTATTGCACAGTATTTTAAATTATTGATTCTTACGTAAGAAGTCACTTACTCAATAATTATTACAGTAATTATTGTTCAATATTTTATATTATGGATTCAATAATTGCATGATATTTTATTGGTTCAATAATTGCTACGTTGATATTTTATATCAATAATTGCTACGTTGCTATTTTATATGATTGATTCAATAATTGCAACCGTTGATATTTTGTATTATTGATTCAATAATTGTCACTGCACAGTATTTCACATTATCAACTCAATAATTCATATTATTTGAATAATATTATTAGATAACATTATTGACAATGTCTAAGGAAGTTCTGTCTAGGAGGGGTTATTTAATTGCCCGCCAATAAGGAGAAATCTTTATCGGAAGACCCCCTCTTTTCTGGGAACGATCTGGTTGTCAATATTGTAGTTCTGTGATATTATTTGTGAATAATTAATTATTAATTTATATGATAAAGAAATATTTATTTTGTGGATATAAAAGAAGGAATTAGTGCTAAAGTGTTTTTATCAGTATTTTGTTGTGAAAAATCACCCGTTTGTGAATTTTGACCATTTTCGGTTGGAAATTTGGAAAAATTTCCTTCTACAAAGTTGTAGAGAATTAAATTTTCTATAAAAGGACATAAAACCAGTATTTTTCTAATAAAGGGCTATTTATTATGAATTATTGAAGTTTCAAAAATAAATATTTTTTAAAATAAAATAATGGGCCCCATTTTTGTCCTTTGCTTGTTGAATTTTTTTTCTCACGAAGTGTGCTGGGAGAAGCTGCCGGCGCAAAAGTCTATTTTGGCATCCTAAGCTTTTCCTATAAATAGGGTGCTTAGGTTAGAATTGAAAATCACACCAGAATCAGAAGTTTTATCTCTCTATAATATCGAGCGTATTTTTGTGAGTATTTAAATACTTTGAGTGTTGCTATTCAGTGCAAGTTTTTTTCAGTCTTATATCCGATATTCCAGTTAGAAGTACTATTCTTTTGAAGTAAGGGATATTTTCTTTCTTAAATGATGTTATTTTTTTCAATATCATTATACCAAAATATTAACATGGATTTTATTATGAAATTCTTACTTTTTTTGTCGGGGTTACTATTCACGTATACGGCACTATTTACGAAAAAATAATTTTTTTTTCTATTTGTCCACGTTGTTTGTTAAGGTTCCTATCTTTGATTGGATCTAAGTTTTGAGCTTTATTCTTGAATTTTGCTCCATAATTAATTATTACAAAGTATTTTTGAATTGGATAAACTAAAATACGAATCCTTAATCTTTGTCCTTTATCTCACTGAATTCGTTCTTTAAAATATTTTTCATCATCCTCAGTCCTAAAAGATGATATAACTGAATATCTTTGGCTGTAGAGCAAAAATGAATGATTACCTGATGAATATCTTTGACCGTAGTGCAAAGATGGACAGGTGTTGAGATGAACATGATCACTGGTGATACAAATGAATATCTTTGGCCCGTAGTGCAAAGATGAATATTTGATTTGAGATATATATTGATTGATGTTACAGGGATAAAATATTGATGATGAACTTTTAAATCATAGAAGATAGTAGACTTCATTCTCTACTTAACTCTTCTAATGAATGGTTATTTTCGCTACGAATATTGATCTAAAACTTGTTGTCAATAATATTTTATCTGAATTGTTGAAGACTAACGATAATTTATTTTTTATTACCTTAGTCATAATATTCTTTACTGGGCTGGTTGAGCTCACCCTTTTTATCTATTGTCCTCTTCAGGGAATTATAATGTCGCAGAAACTAGTCGGGGGACAGAGTGATGATCCGAGTTAGAGCAGTAGTAGTCCTCACTATTTCTAATAAATAATGTGATAATAATTGTAATGAGAACTTAGTTTGAATGTTAATATTTTTTACATATTTGTATTGACACTCACAGTTGTGTGGTCGTATTTTGCACGACCGTGTGATATAAAAAATTATATTTAAATTTTGTACCATGTATTTGACGACCCAGAATGGGTTGGTTGACTGGACCTATTCTGGGGGGCGTGACATATATTGTACCCTTCTTCCCTGTTAAATTAATGGATCCGGTTACTATGAAGTTATTTTTTTGATAAGTTAGTCAATTGACCAATAGAATGTTGACATACATATAATCTCGTCTGCATGTCAGTATTCTATTGACCAATTGACCAATTAATCAACTTACTCTAAAATAAATTTCATGCTATCCACTTTAATTAATGTGTCCTATGAGATTTAAAAAAAAGAGGGGTTCAGGATCACTTCAAAACCGAATTAGTAGCTAGCTAGCTAGTTGAGGTTAGCAATTTCTTGTTCTAAAAAGGAAATGAAAGACAAAAGGTACGCACGCAGACGCAGTCGTCTTATCTTCTTTTTTTTCTTTGTTGGTTTTTTCCTAGGAAAAAAAACTATAAAGAACAAGAGGAGTAGCTCTAGCACAGCAGGGGCAATAGTCTACAAATAGGGACTGGACTGGACTGGGCTGGGCTATACGGCTAAGTCGTACCGCGTACCACGTCAGTATATGGATTCATTCGTCAAAACGTTGACGAGAATGTAGCTACACGTGGCAATTAAAAACCAACTTAATCCCATGATCGAGTCTGTGTATCAGCGAGTCTAAATGAATACTCCTCCTTAATTACTAGTAGTTCAGGAGTGGGTCAACTTCACCCGTCAAAGGTTCAGTCAAATGCCTAAACCCCTCAATTGTTAACTACTCCATTCCTCCTTTTTATAAATTTGATTTATTAAAGATATTACTACTACTAGTCTAACATTAATTAAATATGTACGCATATTTAGTAGTATAAAAATAATGTTTATCTCAGAGGAAAATGACAAGCCTATATAGTTTTTAATTTAATAATATACTGTAACGTTCTCAGAATAGGTCCAGTCAACTCAATTCATTCTGAGTCGTTAAATACATGGTATAAAATTTAAATATAAACTTTATATTATACAATTGTGCAAAATACGACCACACAACTGTGAGTGTCAATACAAAAATGTAAAAAATATTAATATTCAAACTAAGTCCTCATTATAATTATTATCACGCTATTTATCAGAAATAGTGAGGACTACTACTGCTCTAACTCGGACCATCACTCTTTTTTCCGACTAGTTTCCGCATTATTCTCATTTTCTGAAAAGGACAACAGATGAAAAGGGTGAGCTCAACTAGTTCAGTAAAGAATATTATGACTAATATAATGGAAAATAAATTATCGTTAGTCTTCAACAATTCAGATAAAATATTATTGACAACAAATTTTAGATCAATACTTGCAGCGGAAATAACCGTTCATCATCAATATTTTATCCCTGTAACATCAATCAATATACATCTCAAATGAAATATTCATCTTTGCACTACAGGCCAAAGATATTCATTTGTATCATCAGTGGTCATGTTCATCTCAACATCTGTCATCTTTGCACTACGGCCAAAGATATTCATCAGGTAATCATTCATCTTTGCTCTACAGGCCAAAGATATTCAGTTACATCACCTTTTAGGACTGAGGATGATAAAAAATATTTTAAATAATGAATTCAGTGAAATAAAGGATAAGATTAAGGATTCGTATTTTAGTTTATTCAAATTCAAAAATATCCCATAATAATACTTTGTGGAGCAAAATTCAAGAATAGAGCTCAAAACTTAGATCCAATCAAAGATAGTAACCATAACAGACAATTTGCATAACAGACAATTTGGACAAATAGAAGAAAATTTAATTTTTTTCGTAAATAGTGCCGTATACGTGAATAGTAACCCCGACGGAAAAAGTAAGAATTTCAGAATAAAATCCATAACAATATTTTGGTATAATGATATTGAAAAGAATAATATCATTTACGAAAGAAAATAACATCCCTTACCTCAAAAATATAATACCTCTGACTGTAATATCGGATATAATACCGAAGGAAACTTGCACTGAATAGTAACACTCAAAGTATCTAAATACTCACAAAAATATGCTCGATATTATAGAGAGAGAAAACTTCTGATTTCTGGTGTGATTTTCAATTCTAACCTAAGCACTCTATTTATAAGAAACGCTTAGGATGCCAAAGGAGACTAAAATAATAAAATATATTATTTTTAAAAAATTCCCGCCGCCTCATGACCAAAAACAAAGCCATCAGCCACCAACCAAAAGTGGGGCCCACCATTTTATTAAAAAAATATTTATTTTTCGAAACTTCAATAATTCATAATAAATAGCCCATTTGTCAGAAAAATATAAATTATATGTCCTTCTATAGAAAATTTAATTCTCTACAATTTGTAGAAGGAAGTTTTTTCCAAATTTCAAACATAAATTATACGAAATTCAAAAACGGATGATTTTTCACACCAAAATACTGATAAAAACACATCAGCGCTAATTCCTTCTTTTATATCCACAAAATAAATATTTCCTTATCATATAAATTAATAATTAATTATTCACAAATAATATTACAAAACTACAATATTGACAACCAGGTCGTTCCCAGGAAAGAGGGGGCCTTCCGATAAGGACTTCTCCTTACTGACGCGCAATTAAATAACCCCTCCTAGACAGAACTTCCTTAGACATTGTCAATAATGCTATCTAATAATATTATTCAAATAATATAAATTATTGAGTTGATAATGTGAAATACTATGCAGTGACAATTATTGAATCAATAATACAAACTATCAACTGTAGCCATTATTGAATCAATCATATAAAATAGCAACGTAGCAATTATTGAGTCAATAAAATATTGAACAGTAATTACTTTAACAATAATTGAATAAGTGTCTTCTCACGTAAAACTCAATAATTCGAAATACTATGCAATACCGTGTGCTACTGTGCAACACCGCGTATCACTGTATTTTAACCACCGGGTATTTCAACAGTACTAACGGTAACAACTACTCCGTTATTTTGTAAAAAAGCTATTTCTGTCGCTTTCTATATCAGACAGTTATTCCGTTGTGGGGCCCACAAATAGCTGCGCCGTCGTACGAATATTACCCGACAACAAGAATATTTCACGACCAAACGAATATTCCCCGACAACCAGAATATTTTATAACCACTTGTTCATTTTAAAATATTTGCACATTTCACCCATAACTTTCATATTTATCAAAACAACACCTTACTGTTTCGAAATAATATATATAAAAAATTAAATCTTTATTCATGAAAGTTGGGGTCTTACAACCTCCCATCCTTATGAAATTTCGTCCTCGAAATTGACGTACGTACCTGGTATGTCGAAAAGGTGAGGATACCTAGCTTTCATTTCCGATTCCAACTCCCAGGTCATTTTCTCAATAGCATGGTTTCTCCACAAAATTTTAACTTGAGGTATAATTTTTGAGCGTAGGACATGCTCCTTCCTATCCAAGATCTTGACAGGTACCTCCTCGTACGTTAAATCTTCGGCTATCTCGTCTGGTTCTAACTCAATAATGTGGTTTGGATCCTTCACATATTTACGTAACACGAATATGTGAAACACGTTATGAACACGAGACATGCTTGGAGGTAAAGCGAGTCTATAAGCCACATTTTCTACTCGGTCAAGAATCTTAAATGGACCAATGAATCGTGGGTTGAGCTTTCCTTTCTTGCCAAATCTCGTAACTCCTTTCCACGGAGCAACACGTAATAACACATGGTCCCCAACATTAAATTTCACGTCCTTTCGATGAAGATCCGCATAACTCTTTTGTCGATCTTGTGCTGTTTGTATACGTTGTCGGATTATTTGGATCTTTTCCGTAGTCATACGTACTAACTCCGGTCCCAACAATATTGTTTCACCCACCTCGTTCCAACATACTGGAGAGCGACACTTTCTCCCATACAATACCTCGAATGCAGCCACGCCTATACTTGCCTGATAACTGTTGTTGTAGGAGAATTCCACCAATGGTAAATACTTATCCCAACTCCCTTTGAAGTCTAGAACACAAAGTCTCAATAGATCTTCAAGAGTTTGAATAGTCCTTTCCGATTGTCCGTCTGTTTGAGGATGATAAGCCGAACTGAATCGTAAATCCGTGCCCATAGCTTTCTGCAAACTGATCCAAAATCGTGAAGTAAATCTGGGATCACGATCCGAAACTATGGATACTGGTATGCCATGCAATCTCACAATCTCATTCACGTACATATGAGCAAGACGTTCAAGGGAATAAGTCTCTCTTATCGACAAGAAATGAGCAGACTTGGTTAATCTATCAACAATAACCCAAATCGCATCTATGCTTTGAGAAACCTTGGGAAGACCCGTAACGAAATCCATCGTAATGTGTTTCCATTTCCATTTTAGAATCTCCAGTGGTTGCAATGGACCCTTCGGCACTTGATGCTCCGCCTTTACACGTTGACAAGTCAAACATCTCGAAATAAACTCCGCGATCTCTTTCTTCATATTGCCCCACCAAAATGTATGTCGAAGATCACGATACATTTTGGTACTCCCAAGATGGATCGCAAACGGTGTGTTGTGTGCCTCCATCATGATTCTATACTTCAAGTCAGAATCGTTAGGGACACAAAGTCTGGAGTTGACTCGAAGTATTCCCTCTTCATCGATTCTTGCTTCTGGAATGACACCTTCTTCTTCATCTTCATCAGCTCCGCATCCGTAGCTTGAGCAGATTTAACTTTATCAATCAAAGCTGGTTCTACGTGTATACTTGACATCATTGCACTAGTTCTCATATATGATCTTCTACTCAACGCGTCAGCTACCACGTTCGCTTTTTCAGGATGGTATTAGATGATATGATCGTAATCTTTCAACAGCTCAAGCCAATGTCGTTGCCGCATATTGAGTTCCTTCTGAGTGAAGAAATATTTAAGGCTCTTATGATCCGTATAAATCTCCACTTTCTCCCCGTACAGATAATGTCTCCAGATCTTCAACGCGAAAACGACAGCTGCCAACTCTAGATCATGAGTAGGATAATTCTTCTCATATTCTTTGAGTTGTCGCGAGGCATAGACTATGACTTTCCCATGTTGCATGAGAACACATCCTAACCCTTTGCCCAAAGCATCGCTGTAGATAACAAATTCATCCGAACCAGATGGTATTGTCAGAACAGGTGCCGAGATAAGTCTCCTCTTGAGCTCTTGGAAGCTCTTCTCGCATTCCTCGCTCCAAACGAATTTTGTATCTTTCCGAGTCAACTGAGTTAATGGAGTAGCGATTCGAGAAAATCCCTCTACGAACCTCCGATAATAACCAGCTAAGCCCAAAAAGCTTCGTACTTCGGTCACCGACTTAGGTTGCTCCCAGCTTTGTATTGCTTCAATCTTCGTTGGGTCAACAGATACTCCACGTTTCGATACCACGTGCCCAAGAAATGCTACTTCCTCAAGCCAGAACTCGCATTTCTTCAGCTTGACATATAGCTTGTTCTCACGAAGCTTTTGAAGTACCAACTTTAAGTGGTGCTCATGATCTTCACGGCTTTTAGAATAGATGAGATTGTCATCAATAAAGACAACAACGAATTGATCCAAATACTTCTTAAATACACGGTTCATCATATCCATGAAAGCAGCAGGAGCATTAGTCAATCCAAAAGACATGACTAAGAACTCGTAATGCCCGTACCGAGTTCTAAAAGCAGTCTTCGGAATATCCTCAGTTTTAATCTTTAGCTGATGATATCCAGAACGAAGATCGATCTTTGAAAAGAATTGTGCTCCTTGCAACTGGTCAAACAGGTCATCAATACGAGGTAGCGGATACCTATTCTTGATGGTGACATGGTTCAACTCCTGATAGTCAATACAAAGTCGCATACTCCCGTCTTTCTTCTTTACGAATAAAACAGGAGCACCCCAAGGAGACGTACTAGGACGAATAAAACCGATGTCTAACAACTCTTGTAATTGGACCTTTAACTCCTGAAGTTCAATAGGAGCCATTCAATATGGGATTTTAGAAATGGGTTTTGTACCGGGTTCAAGGTCAATAAAGAATTCAACTTCACGTTCTGGGGGTAGACCGGGAAGTTCTTCGGGAAATACATCAGGAAACTCATTAACAACGGAAATATTATTCAAATCTGATGTATTCTGGTTTAGATCGGTGACATGAGCTAAGAAAGCTTGACATTCGTTTTTCAATAAACGAATAGCTTTATAACTTGAAATGATATTGACTGATTTTAGTGGTTTGGTGGTTTGGATTCGTACAATAGGTTGATTAGGAATATGAAAACTAACAACCTTACGAAAACAAATAATTTTGGCATGGTAAGTGGTTAACCAGTCAATTCCTAAAATCACGTCAAATGCAAGTATTTTCAAAGATATAAGATCAACAGGTAAGGTAAGGGTACCAATCTGAATCAAGCAAGATTTATAAACTGTAGATGTAACAAAGGTTTCTCCCAACGGAGTTTCAACAGATAAGTCAAAGTCTAATTTATCAGAAGCCAAGTTCCAACGTTGAGCACAAGTAGGTGAAATAAAGGAATAGGTAGCACCGGTATCTAACAAGGTGTAAACTTCGCAAGAGTTTATAATTAGCTTACCCGTAATCACATCGTGTGGGTTCCTCGCGTTTTGGGCTGTCACGACAAACGCTCTTCCAGGAATCACCGACTTTGACTTGTTAGAAACCGCCTTTGGAATCACCACCCCCGCTGGACTTGATTTCGCAACAGGACAATCTCGAGCTATATGTCCTTCTTTTCCACAGTTATAGCATGCCTTGAACTGTTGTGGGCAGTTTGGGCTTATGTGTCCCTCTTTCCCGCACTTATAGCATACGACCGGTGGCCGTTCTCCTCCCCTAGAAACAATTGATGCTGGTGCTGATGTTGACATCTTCTGTGACGCCCCCCAGAATAGGTCCATTCAACCCAACCCATTCTGAGTCGCCAAATACATGGTACAGAATTCAAATACAAACTTTATATCATACGGTCGTGCAAAATACGACCACACAACTGTGAGTCTCAATACAAATATGTAGAAAATATTAAGATTCAAACTAAGTCCTCATTACAATTATTATCACACTATTTATCAGAAATAGTGAGGACTACTACTGCTCTAACTCGGACCATCACTCTGTCCCCCGACTAGTCCCCGCAACATTCTCATTTCCTGAAGAGGACAACAGATGAAAAGGGTGAGCTCAACTAGCTCAGTAAAGAATATTATGACTAAGATAATGGGAAACAAATTATCGTTAGTCTTCAACAAATAAGATAAAATATAATGGACAACCAACTTTAGATCAATATTCGCAGCGGAAATAACAAATCATTAGAAGAGTTAAGCAGAGAATCAAGTCTACTATCTTCTATGATTTAAAAGTCCATCATCAATATTTTATCCCTGTAACATCAATCAATATACATCTCGAATCAAATATTCATCTTTGCACTACAGGCCAAAGATATTCATTTGCATCATCAGTAGTCATGTTCATCTCAACACCTGTCATCTTTGCACTACAGGCCAAAGATATTCATCAGGTAATCATTCATCTTTGCTCTACAGGCCAAAGATATTCAGTTACATCACCTTTTAGGACTGAGGATGATGAAAAATATTTTAAAAAACGAATCCAGTGAGATAAAAGACAAAGACTAAGGATTCGTATTTTAGTATATCCAATTCAAAAATACCTCGTAATAATCAATTATGGAGCAAAATTCAAGAATAGAGCTCAAAACTTGGATACAATCAAAGATAGTAACCTTAGCAAGCAATTTGGACAAATAGAAGAAAATTTAATTTTTTCGTGAATAGTGCCGTATACGTGAATAGTAACCCCGACGGAAAAAGTAAGAATTTCAACATAAAATTCATGACAATATTTCGGTATAATGATATTGAAAAGAATAACATCATTTACGAAAGAAATAACATTCCTTACCTCAAAAGAACAGTACCTCTGACTGGAATATCAGATATAATTTCGAAAGAAACTTGCACTGAATGCTAATACTCAAAGTATTAAAATACTCACAAAAATACGCTCGATATTATAGAGAGAGAAAACTTCGAATTCTGGTGTGATTTTCAATTCTAACCTAAGCACCCTATTTATAGGAAAAGTTTAGGATGCCAAAGGAGACTAAAATAATAAAATATATTATTTTATAAAAAATCCTCCAGCCGCCGGCTGCTGCCCAAATTCTGATTTTTCAACAAAAGTGGGTCCCACCCATTAAATAATATTTATTTTCCGAAACTTCAATAATTCATAATAAATAGCCCCTTTGTTAGAAAAATACAAACTCTATGTCCTTATATAGGAAATTTAATTCTCTACAACTTTGCAGAAGAAAGTTTTTCCAAATTCCCAACATAAATTATCCGA
The DNA here is from genome assembly GCA_020205555.1 of Panax stipuleanatus. Classification (NCBI taxonomy): domain Eukaryota; kingdom Viridiplantae; phylum Streptophyta; class Magnoliopsida; order Apiales; family Araliaceae; genus Panax; species Panax stipuleanatus. The sequence goes on along the minus strand of CM035118.1, from coordinate 159,873,724 downwards.
AATTCACAAATAGATAATTTTCCACACCAAAATACTGATAAAAACACATCAGTGCTAATTCCTTCTTTAATATCCACAAAATAAATATTTCCTTATCATATAAATCAATAATTAATTATTCACAAATAATATTATAGAACTACAATATTGACAACCAGGTCGTTCCCAGGAAAGAGGGGGCCTTCCGATAAGGACTTCTCCTTACTGGCGCGCAATTAAATAACCCCTCCTAGACAGAACTTCCTTAGACATTATCAATAATGCTATCTAATAATATTATTCAAATAATATGAATTATTGAGTTGATAACGTGAAATACTGTGCAACAACAATTATTGAATCAATACTACAAAATATCAACTGTAGTCATTATTGAATCAATCATAAAAAAATAGCAACGTAGCAATTATTGAGTCAATAAAATATCAATGCAGCAATTATTGAGTCAATAATATAAAATATCAACGTAGCAATTATTGAGTCAATAATATAAAATATTGAACAGTAAATACTGTAACAATAATTGAGTAGGTTCCTTCTCACGTAAGACTAAATAATTCGAAATACTGTGCAATACCGTGTGCTACTGCGCACCACCGCGTACTGTATTTTAACCACCGGGTATTTCAACAGTACTAACGGTAACAACTACGCCGTTATCTTGTAAAAAGTTATTTCTGTCGCTTTCTATATCCGACAGTTATTCCGTTGTGGGGTCCACAAATAACTGCGCCGTCGTACGAATATTCCCCGACAACAAGAATATTCCACGACCAAACGAATATTCCCCGACAACAAGAATATTTTATAACCACTTGCTCATTTTAAAAATATTTGCACATTTCACCCATAACTTTCATATTTATCAATTAACACCTTACTATTTCGAAGTAATATATAAAGAAAATTAAATCCTTATTCATAAAAGTTGGGGTCTTACATCTTCACTTTCTCATTGTTATACCTTCTCTTTTTAAAATCTCCTCCCGATTTGCTTTTTCTACTATCATGGCCACGATTACCACCGGAGTGGTTACCGCTTCTGTCATACTTTCCTCCTCGCTGGTTGTCATTGCTTCGATGACTGCTGCCACCGGTACGACCTTGGTTGTGGTCCCTCGGTTGAACATAATCATTATCTCGTTCTAATAACTGGGCCCTGTTTACTACATCTGAATATACTAAAAATTTATGAGAAATGAGGTATTGACGTATTTCGGGTTTCAAACTTCTCAGAAACATCCGCGTCATACGTTCCTCGTTCTCCACCAAATGACGTACAAACATGGACAGCTCCGCGAACTTAGCCTCATACTGGGATACCGTTATGTTGTTTTGCTCGAGTTTGATAAATTCTACTTCCTTCATATGACGAATACTTTCAGGAAAGTACTTGTCATTAAAAAGTTTCTGGAACGCTTCCCAAGACATCTTGAGTGCGGCAGGCTGGGTACGCTTCACAGATTCCCACCAGTAATCTGCCTCTCCACGGAACATAAACGTGGCGAATGGAACCTTCTGTTCCTCCGTACATCCCAAGACATCAAATATCTTGGTAATTTATTTAATCCACGTTTCCGTCTTGATCGGATCCGGCTTTCCCAGAAACTCTGGTGGTCCTAATTCTTTGAACTGCTTGGCAGTGACAATTCGCGAGTTGTTATTATCTCCACCTGTATGTTGCACACGAGTCTCCCTCGTCTGGTTTTGCATAAACTGCAAAAAACTTCTAAACATCTCATTGTTTATCGTCTGACCAGCGTTGTTTTCAGGATGAACATTGTCTTCTTGTTGCACGTTCTCCTGGTTAGTGATTAAAGGTGTCTCCACGGTCTCATTCACTTCGTTGTTAACGTTCTCAGCTGCCATTCTCAAATACTGTCATAAAACAAGGGTTAATTAAACAAATCAACATATCACATATTAACCCTATGCTCCGACTGACCAATTAAATACCACATAAGCTTAGGTAGGACATACTAGTGAAGGATTTACTCGTCTCTCCCCTCCTAGTTCTATTCCCCGATCTCCGCCAGAGATCATATCCCTAAGCTCTGATACCAACTGTGACGCCCCCAGAATAGGTCCAGTCAACCCAACCCATTCTGAGTCGCCAAATACATGGTACAGAATTCAAATACAAACTTTATATCATACGGTTGTGCAAAATACGACCACACAACTGTGAGTGTCAATACAAAAATGTAGAAAATATTAATATTCAAACTAAGTCCTCATTACAATTATTATCACGCTATTTATCAGAAGTAGTGAGGATTACTACTGCTCTAACTCGGACCATCACTCTTTCCCCCGACTAGTTCCCGCATTATTCTCATTTCCTGAAGAGGACAACAGATGAAAAGGGTGAGCTCAACTAGCCCAGTAAAGAATATTATGACTAAGATAATAGAAAATAAATTATCGTTAGTCTTCAACAATTCAGATAAAATATTATTGACAACAAATTTTAGATCAATAATCGCAGCGAAAATAACCGTTCATCATCAATATTTTATCCCTGTAACATCAATCAATATACATCTCAAATGAAATATTCATCTTTGCACTACAGGCCAAAGATATTCATTTGTATCATCAGTGGTCATGTTCATCTCAACATCTGTCATCTTTGCACTACGGCCAAAAATATTCATCAGGTAATCATTCATCTTTGCTCTACAGGCCAAAGATATTCAGTTACATCACCTTTTAGGACTGAGGATGATAAAAAATATTTTAAATAATGAATTCAGTGAAATAAAGGATAAGATTAAGGATTCGTATTTTAGTTTATTCAAATTCAAAAATATCCCATAATAATACTTTGTGGAGCAAAATTAAAGAATAGAGCTCAAAACTTAGATCCAATCAAAGATAGTAACCATAACAGACAATTTGGACAAATAGAAGAAAATTTAATTTTTTTCGTGAATAGTATCGTATACGTGAATACTAACCCCGACGGAAAAAGTAAGAATTTCATAATAAAATCCATGATAATATTTTGGTATAATGATATTGAAAAGAATAATATCATTTACGAAAGAAAATAACATCTCTTACCTCAAAAAGATAGTACCTCTGACTGGAATATCGGATATAATACCGAAGAAAACTTGCACTGAATAGTAACACTTATTGTATCTAAATACTCACAAAAATACGCTCGATATTATAGAGAGAGAAAACTTCTGATTTCTGGTGTGATTTTCAATTCTAACCTAAGCACCCTATTTATAGGAAAAGCTTAGGATGCCAAAGGAGACTAAAATAATAAAATATATTATTTTTAAAAAATTCCCGCCGCCTCATGACCAAAAAAAAGCCATCAGCCACCAACCAAAAGTGGGGCTCACTATTTTATTAAAAAAAATATTTATTTTCCGAAACTTCAATAATTCATAATAAATAGCCCCTTTGTCAGAAAAATACAAATTATATGTCCTTCCATAGGAAATTTAATTCTCTACAACTTTGTAGCAGGAAGTTTTTTCCAAATTCCAAACATAAATTATCCGAAATCCATAAACGGTTCCACACCAAAATACTGATAAAAACACATCAGCGCTAATTCCTTCTTTTATATCCACAAAATAAATATTTTCTTATCATATAAATCAATAATTAATTATTCACAAATAATATTACAGAACTACAATATTGACAACCAGGTCGTTCCTAGGAAAGAGGGCCTTCCGATAAGGACTTCTCCTTACTGGCGCGCAATTAAATAACCCCTCCTAGACAGAACTTCCTTAGACATTGTCAATAATGCTATCTAATAATATTATTCAAATAATATGAATTATTGAGTTGATAATGTGAAATACTATGCAGTGACAATTATTGAATCAATAATACAAACTATCAACTGTAGCCATTATTGAATCAATCATATAAAATAGCTACGTAGCAATTATTGAGTCAATAAAATATCAATGTAACAATTATTGAGTCTATAATATAAAATATCAACGTAGCAATTATTGAGTCAATAAAATATTGAACAGTAATTACTTTAATAATAATTGAATAAGTGTCTTCTCACGTAAGACTCAATAATTCGAAATACTATGCAATACCGTGTGCTACTGTGCAACACCGCGTATCACTGTATTTTAACCACCGGGTATTTCAACAGTACTAACGGTAACAACTACTCCTTTATTTTGTAAAAAAGTTATTTCTGTCGCTTTCTATATCAGACAGTTATTCCGTTGTGGGCCCCACAAATAGCTGCGCCGTCGTACGAATATTCCCCGACAACAAGAATATTCCACGACCAAACAAAATATTCCCTGACAACCAGAATATTTTATAACCACTTGTTCATTTTAAAATATTTGCACATTTCACCCATAACTTTCATATTTATCAAAACAACACCTTACTGTTTCGAAATAATATATATAAAAAATTAAATTTTTATTCATAAAAGTTGGGGTCTTACAACCTCCCCTCCTTATGAAATTTCGTCCTCGAAATTGACGTACGTACCTGGTATGTCGAAAAGGTGAGGATACCTCGCTTTCATTTCCGATTCCAACTCCCAGGTCATTTTCTCAATAGCATGGTTTCTCCACAAAATTTTAACTTGAGGTATAATTTTTGAGCGTAGGAAATGCTCCTTCCTATCCAAGATCTTGACAGGTACCTCCTCGTACGTTAAATCTTCGGCTATCTCGTCTGGTTCTAACTCAATAATGTGGTTTGGATCCTTCACATATTTACGTAACACGAATATGTGAAACACGTTATGAACACGAGACATGCTTGGAGGTAAAGCGAGTCTATAAGCCACATTTTCTACTCGGTCAAGAATCTTAAATGGACCAATGAATCGTGGGTTGAGCTTTCCTTTCTTGCCAAATCTCGTAACTCCTTTCCACGGAGCAACACGTAATAACACATGGTCCCCAACATTAAATTTCACGTCCTTTCGATGAAGATCCGCATAACTCTTTTGTCGATCTTGTGCTGTTTGTATACGTTGTCGGATTATTTGGATCTTTTTCGTAGTCATACGTACTAACTCCGGTCCCAACAATATTGTTTCACCCACCTCGTTCCAACATACTGGAGAGCGACACTTTCTCCCATACAATGCCTCGAATGGAGCCACGCCTATACTTGCCTGATAACTGTTGTTGTAGGAGAATTCCACCAATGGTAAATACTTATCCCAACTCCCTTTGAAGTCTAGAACACAAAGTCTCAATAGATCTTCAAGAGTTTGAATAGTCCTTTCCGATTGTCCGTCTGTTTGAGGATGATAAGCCGAACTGAATCGTAAATCCGTGCCCATAGCTTTCTGCAAACTGATCCAAAATCGTGAAGTAAATCTGGGATCACGATCCGAAACTATGGATACTGGTATGCCATGCAATCTCACAATCTCATTCACGTACATATGAGCAAGACGTTCAAGGGAATAAGTCTCTCGTATCGACAAGAAATGAGCAGACTTGGTTAATCTATCAACGATAACCCAAATCGCATCTATGCTTTGAGAAACCTTGGGAAGACCCGTAACGAAATCCATCGTAATGTGTTCCCATTTCCATTTTAGAATCTCCAGTGGTTGCAATGGACCCTTCGTCACTTGATGCTCCGCCTTTACACGTTGACAAGTCAAACATCTCGAAATAAACTCTGCGATCTCTTTCTTCATATTGCCCCACCAAAATATATGTCGAAGATCACGATACATTTTGGTACTCCCAGGATGGATCGCAAACGGTGTGTTGTGTGCCTCCATCATGATTCTATACTTCAAGTCAGAATCGTTAGGGACACAAAGTCTGGAGTTGACTCGAAGTATTCCCTCTTCATCGATTCTTGCTTCTGGAATGGCACCTTCTTGCACCTTCTTCTTCATCTTCATCAGCTCCGCATCCGTAGCTTGAGCAGCTTTAACTTTATCAATCAAAGCTGGTTCTACGTGTATACTTGACATCATTACACTCGTTCTCATATATGATCTTCTACTCAACGCGTCAGCTACGAGGTTCGCTTTTTCAGGATGGTATTAGATGGTATGATCGTAATCTTTCAACAGCTCAAGCCAACGTCGTTGCCGCATGTTGAGTTCCTTCTGAGTGAAGAAATATTTAAGGCTCTTATGATCCGTATAAATCTCCACTTTCTCCCCGTACAGATAATGTCTCCAGATCTTCAACGCGAAAACGACAGCTGCCAACTCTAGATCATGAGTAGGATAATTCTTCTCATATTCTTTGAGTTGTCGCGAGGCATAGGCTATGACTTTCCCATGTTGCATGAGAACACATCCTAACCCTTTGCCCGAAGCATCGCTGTAGATAACAAATCCATCCGAACCAGATGGTATTGTCAGAACAGGTGCCGAGATAAGTCTCCTCTTGAGCTCTTGGAAGCTCTTCTTGCATTCCTCGCTCCCAACGAATTTTGTATCTTTCTGAGTCAACTGAGTTAATGGAGTAGCGATTCGAAAAAATCTCTCTACGAACCTCCGATAATAACCAGCTAAGCCCAGAAAGCTTCGTACTTCGGTCACCGACATAGGTTGCTCCCAGCTTTGTATTGCTTCAATCTTCGTTGGGTCAACAGATACTCCACGTTTTGATACCACGTGCCCAAAAAATGTTACTTTCTCAAGCCAGAACTCGCATTTCTTCAGCTTGGTATATAGCTTGTTCTCACAAAGCTTTTGAAGTACCAACTTCAAGTGGTGCTCATGATCTTCACGGCTTTTAGAATAGATGAGAATGTCATCAATAAAGACAACAACGAATTGATCCAAATACTCCTTAAATACACGGTTCATCATATCCATAAAAGCAGCAGGAGCATTAGTCAATCTAAAATACATGACTAAGAACTCGTAATGCCAGTACCGAGTTCTAAAAGCAGTCTTCGGAATATCCTCAGTTTTAATCTTTAGCTGATGATATCCAGAACGAAGATCGATCTTTGAAAAGAATTGTGCTCCTTGCAACTGGTCAAACAGGTCATCAATACGAGGTAGAGGATACCTATTTTTGATGGTGACATGGTTCAACTCCTGATAGTCAATACAAAGTCGCATACTCCCGTCTTTCTTCTTTACGAATAAAACAGGAGCACCCCAAGGAGACGTACTAGGACGAATAAAATCGATGTCTAACAACTCTTGTAATTGGACCTTTAACTCCTGAAGTTCAATAGGAGCCATTTGATATGGGATTTTAAAAATGGGTTTCGTACCGGGTTCAAGGTCAATAAAGAATTCAACTTCACGTTCTGGGGGTAGACCGGGAAGTTCTTCGGGAAATACATCAGGAAACTCATTAACAACGGAAATATTATTCAAATCTGATGTATTCTGGTTTAGATCGATGACATGAGCTAAGAAAGCTTGACATTCGTTTTTCAATAAACGAATAGCTTTATAACTTGAAATGATATTGACTGATTTTAGTGGTTTGGTGGTTTGGATTCGTACAACAGGTTGATTAGGAATATGAAAACTAACAACCTTACGAAAACAAACAATTTTGGCATGGTAAGTGGTTAACCAGTCAATTCCTAAAATCACGTCAAATGCAAGTATTTTCAAAGATATAAGATCAACAGGTAAGGTAAGGGTACCAATCTGAATCAAGCAAGATTTGTAAACTGTAGATGTAACAAAGGTTTCTCCCAACGGAGTTTCAACAGATAAGTCAAAATCTAATTTATCAGAAGTCAAGTTCAAACGTTGAGCACAAGTAGGTGAAATAAAGGAATGGGTAGCACCGGTATCTAACAAGGTGTAAACTTTGCAAGAGTTTATAATTAGCTTACCCGTAATCACATCGTGTGGGTTCCTCGCGTTTTGGGCTGTCACGACAAACGCTCTTCCAGGAATCACCGACTTTGACTTGTCCGAAACCGCCTTTGGAATCACCACCCCCGTTGGACTTGATTTCGCAACAGGACAATCACCAGCTATATGTCCTTCTTTTCCACAGTTATAACATGCCTTGAACTGTTGTGGGCAGTTTGGGCTTATGTGTCCCTCTTTCCCGCACTTATAGCATACGACCGGTGGCCGTTCTCCTCCTCTAGAAACAGTTGATGCTGGTGCTGATGTTGACATCTTCACGTTCTCATTGTTATACCTTCTCTTTTTAAAATCTCCTCCCGATTCGCTTTTTCTACTATCATGGCCACGATTACCACCGGAGTGGTTACCGCTTCTATCATACTTTCCTCCTCGCTGATTGTCATTGCTCCGATGACTGCTGCCACCGGTACGACCTTGGTTGTGGTCCCTCGGTTGAACATAATCATTATCTCGTTCTAATAACTGGGCCCTGTTTACTACATCTGAATATACTAAAAATTTATAAGAAATGAGGTATTGACGTATTTCGGGTTTCAAACCTCTCAGAAACATCCGCGTCATACGTTCCTCATTCTCCACCAAATGAGGTACAAACATGGACAGCTCCGCGAACTTAGCCTCATACTGGGATACCGTTATGTTGTTTTGCTCGAGTTTGATAAATTCTACTTCCTTCATATGACGAATACTTTCAGGAAAGTACTTGTCATTAAAAAGTTTCTGGAACGCTTCCCAAGACATCTTGAGTGCGGCAGGATGGGTACGCTTCACAGATTCCCACCAGTAATCTGCCTCTCCACGAAACATAAACGTGGCGAATGGAACCTTCTGTTCCTCCGTACATCCCAAGACATCAAATATCTTGGTAATTTATTTAATCCACGTCTCCGTCTTGATCGGATCCGGCTTTCCCAGAAACTCTGGTGGTCCTAATTCTTTGAACTGCTTGGCAGTGACAATTCGCGAGTTGTTATTATCTCCACCTGTATGTTGCACACGAGTCTCCCTCGTCTGGTTTTGCATAAACTGCAAAAAACTTCTAAACATCTCATTGTTTATCGTCTGACCAGCGTTGTTTTCAGGATGAACATTGTCTTCTTGTTGCACGTTCTCCTGGTTAGTGAGTAAAGGTGTCTCCACGGTCTCATTCACTTCGTTGTTAACGTTCTCAGCTGCCATTCTCAAATACTGTCATAAAACAAGGGTTAATTAAACAAATCAACATATCACATATTAACCCTATGCTCCGACTGACCAATTAAATACCACATAAGCTTAGGTAGGACATACTAGTGAAGGATTTACTCGTCTCTCCCCTCCTAGTTCTATTCCCCGATCTCCGCCAGAGATCATATCCCTAAGCTCTGATACCAACTGTGACGCCCCCAGAATAGGTCCAGTCAACCCAACCCATTCTGAGTCGCCAAATACATGGTACAGAATTCAAATACAAACTTTATATCATACGGTTGTGCAAAATACGACCACACAACTGTGAGTGTCAATACAAAAATGTAGAAAATATTAATATTCAAACTAAGTCCTCATTACAATTATTATCACGCTATTTATCAGAAGTAGTGAGGATTACTACTGCTCTAACTCGGACCATCACTCTTTCCCCCGACTAGTTCCCGCATTATTCTCATTTCCTGAAGAGGATAACAGATGAAAAGGGTGAGCTCAACTAGCCCAGTAAAGAATATTATGACTAAGATAATAGAAAATAAATTATCGTTAGTCTTCAACAATTCAGATAAAATATTATTGACAACAAATTTTAGATCAATAATCGCAGCGAAAATAACCGTTCATCATCAATATTTTATCCCTGTAACATCAATCAATATACATCTCAAATGAAATATTCATCTTTGCACTACAGGCCAAAGATATTCATTTGTATCATCAGTGGTCATGTTCATCTCAACATCTGTCATCTTTGCACTACGGCCAAAGATATTCATCAGGTAATCATTCATCTTTGCTCTACAGGCCAAAGATATTCAGTTACATCACCTTTTAGGACTGAGGATGATAAAAAATATTTTAAATAATGAATTCAGTGAAATAAAGGATAAGATTAAGGATTCGTATTTTAGTTTATTCAAATTCAAAAATATCCCATAATAATACTTTGTGGAACAAAATTAAAGAATAGAGCTCAAAACTTAGATCCAATCAAAGATTGTAACCATAACAGACAATTTGGACAAATAGAAGAAAATTTAATTTTTTTCGTGAATAGTATCGTATACGTGAATACTAACCCCGACGGAAAAAGTAAGAATTTCATAATAAAATTCATGATAATATTTTGGTATAATGATATTGAAAAGAATAATATCATTTACGAAAGAAAATAACATCTCTTACCTCAAAAAGATAGTACCTCTGACTGGAATATCGGATATAATACCGAAGAAAACTTGCACTGAATAGTAACACTTATTGTATCTAAATACTCACAAAAATACGCTCGATATTATAGAGAGAGAAAACTTCTGATTTCTGGTGTGATTTTCAATTCTAACCTAAGCACCCTATTTATAGGAAAAGCTTAGGATGCCAAAGGAGACTAAAATAATAAAATATATTATTTTTAAAAAATTCCCGCCGCCTCATGACAAAAAAAAAGCCATCAGCCACCAACCAAAAGTGGGGCTCACTATTTTATTAAAAAAAATATTTATTTTCCGAAACTTCAATAATTCATAATAAATAGCCCCTTTGTCAGAAAAATACAAATTATATGTCCTTCCATAGGAAATTTAATTCTCTACAACTTTGTAGCAGGAAGTTTTTTCCAAATTCCAAACATAAATTATCCGAAATCCATAAACGGATGATTTTCCACACCAAAATACTGATAAAAACACATCAGCGCTAATTCCTTCTTTTATATCCACAAAATAAATATTTTCTTATCATATAAATCAATAATTAATTATTCACAAATAATATTACAGAACTACAATATTGACAACCAGGTCGTTCCTAGGAAAGAGGGCCTTCCGATAAGGACTTCTCCTTACTGGCGCGCAATTAAATAACCCCTCCTAGACAGAACTTCCTTAGACATTGTCAATAATGCTATCTAATAATATTATTCAAATAATATGAATTATTGAGTTGATAATGTGAAATACTATGCAGTGACAATTATTGAATCAATAATACAAACTATCAACTGTAGCCATTATTGAATCAATCATATAAAATAGCTACGTAGCAATTATTGAGTCAATAAAATATCAATGTAACAATTATTGAGTCTATAATATAAAATATCAACGTAGCAATTATTGAGTCAATAAAATATTGAACAGTAATTACTTTAACAATAATTGAATAAGTGTCTTCTCACGTAAGACTCAATAATTCGAAATACTGTGCAATAACGTGTGCTACTGTGCAACACCGCGTATCACTGTATTTTAATCACCGGATATTTCAACAGTACTAATGGTAACAACTACTCCGTTATTTTGTAAAAAAGTTATTTCTGTCGCTTTCTATATCAGACAGTTATTCCGTTGTGGGGCTCACAAATAGCTGCGCCGTCGTACGAATATTTCCCGACAATAAGAATATTCCACGACCAAACGAATATTCTCCGACAACCAGAATATTTTATAACCACTTGCTCATTTTAAAATATTTGCACATTTCACCCATAACTTTCATATTTATCAAAACAACACCTTACTGTTTCGAAATAATATATATAAAAAATTAAATCTTTATTCATAAAAGTTGGGGTCTTACATATACTATCATGATTTAAACTTAAAAATATTTTATTGTAAATAAATGATATTTTTGTTACAAGAGTTTTTATATAGAGAATTGATATTTCTACAAGTAAAATTTAATATTTTCACAAACTCCCACTCACATGAGTGTGGAGTTCATTTACTATTCATGTGAGAGGGATCTTGTGAAACTATCATTTTTACTTGTAAAAATATCAATTCTTTTCCTATATTGTGGCAGAAATATATGAATTAATATAAGTATATGTTTAATTAATTTATATGTTTATCGTAACAAAAGTTAATACTATAAATCTTTTCCTAATTTATAATGGTAAGTAGTATTTCTTTGGAATAAATTTTCAGTCTACGTATCAGCTAAAGAAAGTACTACGCTCTTACGGTGGGCGCGTAGAAAGAGAATCCCCAACCGGGTTAAAATAGCCGAAGATACCAAGAATGTGCTCTCCGTCAGTAATGCAGCGTGTGGTCGGTGGCTGTTATACTATCGTCAGCACTTCCGTCAAAGTCCGAGATCCGTACGAAAGAGCCCAGCGGTAGCCGTTAGCGTTATCAAGCATTTCCGTACGACGCACCCGTCAACCATCCATCCCCTTCCGTCTGATTTCTCTCTCTATATATATCTCTTCGATATTTAGCCTCTTGTTTTTCGAAACTCTGTAACAATCTCTCTCTCTTTCATTCTCTCACTCTCTCTCTCTCTCTATATATATATATATAAGCTACCTATTCCTACAAAACTCCACTCAGATAATATAATCAAATCTTATCCTTTGCGGCTATTCTCCACACAATTAAAGGTACACACATATCTCTATTTTAACTCATTTTTGCCTAATTTTATGTTTGCTGTTTAGTTCTGGATCATCTCCAAGTATTAGGGCTTTGATGAAAATTGAAAAGGGAAATTCTTTTCCTGGAATTTGCAGAGTTGGAATTCAACAAAGAAAAAGCATAGCTACTTTTGAAATTTGTGGTGGTTCTATTTTCTCCATCATTTACTTTGCTTAAAAAATTGGAATGCTTGGCTTAAATTAGTCAAAGAGTTGAAATTTCAGGCTGGGTTGAATTCCAGGTTTTGTTTTCTTGTGTCTTGGTCCATTATTAATAATTATAAGCTTTGCTATAAGTTTTCTCTGCACCAAATAGGCGGGGTTGGGGTTTATCAAACAGCTGGTGTTGGATTTTTCTAATTTAGGTGATTTTTTGCCCTTTTCAATTTCCATTAGCAGAGAAAGGTTGAACGTGTTTTCTTCGAGTATATAGTTAGTTGTTTCTGTTGAGCCTAGCGATTTCTTCTTCTTTGTAGGTATGTATATACAGGATATTTTGTAAATTGTAGTATACAATCAGTTGAAAATAAAAAATTAGTCTATAATCTTATGCTGCTGTATTGTAATCTTGGAAGAAGTTGTTTACCATAAGTAAAATGTGTGTTTTGTTTTTGCTAATCTTTACTATGGCTCTTATCTGTACCTTCACCCTTTCTTTCATATGCTTCAGCTCAATTTTATACTCATCTTGATACATGTCAATTTCTGCTTTCCTCCTTTATTTTGTATTAATAGATAATGGGTAATTTATGATTTGCCCGTGCAGTGTAATATAAAAGTATGAGGCATCTTGGCTTCCAGTTTTGAATAATTTTTTCTATATTTATCTAATTTTTAACAATCCTTGGATCTTTTATATCTGTACCATGCTGCCATGCTCTTGATCACTTTGTTAATTATTCAAAACTTTTTTAAAAAAATTTAGTTTTTGTGAAGTAAAAGCATCTGTAATGTCTCATAGTGATATTGTTTCTGTCCATCTGTATGTTTGTCACTTTACCTTTGTGTGCCTCTAGATCATCTGTTGGTGAAATTCGTAAGTTCATAATTGATGCTTATGCCATATATGTTGAATTGAAGATCAACTCATTTGTTTATTACTCATGGTTGCAGGTTGACTTTGTATCCTGAAGGTAAACTGACTTGAAAAAAGATCCGATAGCCAGTGGTAAATCTCTAGTGAAGCACCAGGCTGATCCGTTTCTAGGCACTTCTGAGAACTAACATCACATAATATAGCTGATGATAACAATATAGCATGGACTCGCATCAATATTTGGGATATAGAGTGAACGGTCCAGACTTATCCTACACTGCTCATCCTTCTGCTCCTTCAATACCTACTAGGCTTTTTGGGTCCTTGAAATTTGATACAAGAAGCTCACCTAACTCACCTTTCTCAAATCATTTTGATTGTGAAACCCTTACAACATTGAGCGACAGTCAGGAGCAGTACAGCTCAACGGAGAATCTATCCGTTTCGGGAGTCAGCCCTTCCTGCAACTCTTCTCTTGAAAATAGCAGTTGTTTTCAACTTTGTCAAGACAGTTCAGCATTTTTTCCTGGTGATATTTCTTTTTCACAGAATGAAAATGGTGGTCATAACATACAACATGCCCTGCATAAACTAGAGACTGCTCTAATGGGGCCTGATGAAGAAGAAGTGACCATGCCGGATCCTTCCTTAGGGGGTAACAAGTGGCCGCAAACATCGGGTCAGAGGTCTAGGGCATGGAGCCAGGAACCGAGGGGAACACAGATAACTCAACCTCAGCAATCTTATGTTTCCAGTTATGGACAGTCAGGAGACGGGGTTCGTATTGAGAAACGTCACAAATCAATGGAGGAAGTCTATTTGCAGGGTTACCCACCAGGCAATCTGAAGCAGTTGCTGATTGCATGTGCCAGAGCCCTATCTGAGAATAGACTCGATGATTTTGAAAAACTGATTGAAATGGCTAGGGGTGCCGTTTCCATTAGTGGAGAGCCAATCCAGCGTCTTGGTGCTTACATGGTAGAAAGTCTGGTTGCGAGGAAAGAGGCATCAGGCCATAACATTTACTTAGCCCTCAGATGTAGGGAGCCAGAAGGGAAGGACTTGCTTTCCTATATGCATATCCTGTATGAAATTTGCCCTTACTTAAAGTTTGGTTACATGGCAGCGAATGGTGCCATCGCTGAAGCTTGCAGGAACGAGGACCGCATCCACATAATTGACTTCCAAATTGCTCAGGGGACGCAGTGGATGACTCTCTTACAAGCACTTGCCGCAAGACCTAGAGGTGCTCCTTATGTGCGGATTACTGGGATTGATGACCCTGTATCTAAATACGCCCGCGGAGACAGTTTGGAGGCAGTAGGCAAACGTCTGGCAGCGCTTTCTGACAAGTTTAAACTCCCAGTTGAGTTTCACGCAATGCCAGTTTTTGCTCCCGATGTCACAAAAGTTATGCTAGATGTAAGGCCGGGTGAGGCTCTGGTTGTGAATTTCCCCTTACAGCTTCACCACACCCCGGATGAGAGTGTTGATGTGAACAACCCAAGGGATGGACTTCTGAGGACGATCAAGTCACTTTCTCCTAAGGTAATCACTTTGGTGGAGCAAGAATCAAACACAAATACAGCACCCTTTTTGCCTAGGTTCGTAGAAACTCTTGAATACTATACAGCTATGTTCGAATCAATAGATGTGAGCCTGCCGAGGGACAGAAAAGAGCGTATAAATGTGGAGCAGCACTGTTTGGCTAGAGATATTGTGAACATAATAGCTTGTGAGGGGAAGGAGAGGGTGGAACGCCATGAGCTATTAGGCAAGTGGAAGTCCAGGTTGACAATGGCTGGGTTTCGGCAGTTTCCGTTGAGCTCTTATGTCAACTCTGTAATAAGGGGTTTGCTGAAGTGTTACTCGGAGCATTATAAGTTGGAGGAGGTGGATGGCGCTATGTTGTTGGGGTGGAAAGAGAGGAACCTGGTTTCAGCCTCTGCTTGGCACTGAGAATAAGATTAGGAGAAGAGCACCATAGAAGAGGTAACAATGGAGATGACCAGTTTCTAGTTTATAAGTTGGCAGTGGTGGGTATAGGTCATACTTTGATATGGTAGATGGTATCAGCGGATTAGCTCAAGGATTTTCATGCTAAATCTTTAATGCAATTTATCCGATGGCTAAAAGATTTGTGCAAAGTTGTAGCATATTTGCCTTTTGCCTTTCACCAGTGTACTTTTTGATGTTGAGTTGTATGTAGTGTAGGTACCAGCCTTGCCGTGTTTCTGTGATATTTTTCAACATGTTGGGGGTGTAGCCTCTTATAATTTTGTGATTCATATGTTCTCTCAAATGATATGCATTCAGTTACTTAACTTTATGCTGAACTTTTTCCCCTACGGTTTACTTTAATGGTGTTGACATTTATATTATGAAGCACGTCTCCATGGTGGGCTGGTGATTGTCTATTTTTCTTTTTCTCTCGTGCCTACAACTTTAAACTTTAGTTATGTTATTATTATTATTTTTTTTATATGTTTCTATTTAGTTCTTCAATTTTTATAAAATTTTTATTTTAGCTCACATAATTTACACAAGCAATGACCAATGCGTGTCATCATAGGGTATTGTGTTCTTATATACTAACTACCCCGCCTACTGTGAATTAGAATTCTTTTTATTTCATGGTTCAGATTTAAAATATATTGAAATGTAATATCATGTTGATAGGAGAGAGATGAATAGTGATAAAAAAAATTACAAAAAAAAAAGAGACTCTCGATGATCCTTCATGACCGGATCCGTGAGAACTATACAGAGTGTTTGTAGGCCCATTTTGATATTTGCCTTGGACTCAAGTTGCCCGCCCTTCCTTTGTCAGCAAGATTTTGTTATATACTCATTTCAATTTTTTTTTTTTAAAAAAAAGCTCAAGTTGCACAAGTTGTAAATACTAAGGAAATATTTTGTTTTATATTTATTCATTAAAATAATAAATTATTAATTTTATAATAATTTTAATATAATATAATTGTGATGATAAGATTAAAAATTTCATATCATCTAATATTACTATCAATAAAAAAAAATTTAAAAAATAAATTAACTAGACAACGAAATTTTGGTTGATTGGCACTTCTGTCCTTCCAAGTTGTCACCCACTTTCAAAGTCGTCCCCAAAGTTTTATTTTTGTCAGTTAGGTCCTTAAAATGACACTTTGTTAGCGTTTCCGTTCCTCCAACCCATTTTGGCCCCAACCCGACCCAGTTTGACCAAACCCAAATTTTTAATATTTTAAAATATAATATTATTTTTAAAATAAGTTTAAAATAATAATTATATTTAACATTTTAAAATAATAATTATTTAAAAAATAATTATTTTTAATATTTAAAAAAAATTGTTTAAAAAAAATAAATAATAATTGTATTTAATATTTTAAAATAAAAAATATTTTGTGAATAATTATTATTTTTAAATTTTTAAAAGAAAATATTATTTTTAAAATAATAATTATATTTAATATTTTAAAATAATATATATTTTTATTTAAAATAAAATATTATTTTTAAAATTTTATAAAGATAATTATTATTCTAAGGAAAAAATATTAGAAACTTTTATTTTTTAAAAAAAATGAGTAAAGTTTCATAAAATATAGATTCAAAAAAATACATAGAAAATAAAATTTTATTTTTTAAAAAATAAAGTATATTTTTTCATTTTTTATGTAAAAAATTATTTTCAGAAAAAAAGTTAATATCGTTTTTTTTATTATATGTATTCTAAAAACAGTAAAAGATAAATAAAAAAAGTGATTCAATTTTTTTTTAAAAATAATTATTATTTTCAGGAATTTTTTTTAGAAATAATTAAGATTGGATCCCTAAAGTTTTTAATTTTTTCTAAATGTTTTTCTTAAAAATTTTAATTATTTTTTTTAAAAAATATTTATTTATTTAAAAAAATATTGAATCATTTTTTAAAATTTGTTACTTTTTTTGTATTTTAATTTCTATTTTTAGTTTTTATTTTTAAAAATTCTAATATTAAGAATACATATAATAAAAAAAGAAATATTAACTTTTTTTTCTGAAAATAAATTTTTACATAAAAAATGAAAAAATATACTTTATTTTTTTAAAAATAAAATTTTATTTTCTATGTATTTTTTTGAATCTATATTTTATGAAACTTTACTCCTTTTTAAAAAAAATAAAAGTTTCTAATATTTTTTCCTTAGAATAATAATTATCTTTATAATTTTTTTTTTAAAATATTTTATTTTAAATAAAAATATATATTATTTTAAAATATTAAATATAAATATTATTTAAAAAATAATAATTATTTAAAAATATTTTTTATTTTTTATTTTAAAATATTAAATATAATTATTATTTAAATTTTTTAAATTTTTTTTAAAAAATAATAAAAGTAGCTATTTTCAAAATAATTATTATTTTAAAAATAATAATTTATTTTAAAATATTAAATATTATTTTTTAAAATGTTAAATATAATTATTATTTTAAACTTATTTTAAAAATAATATTATTTTTTTAAATATTAAAAATTTGAGTTGGGTCAAACTGGGTCGGGTTGAGGTCAAAATGGGTTGGAGGAACGGAAATGTCAACAAAATATCACTTTAAGGACCTAACTGACGAAAATAGAACTTTAAGAACGATTTTAAAAATGAGTGACAACTTGAAGGGACAGAAATGCCAATTAAACATGAAATTTTCGCGCGGGATACAATCCTTTGAGACAAGTGGCAATCTATATCATAAAAGCCGCCATGCCGCTTTTGTTGACCACTTTTATTTTATTTATTTATTTTCTCTCTCTTATCCATTTCTTTAATTTATTCTACATGTATGGTGATTATAATTTTTTTTTAAAATTTTAAACTATAAATGTTGTTCAAATCGATAGTTATTAAAAACTTACAATTGAGAGTTACTCATGTGTATTTTTTGTTATTATTTTTAATTTAATATTCAATTTTATATAATTTTTAATTTTGATATTTAGTTTTTATTTTTAATCTTTCAAATTTATATATAATTTTTAAAAATTCAAAAATTGAGTAAAACCTAAATACTTAAACTTGATGTTTAAGGAATTATATATTAAATAAAATTGTTAGAGAATAATAAGTTACCATCATAATTTTTAGTTTTAAAGGGTAACTAAATTTTAATAACTAATATATAAGTAATGATTTTTTTTAATATTAATTAAATAAAGATCACCTATCTGAAATAAAGTTAATAAATAAAGTTTAATTATTAAAATATTTTATAATTTATATTATGCTTTATTAATCATTGTTTTCTCATAATATTATAGTTATTTATGAATACAATTGTTGTAGATCAATATGTTACGTATTGTTATAATTTTTAAGTTTAAAAATTAATTAAATTTTAGTCACTAATATATAAGTCATAATTATTTTTAACATTGTTAGCATGGGTATAAGTATCTATATCTTTTCTCCTTTTAACTTCCAAGCCTTTTTTAGCTATATAAAAAGTATTTTAACATTGTAAGAAAATTAAAACAAATAACAAATTGCGAAACAACTGTCCCATGTGAAATTGTGAGTAATGAGTTTATTAGTAAAACAATAAAGTAAGCTTATTGAGTTATTTGTTTGTTTTTTATTGAGTAACAAATTAGTATAGTATTTCAATTAATATGTCAATATTAATTCATTTTAAAATGATGGTAGCATAGTAAAATTATGGTGCTATGTTATATTGACTAAAGTTATAAACTTTATAATATTAATTATGTCATCATCATATTTTTTTTGGGGTTAGAATATAATTACATTAATAAATGGAATAGGCTGAATGATATTACCGTCCCTCTAAATTGTCACTCATTTTTAAAATAATCTCTAAAGTTCGTTTTTCTCCAATTAAGTCCTTAAAGTTATATTATTTTTTGGGAATCTATATTTTATAAAACTTTAGTCATTTTTTTAAAAAATAAAAAATTTCTATTCTTTTTACTAAAAATAATAATTATTTTTAAAACTTTTTATTTTTTTAAAAAATTAATCAATTTTTTATTTATCTTTTACTATTTTTTGTATTTTAATTTTTGTTTTTAAAAATTCGAATATTAAGAATACATATAATAATGGTAAAGACATAAACTTTTTTTTGTCTAAAAATAATTTTTTACATAAAAAATGAAAAAAGCTACTCTTTTTTTTTAAAAAATAATGTTTTATTTTCTTATTTAATTTTTTTAATCTATATTTTATGAAAAAATAAAAGTTTCTAATATTTTTTCTGAAAATAATAATTATTTTTAAAATGATTTAAAATAGTTTTTTTAAAAAATAAATATTTTAAAAACTTTTTAATTAAAAAAATAATTGGTGAAATTTGGGTTGGGTTGGGTCAAAATAAGTCGAGTTTGGGTCAAGTCGAGTAAAAAGAACGAAACTGTCAAAAAATATCCCTTAAAGTACCTAATTTGCTAAAAATAAATTTTAAGTATGACTTTAAAAGTGAATGATAACTTGAAGGGACAGAAATGTCATTTAGCTAATAAAATATGTATAAAAGAATTCTATTAAGTTTGAGTTTTATTAGTAGGTTTATACTAAAGACCAACGACAAAAATCAAAATTAAAGAACAAAATATTAACTTTTATCTTATTATATGTTTATATAGATTATAGATTCCTCACATATATAAAGTCGTTTGAAATATCTAATTTTCATATAAAACCATCAATTTTCATATATAATTATTTTGCCAACTCTTTTGATTACTTTGGACTTTCTTATCGAGTTAAACAACAACATATGGTGAGCCTATTCCACGTTTCCAGATCATTAACCAATAGTCATCTGCATACATTACGTTTGTGTGGGAAAAGGAGAAAGATTAAATAAATATAAGTAAGATTTAAAGGAAGAATTTATGAGAGAGCGGGGAAATAAAAATAAAAATGAGAAGAAAAAAGAATGACACAATTTCAATAAGAATAATTTTTATGTATTTTTCTTTCTCACATTTTATAAAATGGATAGATTGTGATTAAAATGGAGGACCTTTGCGTCTCAAGTTGAATATTTACTATGCTACTTGAGATAACTACGATGAAAAAATAAATAATTAATATTAATAAGATTTATATTTATATTAAAAAGTCTTTTTGAAGGTTTTATCTACAAATTTAGTATAATTGGGCCATATATATATATCTTTACAATTTTAAATATATTATTATTATTATTATTATTTTTAATATTATATTTTAAACTCTACTAAAGTCTATAAATTTTTTATTTTAACCCATATAATTTATACACCCAACTCATGTGCGTCGGCCACTACTACTATTTATATATAAATCAGCACTGGCTCTTAAAAAAAAATATCCTTTTTGCATATCCCAATTCTACAAGCATCTCTCAGCTATCACGTAAGTCTTTCAGAAAAGAGTATGCCCACCACCACATCGCCTGCATCTTCTTCTTCAGACCTCCGGTCACCGCTCATTCCTCCGGTCAAAAAACCCGCCGGAGATTATGAACAAGAGAAGCTGAGCATCGATGACATGTTACACAAGTATTGCGGGGAATTTGGGTTTTGGCAATTGAAACACTTCGTGCTGACCAGCTTGGCTTGGGCTTTGGAGGCCTTTCACACCATGGTCATGATCTTCGCCGACCGTGAACCGGACTGGCGGTGCGTCGATGGTTCGGGATGCTCTGCCGCAGCCGGCCGGACCGTTTGTGGGTTTGAGGCCGGGTCGTGGGAATGGATTGGTGGTACGGACGGGTCGACGGTGGCGGAGTGGGGGTTGGTTTGTGGTGAGAAATATAAGATTGGGCTGGTTCAGGCTTTGTTTTTCGGTGGATGCATGATAGGTCAGTCCTAAAATTCTCTCTCTCTCTCTCTCTCTCTCTCTCTCCATATATATATATATATATATATATATATATATATATATATATATAAACAAATGACAAAACACCATATGTTATATGTATGCTCTCTCTCTCTCTGTCTCTGTATGCATTAATTTTTGTTGTATGATTTGGCCCCATGTTCGTTCTTTACTTCAGATTTTGTACTCGTCCCTAATATATAAATTACTATATGATAATAAAAAGATGGCAACGGGCAGGACCTAACCTATCCTAACCAGCTGCGACCAAACCTACATTTTATTTTACAACCCTATCCTCCGCAGTAGTATATCTATCACTAGCTACGTGATCCAAAAAAGTTGTATTGCACATTTTGTCGCTTATTAATTACTTTTTTCGTAATTTTCCGTTTAAATAATGCTAGCATCACATAAAACTTCTCACATAACTCTCAAATACACACACATAAATAATGTGGGCCTTACATGTCAGATAGGGCCCACAGTATTTATGTGTTTGTATGTGAAAGTTATGTGAGAATTTTTATGTAATAATAACATTGTTGTTTCCGTTTTACTTTTTTCTAAGTTGCAAAGATCAATTTTTGTTTCGTAAGACTAATTTATTTTATTTATTTTTTTAATAATATGAAGTAACTATTATATACTATGTTTGAAATAGTTATAGTACGTACGACCGACTCTTAAAAAAGATTGGTGATCAAAAAATGTCATAATAGATTGAGTATGTATGTAGGGTGCGGATGCACCTATGTAGTGGCATTTAAAATATAAATTATGTAATTGTACCCCGCGGTAATGTTCATTCTCGCACTCCTTAACTTAAATTTATGGATAAACATGTTGTGAGGGTGGAGGAGGGGTAGGGAAACGTGATAAACGTGACAGGTGAGACAAAGTTTTAGAAAAGATCTTGGTTTTGTCCCCCCTACCTAATCCTAGACCTGCTACTGCTAGCTAGGCGGACGGGATGATGAAGATATTTGAAGGTAACGGGGTGATATTAATCAATTAATTAATAGACCAGTCAAACTTATTGAATTGTGTACCCTTCCCTTAAATCAATTAAATCCGGTACTGGGGTGGGGGCACCCAGAATGTATAATGGAATATGCTTTGTATGCTGCTAGGCTGGCAATTGGCAATTGGCAAAGGCAATGTATGTGTACGTCGTGGCAGATACGGTACTCTCACCGTCTAATAGTGGAAGTGTGTCTCATATCAAATTACTTTGAAATATATATATATATAGAATAAGGCTCTGGAACGAACAGTTCGTTTACGAACATATGTAGGGCCCAGTGTTGAAGGTTGTTGATTGGCCCAATTATGTACCATCATATATTCATAATTAGTGTTAAATATTCTCATCCAATCAACAACCTTCAACACTGGGCCCTACATATGTTCGTAAACGAACTGTTCGTTCCAAAGCCTTATCCTATATATATATATATATATATATGTGTGAATTGTGATCATGGATAGATAGTTGTTCTAATTCATGTATTTTTTTTGCTAAATCAACTTAAAAATTTGGATCATTCGCAGGGTTAATGTATTTATTATATATCTGAAAGCCTAGCATTTTCTTTGCTAGCTCGGTCTTTAAATAAATAGTACTCCTATATAGGAGTATAAACAACTAAGCTAAACTAACTAATTAAACAATCTTAATGAAATCACTTGGATTTGAAATGAAGTGTAGTGATGAAGTACAACCATAATAAAATTGAGTATGTATGTATGTATATGTTCAAAATTAGGAAGGAGACAACGACGACGAGGACTGCCATGTTACATCACAACTAAAAAATGGTTGGTACGTTCCTGCAGGTGCTGGAGTATTTGGCCATCTCTCGGACTCAAAATTGGGTAGGAAAGGATCTCTTACAGTTGTGTGCATATTCAACTCCTTATTCGGTTGTTTAACCGCAATATCACCAAACTACTGGATCTACGCCCTTTTCCGCCTTCTCACCGGCTTCAGCACTGGCGGTGTGGGCCTATGTGCATTTGTCCTCGCCACCGAGCCCGTTGGCCCATCCAAGCGTGGCATAGCAGGAATGTCCACATTCTATTTCTTCTCGGGAGGCATTGCCATTCTCTCTGCCGTTGCCTACATTTTCCAGTCATGGCGATCTCTTTATATCGCCTCTTCCATTCCTTCCCTCCTCTTTCTTGTCATCATCCTCCCTTTTCTCTCTGAATCCCCTCGTTGGTACCTCGTGCGTGGTAAACCCAATCATGCCATGAAAATTATGCACGACATTGCCAAATGCAACGGAAAGCAACTGCCTGATTATGTTTTTCTTGCCCTGGATGACGAAGCACGTGATACTACTACTACTCCTCCAAATAAGAATCATCAAGTAGAAACAAACGAAGCCGTAATCGGCTCTCTTATAGATGTAATCAAGTCGCCACTCACCCGCCTTCGGTTATTCCTAGCCGTGGCCATAAACTTCTCCTGCTCCATTGTCTACTACGGACTCAGTCTAAATGTTGTGAACCTCGATACAAATCTTTACCTCAACGTGCTCCTTAATGCAGTGGCAGAAATGCCGGCATTCTTTTTAACCGCGATTTTGCTAGATAAGTTTGGGAGGAAGCCATTAGGAATTGGTACGCAATGGTTTAGTGGATTGTTTTGCCTTGCAGGGAGCTTGATGAGTAGGCATGGACCAGGGAAGTTGGTAAGAATGGTTTGTGGGGTATTGGGGATATTTGGTATGGCTGGTACTTATAACTTGTTGTTCATATACACAATGGAGTTGTTTCCGACTGTGGTTAGAAATGCGGCACTTGGATGTGGGACGCAGGCAGCGCAATTGGGAGCTATATTGGCACCGTTTGTGGTGGTTTTGGGTGGTGGGATACCGTTTGCGGTGTTTGGAGTATGTGGCATTGTGGGTGGGATACTGACTTTTTACTTGCCGGAGACGTTACACCGCCCGTTATATGACACCATGGCCGGTATGGCGGATGGAGAAGGTGCATGGACGATGACTTAGGGTGGAATCAAGTTCTACTGTCACTCAACTTTATAAATGACTTTATGAGAATTCACTCTTGTAAACTTCCGATATAAGGGTTTTGTTGTATTTTCACTTTGATGAGGTCTGTACGGGGGTGCTTTTTTTTTTTTCTCTCCCCCTTTTTGTCTTGAGGTGATCTCAAATGCTACAAGGCTATATATAAAATAGTATTAAAATATTTATTTCAGTTCGTAAATCCTAATAATAAAAGATTAAAAGACAGTTTGCATCCCAAGTTTATAGCATTGTTGAGGTTTGAACTCTAATATTTAAAATGTATCTAAATGCAACCTAAATTTTTTTTCGGTAAATAAAATGCACCCTCCGTACATTTAACCGGTCAAAATTGACCGGTTGTGCCTGTAATCCAAATTTTGAAGGGTTAATTTCAGTAAAACATGTTTAAGAAATAAAAAAAAATATTAAAATATATCCCAACATTCAAGTCACTTCATCTTCTCCGTTAATAACCCCAACCCTAAACCCTATCCCTATTTTCAAATCAATTCCCAACCATCAAAAATCACAGCTGCAACAAAAACGTCGAACCACCATGAAATTCGGCAAGCAACACAGAGTAGCACAGATCAACCATCAACACCGGTACTCACATCCAGACCAAAATGGAAAAGGAAGAGCTATCAGAAAATTACACACCCAGATCCGACCATTCAATTAAAACATACGGAAATATTCAGATTAACAAATCAACAAATGGGTCAATGATTCCGATGAGAATAGACATCAGATTAGAACCAAACCAGAAACAAATACGATGGTAAAATCCGGCTTAAATACCGGAAGTTCAATAAATCCATTACACAGACAGATTTAAGGAGCCCAAACACCATTGAACAAAAGTAACAAATACTTGCTAATATTAACAAGGGAGCAACAAAACACCCAATCAGTCAAAAAAAAAAAAGACAATATTAACCATAGCGAACTGACAGGGAACTGTTTAACAGCTTAAAAACCAAATTGATTCCTCTAAAAAAGTACAGAAAGAATTTCCCTTGCTTCTTCTTGTACAAACTCGAAGCTATAATCACTCCGTTAGGACCAATTTGCGGAGTATTGTAAAACTACTGATCGGAGAGACTGTGTTGAAGTTGAGGCCAAGCGGCCGCGTTATCGGACTTCCGGCGACTAATATAGGGCGAAATAGAGCGCGGGAATATTAGCTCAGGCGGATTGGCGTCAAATTTCTGGTGATCTTCTCTGGTATGTGCTTGCAATTGCGCCTGAGCCTAAGCTTCGATAAGTGTGAAAAGACGTTCTCGAAGACAGGAAGCACAAACGCCGACTATGCTACTGAGATCGGTGAAGTGTTTCTTACACCTCATTTGAGAGTCCAAATATTTTGTTGTGTATACATAATTTTCAGGGGAAATCGTTAAATTGATTAGACCCATTAAAGATTGAAATCAATTTAAATAAAAGTTAACACCACAGCTGAACAACTCAAAATCGGAGAAGAGGCACAACAGTGGAGTAGGAGATGAAGATAATGAATGATTACATTTGGGGTTGGATGATGATAGCTAAAATTTGAAAATTAAAGATGATGAACAAATGATTTAGGAATTAGAGTTGGGGTTTGGTTTATATTTGAGGGTGTAGTTTATTGTTTATTTTGTTAATGTTTTTAATTTTCTTAAACATACTCTATCGATTTTGCCCTTTACGAAATGGGTTTATAATAATATCCAGTCATTTTTGACAGGTTAAATGTACAGAATGTTCATTTTGTTTAACGAAAAAGAAGTTTAGAGTGCACTTAGATACGTTTTAAATATTAGGATGCAAACCTCAACAATACTACAAATTTTGGGGTTCAAACTGTCTTTTAGTCATAATAAAATTACTCATTTTTTACTCTCTTAAAAGAAAAAGAAAAAAGATTTATTTGTTAAATGTGAATTGAATTGTAAGTGATAAAATAAAATAAAATAGTAGTATGTGAATTCTTTATTGTCTGGAGGCAAACTTTTCCAAACACAGATCAAACGAAACCAATGGGCCCCGATTGTATTGTTTAATTACTACCTAAATTAATAAGGCCCCTTTTTGAGATGATCATCGAACCCTGATCCCTTTCTCCCCTTAGAGCATCTCCAGCAACTATCCCGTTGATTATATTTAGTTTATATGATATCAATAGATGTCTTTTAGTCTTTAATTTATTCAGCAGATAAACTAAAATAGACTATAATATAAAATAATTAAAATAATAAATGAATTCAAAAAAACTCCAACGACCATATTTAAAATAATAACTATTTCTGTTTCATTCATTTTAATTATTTCACTTTAACAACACATTTGGATAACTATGTTTAAACATTAAATTTTATCTAATTTCATAATAAAATGAAGTTTAAATTTTGTTCTTACCCAAACAAGAAATTCGGTATCTTCTTCTTGCCTTCATCTTCTTCTTCAGCTACTTCTCCTTCTTCACCATTCACATTTTCCTTCTTCTTCAACCATCTCTCCCATTTAAATATATTAAAAATTATAGTCACAATTATAGTCCACCAATTCAAATTTCTTGATATAGTCTTTGTGCCTTGTCGGAAAATTGAATAGACTATATTTAGTCCATCTGTTGGAGCGAGATCTGTATTCTTAGACTAAATATAGTCTAAGATTTATGACTCGGCACTGCTGGAGATGCTCTTACACCGTGTCCTATTTGTTTTGCCTTATCAAGTAAAATTTCATTTTGACATGGATGAATTACATATTCTAGTACATTTTTAAAAATAATTACAACAACAGTACATTCATAAAATAATTATAAAAATAATACATTTTTTCATATTTATTTACAAAATTAATGTAATTAGTATTCGTTTAATTTAGGTGGATCAATCGACATTCTCTCTCTCTATATTTTTATCTCTCTCGCCATTATCTCTCTCTCTCTCAAGTGTCTTTTCCTCAATCTCCATTCTTCATCTTAATTCTCAAGTCGCTTTCTGTTGAAATTACATACACGACTCCCTAGGCATGGCAAATTGTGAATGCAACAGTGGCCACTATTAAAACAAAGAGCCCTTGGGAAGAGAGACCAACCGAAGGAACACAAAGTCATCCTTTGGGAGCCAAATCCACTGTGTGGCCATTGTTGGCAAGTGGGTCAAGAAGTTGAAGTGATGTTGCCAAGCCTTCCAGGAGGACCTGCCGTTGCTACCTTAGATGGACCCCAACATCTAGGTGTTGATTGAACTGCAGGAAACGGTTAATATCATCAACATCGAGAAGAAGAGAAAGGTCATCTTCAATAGTTACTCTGGCAACAAGCTTGTGGATTGGTGCCATACTGAATTCAAGTGTGGGATAAATTACCAAGCGCCAACGGTTGTTCCTGGTGGGGACTTAGCCAAGGTGCAGAGAGCTGTTTGTATGATCTCTAATAATAATGGGTCACTGAGGTAACCAACGTAACCAAACAGTCAAGATATTGATAGTGCAGTTGGTAATCAAACAGTCATACTAAATAGTCATACTAAGGTAACCAAGGTAACCAAACAGTCAAGATATTAATAGTGCAGTTGGTAACCAAACAGTCATACCAAGGTAACCAAACAGTCATACCAAGGTAAAAAAACATTCATACCAAGATAACCAAACCTTCATACCAAGGTAACCAAATTTTCATACCAAGGTAACCAATCCACCTCTACATCTGCAATTTGTTCATAGCGCAGTTGGTAACCAAACCTTCGTACCAAGGTAACTAACCATTCATACCAAGGTAACCAATCCTTCATACCAAAGTAACCAATCCACCTCCACACCTGCAGTTTTTTCATAATACAGTTGGTAACCAAACCTTCATATCAAGGTAACCAAACCTTCATACCAAGGTAACCAAACCTTCATATCATGGTAACCAATCCACCTACACACCTGCAATTTTTTCATAGTGCAGTTGGTAGCCAAACTTTCATACCAAGGTAACCAATTCAGTTTTATTAAGTTACTAAATTATTTTGAATGTAATGTAGTTGGTAGCCAAACATTCATGCAGTTGGTTGCCAAACCTTCAGACTAAGGTAACAGATTCAGTTTTATTAGGTTACAAATTTATTTTTAATGTGATGTAGTTGGTAGCCAAACCTTCATACAAAGGTAACTATTTTAATTTTTGTGGGTAACCAAATCGTCAAAAAAAAAATCATAACAGTAACTTAGGTACTTTCGGAGATTCGCGACGGAGGAGGATGATGAAGGAGATGAGAGGGCGATGAGGGTGGGATCGGAGGCGGCAGAGGCGGAAGAACAGAGGAGCGAAAGATAGGAAGAGGAGAGAAGGGGAGTTGGATCGTCATGAAAAGAGTAGAAGAAGAAGATGACAATCGACGGCGTATGAATTTTTCTGCTTAGATTCGTGACAGAGGCGACGGAGGAAGATGATGACGAGGGAGATGAATATGAAGAAAGAGAAGATAATTTTTTATTTTTTCTCATTTTGATTTGAATTTTGAATTTTGAATTTATTTTTGTTGTTAGATCCCAAATATTTGAATTATTAATTATGGCAGTTATTTTCTCCTTGATTTTAGGTGCTTTGAATTTATTGCGTTATTTTTGTAATTATTTTGTTGATGTACTGATTTTGTAATTACTTTCTTATTGTTGTATAGTACTGTAAAGGATCTTTTTGACATTTATATGGGCCAAACTTTATGGGTTATTTCGCTACAGTTTTAGATTTTCCTAACATTCTAGGTTTTTTTTTGGGTTCTTAACACTAATATACAACAATTAGAAAGTAATTACAATAACGGTGCATCCATAAAATAATTATAAAAATAAGACAATAAATTCAAACCACCTAAAATCAAGGAGAAAATAACTGCCATAATTAATAATTCAAATTCAAATATTTGGGATTTAACAACAAAAATAAACCCATAATTCAAAATTCAAATCAAAAGGAGGAAGAATAAAAAATTATCTTCTCTTTCTTAATATCCATCTCCCTCGTCATCATCTTCCTCCGCCAATATTCATCTCTCTCGTTATCATCTTCCTCCGTCGCCTCCGCCGCGAATAAAACAAATACGTCAATAAAACAAATAGACATTGCACCTTCTCACAGTGTTTACACTGCAGGTAAAAGCTAAGATTGGAAGCAAAGCCTTCGTGCTTACCTTCGCACTCTTCCCAGTAATTACCCAGCTTCTAATAAAGCTTCTGGAGAAAATATATAAGATGAACAAGAAGTAAGTGCAATCGCCACTATGCTCACACAAAAAATAGGTACACACTAGAAATTGACCACCATACTGAATAGAAAAATGAATAAACATCCTCATCCGTCGTGAATTTTCGAAAGTACCTGAGTTACTGTTCTGAATTTTTTTTTGACGATTTGGTTACCCACAAAAACTAAAATGGTAACCTTTGTATGAAGGTTTGGCTACCAACTGCATCACATTTAAAATAAATTTGTAACATAATAAAACAGAATTTGTTACCTTGGTCTGAAGGTTTGGCAACCAACTGCATGAATGTTTGGTTACCAACTGCATGAATGTTTGGTTACCAACTGCATTCCATTCAAAATAATTTAGCAACCTAATAAAACTGAATTGGTTACTTTGGTATGAAGGTTTGACTACCAAATGCACTTGAAAAAACTGCAGGTGTGTAGGTGAATTGGTTACCATGGTATGAAGGTTTGGTTACCTTGGTATGAAGGTTTGGTTATCAACTGCATTATAAAAAAACTGCAGGTGTGGAGGTGGATTGGTTACATTGGTATGAAGGTTTGGTTACCTTGGTATGAAGGTTTGGTTACCAACTGCATTATAAAAAAACTGCGGGTGTGGAGGTGGTTTGGTTACCTTGGTATAAAGGTTTGGTTACCTTGGTTTAAAGGTTTGGTTACCTTGGTATGAAGGTTTGGTTACCAACTGCACTATGAAAAAACTGCAGGTGTGGAGGTGGATTGGTTACGTTGGTATGAAGGTTTGGTTACCTTGGTATGAAGGTTTGGTTACCTTGGTATAGAGGATTAGTTACTATGGAATAGAGGATTGGTTACCTTGGTATAAAGGGTTTGGTTACCTTAGTATAAATGGTTGGTTACCAATTTGATGCAATACACTCTGGCAGTCTATTGAAAGCAAATTACAAAAAGATAGACGTTTTTGGGCTTGAAATCCCAACTGAAGTGGAGGGATAATACACTCTGGCAGCCTTTGATTTATTATTGTGATAAGAAAGTTGAATTTAATCTGGGAGTAAATGTAATTGACGAAAAGCAAAAAAACAAATCAAACCTAAATCAATTTCTCTCTTTGTTCAAAACAAACAAACAAACCCAAATCCCTCCCTCTGTGTTCAAATCCAACCAGACCAAATCCCTCTCTATGTGTTCAACAAACCAAACCCAAATCCCTCTCTCACCATAGGAGATCAAATTGGAAACGCCGGAAGGGGAGATCGTGTGGTGATACAAACAACAATTGTTCTTATTCTATTCATCTCTATCTTCTTCTTTTTCCTTTGGACCTTCGTAGGTAGATGAAGGTGACGACCGAGTTTTCTGGCTTGAGCGAGAGAGAGAGCTATGAGAGATAGAGATAGAGAATGGCGAGAGAGAGAATGAGAATGAGGATAAGGCTGTTGCCAGGGACAGATAATGACGATTGACCCACCTAAATTAAAGGAATTCTAATTGCATTAATTTTGTAAATAAACATGAAAAAATGTGTTACTTTTGTAATTATTTTATGTATGTACTGTTTTTGTAATTATTTTTAAAAATGTACTAGAATATGTAATTCACCCTTTTTTTTTAAGGTCCACAATAGTGAGTGAGATTGAGAATGTAAGTTTAGAATCATCACCACCGTACATCCACTGTGAGCCCAGAGGATCTCAGCAGGCTTAATTTGTAAGTGGGTAATGGGCCGTCTTAAATGGGTTGTGCATTTTAATCCTTACATGAGGTAAATAGGCATATGTGCCAAACCGTATATACCTAGTTACCTACATACAACCAAAATAA
The DNA here is from genome assembly GCA_020205555.1 of Panax stipuleanatus. Classification (NCBI taxonomy): domain Eukaryota; kingdom Viridiplantae; phylum Streptophyta; class Magnoliopsida; order Apiales; family Araliaceae; genus Panax; species Panax stipuleanatus. Next base: position 159,842,285 of record CM035118.1, on the reverse strand, counting down.
AGCAAATTTTATTCATTTTTAATGTTTTCTACCAATGCCCCTACCGGTCTCACTGGATCAGGAAATATAGGTGAAAAACTATTGGGTCAACAATATGTACTTTTTTATTTAATCATTATTATTTCTTTCAAAAAGAAGTAAGAAGTCTAAGTATTACTTTCTTAACAGTCCTTCTCCGACGACCAGTCTTTGTATATGTATTCAAATTATATTTAAATTATTATATTTTATAAAAATTTTAGTTAAAATAATTATTATACATTTTTTGAAAGACAATAAGAAAAAAAATTGGATCGATCGACCGATCGCCACCGGCGCAGATCAGCCTAGAATGATTGCTTTCTTAAACTTTGTTGTGTGTTTATTTGTATTTTTCTTTGAATTGGATTTTTTTCTAACTCATTAGTTCAAGGGTTTATTTATGTTACTATTAAGCATACAATGTATCCTTACAATATATTTAATAAAGTAGGCTTTAATTGATAATAATACAATAATATTGACACTGTATCCTAATATTTAGGTTATAATTCTAATTACTAGGTTTCTTTGATTTATTAACATGGCTAATTAGTATAAATTTATCTCATTCAACTTACTGTAAATACATTATAAATAGGATTCAGATTACTCACCAAGTTACACTTGAAAAAAGATTTACAAGTTAACTATGAATCAACAACGTATTCTCTTAAACTAATTGTTTTTTTAAAGAGACGACCTTACTAGATAAAAGATAAATACAAAAATAATTGTCAACACAATTGTGTACTACTAAATGAAAAGGTACAAAAATGCGTCTCATATATAAATTCTAAAACAAACAAACTTGTACTTAAATAATAAAGTAAATAAACAATATCTCAACGTTTTAACATGTAGTTAGATTACATTATACCTGGGAAGATCAATCCACAGAAAAGGAAAAAATAAAAGAAAACTTATAATATGACTAAAATGGGATGAGTCGAGACATCTAAGATTGACCGCTGCCCTGCCCTGCCCTGCCCAAGTTTATCTGAGAGCTAGAAAATCTAAACCGGATGTGAATCCATGCTATTCATCAGTCCTGTCAAGTCATGTCATCTAATCAAACCTGAGCTTGAGGAAAATAAAATAGGATAGGTTAGCATAAAGTTAACTTTAGCTATACATGCAGGTTAAGATGTAATCTGTATCTGCGTGTTAATATTATATTGATGCGTATTAATATTGTATTCGTCGATTCACCGGATTGTAACCAAATAAAATGCTCACAATTTCATTTGACAACTGGCAAAAGGATTATGACTAGATTTTCATTGTATTAACATTTACCCAATTTCATTCACAGTTCCAGTGCTTGCTTCTATGAAAAGATGATGATATAAACTCCCTCCCGGATTCCTTCTTGAACACTAAAATATTCCCCCCCAAAAATAAAACAATTACAACCAGAATATATTTTGAATTGCCAAACAAAACTGTGACATAAGCTGGGAATCGGAATATTATATTTAAAAATCCAAAAGTCGAGCTATCAGAACATAAACGGTGTCGGGGAGAATGCCGGCATGATTGCTTGAATTGAAGCTCGCCTGAAAAATTGAACCAGACACAATCAAATAACCGCAACACAAATTAATAGCTTAAGAACACCGAAGGACTAGTAAATGTTTGATATAGTTAGGAAAAGAGATATATATATAGAGAGAGAATTACGCATAGTCGTCCGACCGGCGGTTTCGGACGTGAGATCTTGGCGTCGGTGAAACTTTCCGCTTCAGATTTCTTTCGGATCCGGCGGCGGCGGCTGCTCGATTACCTCTCTCCACCACCACGCCGGCGTTGTCCTCGGAAATGGCGTTGAGAGAAGGCCGCCAATCTGCGGCGGAGCCGGATTTCGACGCGGCCGTTCTCCATCGTTTAGTGCTGCGGTGATGGCGGTTTTCCGGAGGAATGGAAGGTGGGACAGTAGGCACGAGGGATCTCGTATCGTCGGCGGCCGGCGGCAACGAGGAAGTTTTGTAGAAGGAGCGACATGGAGCACAACAGGTGACAAATTCTAAAAGGAACTTCATGTTATAGGGTTAAAGGGGTAAGGAATCTAGCATTGATGAATATGCATTAGATCCCTCCCTCCTCCTGTGGATTTTTGTTTACATTTCTTTTTGTTGATAGAAAGTGAGCCTTTTATATAGAGAAGTTGTGATTTAAAAAATATAGAGAAGTTGAAATTTAATGAGTAGTAATGTGTCAAGGTCAGGGCTTCTTGTCCTTATCTCAAATACCGGTAGTCGTTTTTTTTTATTATTAATTAAATGTAACTTTTCACATTTTGCAAACTTATTTAAATTTTTAAACCAGATATAAATGTGTGACACACTTACCAATATTAATTAATAATTTTATAAGTCTATACTCAAATAAATAAGATTCATAAGAATATTAAATTAGAATTTCTTAATATGTACCCTATGCTAAGTACACAGTTCAAAAAAATATTTTCTTAAATTATATGTATATTCCTTTGAACTTGGTACATGTTAACGCCAAGATCCATCCACGCGTTTCAATCATCAAAGCACTCATATCCATGCTAGAATCCACTTTCATATGGGATTAGGGTTCCCCCGTGTATCTCTGTTAGAATAGGATAATAGCAAATCTCCCAAGACATAGAAAGTCCAATCAATAACTAATTCCTCTTTCCAAAAATAGAATCTCCATATAATTAGGAGTTATCTCCCAATATAGTCCAACTGGACCCAATCATGGCCCAACCATGGCCCAACCGAAGCCAAGCCCAATCCGGGTCTTGGTCCTCAAATATTCAAGCCCCAACATTGCCCCCAATCTTTCACTAAATAGAACATTTGATGGAAGAGTATAAAGACTATAGTCCATCCATGCAAATCTGTTCAACCCAACTGTTAAGAATTGACATTCTTTGACCGAGCCCAACAAGACTAAGAATTGAGACCCTCTGACCGAGCCCAGCCCAAGGAATAAACCACTTAACATTGGCCAACCTCACATGGCCCAACAATCTATAATTAGCTCACACAAGAAACCGGAGCAACCCAAACAGCCCCCCAAAACTAAAACTCTTCACCTCCTTGCGCGCCCCATTACACCCCCCATTTCAATCATTTTCCTTACCGAGTTTCAAAATATTGCATTTCTCTCTCCCAACTCTCCTTATCCAGCAAAACAGCTACCCCTCTCTGTCCAGTCTTCGAAGCTCTAGCAATGGCGTCCCCCAACAATTCTCCTGGATCTGACCCCATCATCACCGTCCCCATTATTGCCATCCCCCTTTCATCCATTTCGGCCTCAACTGTACCCGTCACTGTCTCCTCCACGGCTCTGACTACCATCCCTGCTGCCATCACCACCGATGCCACCACCGTGGCCACCACTAGTCAAACCACCCCCCCACCAGACGAACCAGCAAAAACAGACCACGAAAAGGCCCAACGCGAATACTCTGACGTGGCCCAATTCCCACAAATCAACACCCCATCTCGACTTACGGATGATGCCATGGATGTCATTCGCACGAGCTACCAGATTTCGGCCACCCACACCCTAAAAGCCCCGATGGCCACCGACCGGATGTACCACACTACCGACGGCTAGACCGTCGTCCCACTGACCTTGATGGAGAAAGGAGTTAGGTTTCCCCTCCACCCGTTTATCCTAACCCTCCTCGAGTTTATTGGCATCGGCTTCAGTCAGCTGGTGCCAAACTCATACATCCACATTATTGCCTTCATAGCCTTTTGCAGCGAAGCCTAAGTGCATCCTTCAATTGACTTTTTCTTCAACCTGTTCAGCCTGGCAGGAACCCGCGAACCGAGCCTCAAGGTCCTCAGCAAAATCCCTAAACAAGCCGAACACCCCGCCGGAAAGACTAAGACGACTCCTGATGAACGCCCCTTCCAGCAACAAAAACTGGTACACGGACTGGTTCTTCGTCCGAGGGCTGGATACACTTCAACTGCCGAACTGGGCCTCTCACAGACGAGCCAACGTTTCCCTAAGGGACATCCCTCCCAAAAGATTCAGGGAGATCACCAAACTCATCCCGAAGTTGCCCCAGATAGAATGGAACTTCACCCTGCTAACCAAGCAAGCTTGGCTCTTCAACCATCAATGTAAGTTCCCGAATTTCTTTTACCTTAATTACCCAACATTACATAACATCATCTAACCCTCTAATCCTTTCCTTAACTCTGCAGTATCCCTCATCAGACCGACCACCACTGAAGTACTCGATCCGGAAGAATATCTTGCGGGCAAGCAATCCGTCGAAGCTTTCGAAGCGCCAATCATTGTCGACCCTCCTGCCGAAGGCCAAACCTCCAACATACACATTACCGAACCGGCCGAAGACGACGTCCCAGAAGTCTCTTTAAGAGTTAGGCACAAAAGAAGAGCTTCCAAAAGAACACAAAGCAAAACCAACCAACCGCCAATCATACCCAAGAACATTATTGACCTGCCGGCAAGCGAGCGAGCCCAAATTCTTCGAGTCAAGCAAAGACATGCCAAAGTCAAGCCTCTGACTGTCGATGACTTGCGAGTCTCCTCCTCCGAAGCCCAGATCCCTACTACCGAAGTCAACACCAACCTTGCAATGAACCAAAGCCAGAAACGCAAGGAAGTAGAGAATCCAGCATCCGACCTGCCAACCAAGAAATCCTATTCCGAGAAACCTTCCTCTTCACACCAACCTCCCCCAATCCATCAGAAGAAAGGTCTGCTCAAAGGTCCTTCTATTCATATGATGCCCAATCCAACTCGATTGATTCCCTCAACAGCTTCCACCTTCCTGCCGACGACCATCATTACAAAGGCATGTCGTACGACGCCCTTGTACTGACCGGCTTCATGCAACAATGCAAGGTAACCTTTCTTAACCCCTATCAGTTGATAACGCTATCTCAATACTATTCTTTCTTAACCCTCATTGATCCTTTCAGGCCAATGCTACGTGGAGTCGGGTAACCAGGAGATGGGACGAACGTGAGGTTGAAGGGGTTCGGCTTAAACAAGAGATAGAAACACTCAGAGCCGCTCTACTCATCGAACAATCTGCTCATGCCGAAGCTGACCAGGCCAACAAACACCTTCAGGCCGAACTCTCCAGCCTTCGGAACGAGAACTCTAGCTTAAAGGAGTACGCCGATCGGATGGATTTAAAGTGTCAAGCGCTCCTGGAGAAAGTTGAAGCTGATAAGGCTGAGATATATCAGCAAAAGCAGGACAATACCGACCTCAAACTTCAAATTTTCGACTTGACGAAGCTGGAAGAAGACGCCCGTCAGTCATATACTATTCTGGAGAAGCAATTATCTGAGATCAGAGCCTCCTAGCCAACCATCACCGAAGAGCTTCGACTTCAAGTCATCAAAGAATATCGAGGATCGGTTGAGCTGAATGCTGAAATAACCAAGATGTTCTTTGAGGGGTATGAAGCCTACCGAAGAAAGGGCAAAGCGAAGATGCTCGAACACTGCGTCAACCCGGCCTTGTTTGATACTGACTCTTAAGATGACACCGAAGAGGGAACAAATGATTACCCTTCTTCTTTAGAATAAGAGTCTTTCATGTAAAAATCAAAAATTTCCTGTAATCGTAAAATTATCAATGAAAAATGTCTTATTTTTTCACTTCGTTTCCTGAACTGCCTGCACGTTAAGCATATATAACATTCAATCCATGAAATAATCACAAACAATTAAAGCATAAAAATACTTTATGCCCCCCGGGGCTAAACAAATCCAACCTTAGACCTCTGGTGACCTTCTCTCCGAGAGCCGAAGATTCACCAGGAATATTCACTTCGCTACGCAGAGACGAAGGAACCCAACCTTAGTCCTCTGGAGAACTTCTCTCCGAGAGCCGAAGTTCATCCAGGAATATTCACTTCGCTACGCAGAGACGAAGGAACCCAACCTTAATCCTCTGATGACCTTCTCTCCGAGAGCTGAAGTTCATCCAGGAATATTCACTTCGCTATGCAGAGACGAAGGAACCCCACCTTAACACTCTGGAGAACCTCTCTCCGAGAGCCGAAGTTTATCCAGGAATATTCACTTCGCTACGCAGAGACGAAGGAACCCAACCTTATCACCAAAAGGCTAGTCCGCTGGTCGGACAGGCAACATCTGATCCGCTGGTCGGACAGACACAATATGGTCCGCTGATCGGTCAGATATAAAACCAACACACAGAGCAACATTGTTGGAGAAAATATGCTTCTTTTATTGATGAATCCCTGGCGCTATTACAAACACTTGACTCTGACTTCTGCCCTACTGAGAATCCTACTCTACTGAAGATATCTTCCTACTGGAAGTATTTCCTGAGTCTGTCTGCAAGCCAAGTATTCTGGATGTCTGACCCATCCATTGCTCGAAGTCGATAGATGCCAGGCTTCGGTACCTCAACGATCTCATATGGCTCTTCCCAGCTCGACATCAGTTTTCCCTGATTCTGAGGCATAGAAGCTTCCACTTCCCGAAGAACAAAATCCTCGACCTCGAACCTTCTAAGTTTTACTCCTTTATTATAGTGCTTAGCTACCCTTCGCTAATAAGCGGTGAGCCTCACCAGGGCAGCTTCTCTGACCTCATCCAGTAGATCTAAGTTGGACCAAAGACCATCTTCGTTGAACATCTCTTTACACTGGCTGACCCGAAGAGAAGTAGAACCGATTTCCACTGGTACTAGAGCATCTGTTCCATAGTTCAACCGAAACGGAGATTCTCCAGTAGTGGACCGAGGTGTGGTCCGATATGCCCATAGAACACTGAGCAATTCTTCGGGCCATCTTCCTTTTGCTTCATCAAGCTTTCTCTTGATCCCATTTAACAGAGTCCTATTTGTAACCTCCACTTGCCCATTCGACTGAGGATGTGCTACTGAGGTCTTCCTATGCTGAATGCCAAGTTCTGCCAGAAATGCTTCGAACTTCGATCCCACGAACTGTCGACCATTATCCGAAACCACTGCCATTGGTATGTTGAACCGAAACACAACACATTCCTTCAGAAACTTTAAGCACTCCTGTTCTGTAATCATCTTGAGTGACTTAGCTTCCACCCACTTAGTCATTTAGTTAATGGCAACAATGACGAAGCTAACTTATCCCTCAGCCTTCGGTAACGGGCCCAGTATGTCCACCCCCCATATAGCAAAAGGAATGGGCGAGTATAACTCTTCTGGCTGCTGATGCGTGATCGGGCTGTTTAGCTGGCACTTCGGACAATTTTTCACATACTCAGTCGCTTCCTTGAAGATTATAGGCCAATAATATCCCTGCCGAAGTACTTTATAAGCCAATGACTTCGCCGCCATATGATCTCCACATATCCCCTCATGAACTTACCGAAGTGCGTACTCAGCTTCGGATGGAATCAAACATTTCAACAGTGGTGAAGAGTACGCCCTTCAATAAAGGTCCCCATCTATCAGCATAAAGTTCGCACTTCTATGCTTTATTTTCCTTGCTAGCAGTCTATTCGAAGGTAGTATACCATCCGCTAGATAGTCTAGATATGGAGCCATCCAGCTTGTTGACCGTTCCAGACACATCACCTCCGTATGCTGAACACTCGGCTTATTCAAAATTTCCAAGTAGACCGATCAGCTGAATGTGCTTGTTTCGGTCGTAGCCAACTTCGCCAGTGCGTTGGCTAGTGTGTTGTTTGATCGATCTACCCCTTGAAACTCAAAGGACTAGAACATTTGAAGCCGATCCTTTGTTTCTGCCAAGTACTTTACCATTCTGGTCCCACGAGCTTCATATTCCCCTGAGATATGCTTAAATACCAGCTGCGAGTCACTAAACATAACCAGCCTCTGCACTTCAAGACTCTTTGCTAACCGAAGTCCTGCCAGAACTGCTTCGTACTCAGCCTCATTGTTCATGGCCTTGAACCCGAACTTGATTGCCTGCTGAACCTTGAACCCTTTGGGACTGATCAGAATGACGCCAGCCCCGCTAACGTCCGAGGTAGTCGACCCATCTGTGTATATGGTCCAAGAGTTCTGTTTTGGCTGAACCACTGCAACTGTCCGCTCTGCCCCTTCGGCTGGTTCCATGCTATCATCCGTTTCGGAGAAGGAACACTCCACCACAAAGTCTGCTAAAGCCTGCCTTTTGATGGCTGTCCGAGGATGATACTCCAGGATAAATTGGGATAACTCCATGGTCCATGCTGCTAACCTTCCTGAGACCTCTGGCCGACCCAAGACCTTCTTCAACTGTTGATCCGTATATACCACTATTAACCAACCCTAGAAATATTGCCGAAGCTTCCTGCTGGCTATCACTAAGGCATAGACAAATTTTTCCAGGTTCGGATACCTTGTTTCTGCGTCCCTGAGGGAGTGGTTTATGTAATAAACCAGGTGATGCTTACCACCGATCTCCCGCACCAATACAGCTCCTACCGCCAACTAACTTGTCGCCAAATACAAGTACAACGGCTCTGTAGGAACGGGTTTCACCAGCAAAGGAGTCGAATACAAATACCTCTTTATTTCCTGAAAAGTGTCTTCACATTCTGATGTCCACTGGAAGTTCTTCGCGTCCTTCGGCCCTTTCAAAGTATCAAAAAATGGCAGACACCTCTCTGCTGATTTGGGCATGAACCTCCTCATGGCTGCAATTCGACCCGTTAGATGCTGAACATCCTTGTACGATTGGGGAGACTTCATATCCAATATAGCCTTGATCTTCTCCAGGTTTGCTTCTATCCCTTTTTGGCTGATCATGTAGCCTAAGAATTTCCCTGCTCCCAATCCGAAGGTGTACTTTGTAGGATTCAGCCTCAAATTATAGTGCCGAACTGTCTGGAAGAAGTTCTCCAAGTTTCTAAATGGCCTCGGACTGACATGCTTTTGACGATCATGTTGTCCACATAAACTTCCATGCTCATCCCCGGCTAGTTTCTGAAGACGTAGTTCATCATCCTCTGGTAAGTGGCTCCCGCGTTCAGCAATCTAAAGGTCATCTTCTTGTAGGCATATACCGACCGATGCGTGATAAATGCAGTCTTCGATATATCCTCTTTACACATCGAGATCTGATGATATCCCGAGAATGCGTCCATGAAGCTGAGCAGAGCATACCCCGAAGTGGCATCGATGAGTTGATCGATATGTGGCAGAGGGTAGAAGTCCTTCGGGCATGCCTTGTTCAGATCAGTGTAGTCAATGCAGACACGACACTTGCCATTCTGCTTCTGAACCAGTACTACGTTAGCCATCCACTACGGGAGTCTATTTTAAAAATAAAATCTGCTATCAGCAACTTTGCTATCTCATCGTCAATTATCTTGTGCCTCTCTGGGGCGAAGATCCGCCTCTTCTGCCGAACCGGATTTTTTGCTGGATCCATGTGAAGCCTGTGCTCGACAACTTTCAGATCCACCCTTGGCATGTCACTGGGGACCCACGCGAAGATGTCTGCATAGCTCTGTAGCAGCTCCACCAAGTGGGTCCGAAAGGGTTCTTATAACCCTGTCCCGATCTTCAATGTTTTGTCTGGCCTCCCTGGTATGACCGATGACCGATGGCTCCTACCGGCATGACCGATGGCTCCTGGCTGCTCTATATGAAAGGCTTGATCTCTATCGCCATTGTCTGCTTCTGCTTGCTGACCCCTACCCCCGAAGTGATTAGCGAATTTCGGTAGCACCTCTTTGCCAAATCGAGGTCACCGGCTACTTCTCTGACCCCATGCTGAGTAGGAAACTTGATCTTGAAGTGGGGTATAGAGGTCACTGCTTGGAGGGCCGTCAGAGTAGGTCTTCCCAAGATGGAGTTGTAAGCCGAGTCCACATGCACCACATAGAATCGGCACATGATTTACACCTGCTGTGGAGCTGTCCCAAAGATTACCAGCAGCTCAATGGTTCCAGCAACTTTGACTGGCTCATTGCTGAAGCCGTATAACGGGGACTCCTATCCGATCTCCATCTTTCTCCCATCCAGACTCATCCTCTGGTAGGCATGGGCTTATAAGATATCCACTGATGACTCGTTGTCTATCATCATTTTTTTCATGTCAACCGACCCCACCTGTGCTGTGATCACTAGTGCTCCTTCATGCGGATCGATTGGTTCTGAGGGGAAGTCTTCGTCTGTAAATGATATAACCGAACCCGGGTAAGGCCTTTCGCGTCTCACGGGTTGGTCGGCCACTGACATCAACGAATCCAGATAGCCCCGTCGCTTCTTACTGGAGAGCTTTCCCATCATACTGCTAGTGATGACGTCCACCATATGGCGAGCCCCTTGAGTCTGGTTCTGCTGCGGTTGCTGGTCTGCCTGGGTCAGAGCATTAGTTGTCTGTTGTGCCTTCGGGGCTTCCCTCCCAGACACAAATTGGATTAGACTCGCATGTTGTACATTCTTCTCAATCAGTTCCTTCAGGCCCCAAAAGTCTTCGGTATAATGCCCCATACATTCATGGTAGTCGCAGTATCTGTGGGGGTTTCCCATACCGGGCCTGAAGTCATCATCCGACTTCTGATAGCCAGGCTATTTTTTCAAGTGCTGTAGGATGGTGGGTCGACAGGTGTTAAGCAGAGTGTAGACTCTCTGGTCTTTATCTTTTGACGGGGGAGGGCGGCTCCCTCCCGAACCTTTGTTGTTGTCGTACCGCTTCTGATAGTTACTCGATTTGTCATTCCCGTTTCTCTTTGAATTCCAGTTGGGCTTACCTTTTTCTTTCTCTTTGTCTTTGGGCTTCTCTGTAGAGCCTCGCTTCAGACTTTCCATGGCCTTTTCTGTAACGATTGAGAATTTTATATATTAATTATAAATATTTATTGAATTAAATAAATATTTTATTAAATTTATTTGTTGAGTAAATAAATAAATTAAGTGATTATTGTGGACAATTTAATTAAGTGCTATATGTTTAATTAAATTGATATGTTAGCAATGGTGTAGCATAATTTAATTTAATTGAGAACAATTCAATTAAATTTAATATTATGTGCTAAGTGTTAAGAATAATTGTTACATGAATTATGTTTAATAAATGAATTAAAATTGTGTGACAATTTGGTATTATGTGAATGTTAGTTTATTTAATTGAATTAGAGTGTTGTAATTTAATTAAATAAGTGTGGTATTTAATCTATGGATTAAGGATTTATTAAAAGAGTGGAAAAGAGTTTTAAATGATTTTACCAAGCAAAGCCCTTGTGCTTGTTTAATCTTATTTCTTCCAAACAAAGCCTTAGCACTAAAACTTATTTTTTTAACTAAGAGTTTGCCAAATATGGCCTTGGGCTTTTCAAATTTTGTAACCTATGTTATTAATAAGAATTAATATGGTTATAAGTATTATATTTATTATTTATAAGTTACATATATTATGTATGTATATGTATATTATAATATATGTCAGATAATTAGTACGTTAGTTTTACAAATAAAACAAAGAAAGAAAGAAGAAGAAGGTTAGAGAGAATTGTCAAAGAAGAAGAAGAGAGAAGAGGAAGAAAAGCTATAGAAGGCAAAAGAGGATCATCATCTTCATCATCTCTTCTCTTTAATCAAACCTAGTAAGATTATAATCCTAACTCTTCTAATTGTAAAATCAATTTGTATTCATATGTGATGTTTTCTCTTTGTCAAGCTAGGTTTTCATGATTATGAAATTATATGTATATATGAATTTCATATGTTTTCATATGTAATTGTATGCCATGAAAGTATTTTCAAAATACAATTGTTGTAAAAACAAGTTCTCAAGCATGTTCTTCTATATGTTCATAGTTTTGAAAATCTATGTAAAAATATCTTTGTAAAACTTCATGATTTTGTTATGAGAATGGGATATGTATGTATATATGTTTACATGAGAGTTTCATAGTGGTTTAAGAATTTCAATTCACAAGTATATGATGAACACCATGAAATTCATGTTCATAGTGATAGATTATGTAGTTTCGTTGAAAATTATTCTTAAATCCTTGATGTGAGCATGAGATATGTGTAATATGTGATATAACATGATTATATAGTTGTATTAGCAATTCAAATCATGAATTTTTGATAAACAATAGGAATCGTGTTCATAGTATTTTTCTTTGAGTCAATTTCTGAAAAAAAAATTGCTTTTGAAACTATCAAAATTGATGTTGATTATGAGTTATTTTTAAAATTGATTAAGTGTTATGTTAGTATGTTAAGAATAGAAGTGATTACAATTGGAATCACTTGAATTGGATGAAAAACGAATTCGTAGTAGCAATTTTCGTCAAGAACGCTTAAAATTGTGTTTTTCTTCGAATTCCATGAAATCTTGGTTGTGATTATGTGGTTATATGAAAATTTTATGTTATGAGCATGTTAATAAGCTTAAAATATTGTTTGTCACAAGTTTCATGTTTGTCATGTTGGGAAAATTCGAATTCGGTGTGACGGAGTAAGCCAAATTGGCTTATTTCTCCACCAGTTCGCGAACCATGTAGTGCACCAGGGAGAGGACCCGCCCCAGTGGGTGTTTTACACTATAGGGACCCGCCCCAGCGGGTAAAGCTGCTGTCCGAGATTTTTGGTTTTTGCTTGTTGAGTTTTTATGCCCCGTTTGTTTAGCTAACTTGTTTCTATGACTTGAAAAGTGGAATATATAATAAGTTAACATGTTTTTGATGTGTTTAAGTTTGATTGAAGTATTATGTGAATATGTTACATGTGTGTGTGTGTGTGTGTTACTTTCCTAAGGTACACAACACGGTTCATTGAGTTATAAACTTATGAATGTATGCCGTGAGTATAGACTCACGCACTTGACTAGTTAGCAACCAATGAGGTAAATTACATTGAGAATTGGACTTAGATATGAAATTCGATGATTTAAATGTTGTAGTGGGATACTAATAGATGGTTTAAATATAATATAAATGTGTAGAGTGTTTGTGAAGTGGTTGTAATTGTGTTTCAAGTGTAGCTTGCGCTTAAGGCAAGTCTTCTAAACCTTAAACTCGTTAACGTTAAGCAAGTTTCCTATCTCTAAACTTATCATTGTGCAAGTTTTCTAATGAAGCAAGTTTCCATTTTGAACTCGTTGATTACTTTGTTCGAGCTTTGTTGTATTCTATTATTCCTAATGCTCATATATTGAAGTATTATTAGGATATTGTAATCTTGACTTAGCTGTTCAAGCAAGATTTACTTATTCTTTCAATTGCTTTGAGTTACTTCTAAAGCATGCCTATCTATTATAAAGTTTATTGTCATATCTTGTAATTGGTTTATGATTCTTGTATTCTTGAACTATTAAAGTGTTGTGAGTCGATTCAACTACTCCTAGTTGATGATAGTTAAAACTCCAAAGTTCCCTTATCTATCCAAATCAAACTTTCTTTGGTGCGGACTTGAATTCAATTACTGAGAATGAACAACCCTATTTATTAGGGGATATTTATGCGAAAGCGTTAAGATGGTTGTGCACAATTCATGGTACAAAGGGTTGATCCCCCTAAGTACGAGTTAAAGGTCCATAGTCTTATTGACTGTTAAAAGTTTAAATAGAAATATTTATAACCTAGGACAATAGTTCAAGGTCTTATGACCCTCAGATGATTCTATATTCGAATTCTATGTATTGATGAAAGAATTATAATTCAATTCTTTATATTAATGAAAGTAAATTTATTCAAACTCTTTTGAAACGATTCACTTATGTCATATCACTGTTGTATTTTCAAGTGAGCTTTTGTTTGCTCACTCTTGCATGTTTTACCACCACTTGCAGTTGAGAACAAGAATGTTGACATACCGTCAACAAGTAAAGGAAAAGGAAAGATGAATAAGTGAAGGCTTGTTATATCAAGTTTCTATTGTAATAAGACTTTGTTGATTATGTTTTACATATCCGCATTTGTTTGATTGATGTTAAGGTTTAGTTAACCCTGGGATTTTTTTGTTTTGGACAAGTTGTATTCCTTTATCAAGGAAGATGTTATTTAAGTATTATGAAGGTTGTAATTTACTTTGCAATTCTTTATGGTTGGGTAGATGTATGTTTTAGTTAGAAAGTGAACACCAAATCATGTGAAAACGAAGTATCCAAATTTGGGGGTGTCACAGGTTGGTATCAAAGCTATAGGTATGAACCTTAGGTAGGAGAAAAACTTTAGGTAGTAGCCTTATAGGAGGATCGAAAAGATAGTGATGATAGGTAAAGATAATAAACTACCTTATGTGCTATGTGTTTACGTTTAGGTATTCGAAGATTGACGATTCGATATCACGTAATAATAAACTTTAAAATTCTTTTGTCAAGATGACGAACATTGGAGGATCCAATCAGGCTAGGGAGGATATACCTCAGGTTCCTAGAGAGGAAGAGCCCCGAGACATCCATGTGGTCTAGGAGCAGCTGGTTAGGAGAAATTTCATAAGGGGGGGAGGTTGTAAGATCCCAAATTTTATGAATAAGATTTAATTTTCTTTATATATTATTTTGAAATAGTAAGGTGTTGGTTTGATAAATGTGATAAGTTATGGGTGAGATGTGCAAAGTTTACAAAGTAAGCAAGTGATTATAAAATACTCGTTGTGTCGGAGAATATTCGTTTGGTCGAGGAATATTCTTTCTGTCGGAGAATATTCGTACGACGGCGCAGTCATTGGTGGACTCCACAACGGAATGAATGTTGGATATAGAAAGCGACAGAAGTAACCTTTTTATAAAAATAACGACAAAACTGTTACCGTTAGTACTGTTAAAATATCCGGTGGTTAAAATACAGTAATACGTGGTGTTGCACAATAGCACACAGTATTGCACAGTATTTTAAATTATTGATTCTTACGTAGGAAGACACTTACTCAATTATTATTACAGTAATTACTGTTCAATATGTTATATTATTGATTCAATAATTGCATAATATTTTATTGGTTCAATATTTGCTACGTTGATATTTTATATCAATAAGTGCTAATTTGCTATTTTATATTAGTGATTCAATAATTGTCATTGCACACTATTTTAAATTATCAAATTAATAATTCATATTATTTGAATAATATTATTAGATAGCATTATTAGCAATGTCTAAGGAAGTTCTGTCTTGGAAATGAGTTGATTAATTGCGCGCCAGTAAGGAGAAATCCTTATCGGAAGGCCCCCTCTTTCATGGGAACGACCTGGTTGTTAATATTGTAGTTCTGTAATATTATTTGTGAATAATTAATTTTTGATATATATAATAAGAAAATATTTATTCAATGTGGATTTAAACGGAGAAATTTTTAACATATGACATTTGTTGAAAGTTGGTATTTTATCTTTTCCGATAAAATAATTCATTCAAATATATTGTTATAATATTATATTATAGTAGTATGATGTGATTATATAATAGTATGATTTTTATAATTAGAATGGTAACATTATTATAGTAAATTCATGGTATAAAAATTAAACGAGGTGGAAGAGTGCAAATTGAATTTGAACTCTGATGATGTAAACAATGATGTCATCGGAGCGATGAGGTAGGCAAAGATGTCATCGGAGCGATGAGGTAAGCAATGATGTCATAGAATCGATGATGTAAGCGATGATGTCATAAATTATGACGAAAAGACTATTTTACCCTTACGCTGCCGAGCCTATAAATAGAAGCTCATTTTTTCATTATTTCTCACCAATTCACTAAAGCTATAGAGAGAGAAAGTATAGAGAGAATAAGAGAGAAAAAAAAGAGTATTCTGCTATTACACTAGTGCAGTCTCCAAATTTTTAAGGTAAGGGGTATTATTTCTTTCGTATTTATGAAGAGAGTTATTTTCTTTCAATACTCGTTAGGGTTGTTATTCCATTCTTTATTATTCTGTTGGAATAATCTGTCTACGTGGACTACCGCATGCATGGTGAAAACCTGTTGTTATTCCATTCTTTATAATTCTGTGGGAATAACCTGTCTACGCGGACTACCGCATGCTTGGTAAATAACTCTTCGTATTCAGTTGCTATTAAATTATGAAAATAATCTGTCTGAGCAGACTACCGCCTGACGGGTCAAAATCCAATTACAGTTTCGTATATTGTTTCATTTCAGATTGCTAACCCTAAACTTAGTACAGTAAGTATTGCTTCTATAATTCCTGAAATGATCAGAAATTTCTTGAGTTTTGCACTTCATCTAATATCATTTCACTGGAATATTGGTCTGAACTTTCTTGTGAAATTTTTATCTTTTTCATGTCGAGTTACTATTCATGGCGTACTATTTACGGTAAAAAAAATATTTTTTTTCTTCCAAATCATCTTTGATTGGATCCAGGTTTTGATCTTCATTCTTGAACTCTGGATAAATTCTCTAATATTTATCCTTTATCTCACTGGATTCGTTATTCGTATTATTTTTCATCATCCTCAGTCCTAAGTGGTGATATAACTGAATATTTTTGGCCTGTAGTGCAAAGATGAATGATTACTTGATGAATATCTTTGGCCTGTAGTGCAAAGATGAATGATTACCTGATGAATATCTTTGGCCCGTAGTGCAAAGATGGACAGGTATTGAGATGAACATGACCAACTGGTGATACAAATGAATATTTTTGGCCCATAGTGCAAAAGATGAATATTTGATTCGAGATGTATATTGATTGATGTTACAGGGATAAAATATTGACGATGGACTTTTAAATCAAAAAAGATAGTAGACATCATTCTCTACTTAACTCTTCTAATGAATTGATATTTTCGCTGCGAATATTTATCTAAAACGTGTTGTCCATAATATTTTATCTGATTTATTGAAGGCTAACGATAATTTATTTTTCATTATCTTAGTCATAATATTCTTTTCCGGGCTAGTTGAGCTCACCCTTTTTTTCCATTGTTTTCTTCAAGAAATGAGAATATCGTAGGTACTAGGGGGAATGGAGTGATGGTCCGAGTTAGAGCTGTAGAAGTCCTCACTATTTTTTTTTAAAATAGTGTGATAATAAATGTAATGAGGACTTAGTTTGAATTTTTATATTTTCTATATGTCTGTATTGACACTCACAGTTGTGTGGTCGTATTTTGCACGACCGTTTGATATGAAAGATTGTATTTGGATTCTGTACCATGTATTTGGCGACTCAGAATGGGTTGAGTATTGAACCTATTTTGGGGGCGTCACAGCCTCAGTGTAGTCATAGTAGTCCATCAGCCTATCATAAGTCTGGCTATGCTCATACGGGTCGTCCGTCCCATCATAACTCTCTATGTACGACAGCTTCTTGGAAAGGTTTGCTTTTTCCCGAAGGATTTCTGCTGAGAACGGCGAGGCCTTCTTTCCCAAACTGACTTTTCCTTGTTGAGCCTCTATCAACTCCTTCTGCATATCCTCCAGCTTTCTAGTCAGCATCTCAATCCCTGCAAGGGCTGGGTCGGAATTCTTCTTCGGAGATACTCTCTCCTTTTGATCCTTCCGATCCCAGTGGTCTCTGCGATCTATCTCATCCTCCCAGCAGGTCCGGGGGGGGGGGGGGGGGCTTCCGTAACCTCTCTCATCCTCTCGGCAGGTCCCGGGGGGGGGGGGGGGGGCTTCTATAATCTCTGTCTTTGTTCCGCCGAGGGCTATCCTGGTGATTGCCCTTCGGCTTCTGCACTATGCTTCGGCCTCCTGATGAGACCTTTTCCCGTGGGGGCTCACTCTTCTTTGATCTCTGCGACCGTTGTCTCCCGAACGGCCCTCTCGTGAATGGCTTCTATGCCTTTGCTTGTCGCGCTGGGGGCTGTTGGAGCGGTGTGCTCTCGAACGCCCCTCGGATCGCCGACCTTTAGATCTGCTTCTATCGCGAGAGCGGCTCCGAAGCCTACTCTCGGTTCTTCTCGTAACATCGACATGTCTCCTCCTGGGTTGTCTGTCTGGAGACCTCCTCCGGTCTCTGTTGTTAGGGCGACTGGAGGTCTCGTCCTCTTGCTCGACCATATGCACCATCTGCTTGGCGAGCTCTTTCTTCTGCATCAGAAGGACTTTCAGTGCCTGCTCTGTCTTCTCTATCTCCTTTGCTTTCTGGGCCAGAGTAGCTTCGTGGTCCTTCTGGAGTTGGGTTCGAGGTGGTGTAACTTCCACCCTCCTCCGATCCTTGCTGGTTGTGTAGAACAGTTTCCGTTGTGCTCCGGGCTGGCCCCCTACTTGGGAGCTGCCAGAATTAGTTTGAGGGCCAAGCCGTGTATGGATGCTGGACGGCCCCAGTCTGTCTTTCACTGACCCCTTCTGCTGGACGGACGCCGCTGCCGACGGTTGTCCCTTGCCAGAAACTGTCTTGCTATTCACCATGTTTTTCGACATGGTGATCTGCTGGTTGGGATTGAAAAGTGCCCTTCTTCTAGCGCCAATGTTAACGCCAAGATCCGTCCACACGCTCCAATTATCAAAGCGCGTACAAAACGGGTAAACACCAAAGCTTGACGGATTAGGCCGCCGAGGGATAGCTCCGGTGTGAGAGTAAGTACAGGCTGACAAGATTAACAATAGAAGGAAAAATATTCTATTTCTGAAAATAATAATATTGTGTAAGTATCCCTTGTGAATAGTCAAGTCATATATTTATAGCACTCACATCCATGCTAGAATCCACTTTCATATGGGATTAGGGTTCCCCCCGTGTATCCGTTTTAGGATAGGATAGTATCAAATCTCCCAAGACATAGGAAGTTCAATCAATAACTAATTCCTCTTTCAAAAAATAGAATCTCCATATAATTAAGAGTTATCTCCCAATATAGTCCAATCGGACCCAATCATGGCCCAACCATGGCCCAACCGAGGCCAAGCCCAATCCGGGTCTTGGTCCTCAAATATTCGAGCCCCAACAGTACAAATGCAGAAATCAAGAAAAACGTATATAGTTCAAGAGAATATTCTCTTAAATTATGTGCTTAGTATGTACCCTTAGGGTACATATTAAGAAGACTATTAAATTTTGTGTGAAAAATAACAACAATATAATTGTGTGTCCCTTGAGATTAAAATGAAACAACTTTCTTCTGCCGACAACAAGAAGAATTAGAGGTAGCTAAGCCTAGCTGTAATAATATTACAAAATCAATTGAGATATTTCGTGCATAACCAAAAATCAAAACTTGAACAATTAAGCTAGTAGATAGCTTCATCATCATTCATCCATGTGATTTTGAGCATACCCCCACAAACGTCTGCTTCATAGGAGTAAATATCATAACAGTCGCTAATCGTGGTGTAAGATTCCTAGCAATTCTCTCTACCTACAAACCTATAAAAGTGACCATACCCAGTTAATCCATCACATCAAATGACGAATATATCACACATAATAATGTCATTCACGTGTGGACTATTTGTTTAAAATTGAATACATCTGAATAGCTGAATAATTGAATCGATCAGTCATTAAGTGCGTTTGTCTGAATGAGCAGATGAATAAAGTAAAAAAAAAAAAAAAAAAAAAAAAATTTAACTATTATATTAAGTAATATTAAATAAATTTATAACAATTTTGAATTTTTTCAGAAGGATAAAATAATAAAATTATGTCATTCAGATGTTTCAGATATGTTAATTATCAAACAATTTTTTCATTTAGATTCAGATTCAGCTTATTCAAATTCAGATTCATTCAATTTTTATCGAACACCCCTAAATCTCACAAACAAATTCTGCTTTCTGGATTCATCATCCTTCGCCAAGAAAATCGTTCTAAACCATGGAGATGGATAGATGGATAGATACCAACTTCTCAACAATTTAAAACCCCACTAGAGAATGGAATGGTCATATTCAGTGAAAATGTCATCCCCTGCCACCATACATACATACATAAATACATACATACATACATACATACCAATACAGACGCATTTCCCTCATATGGTCCTCCTTCCAACTAATTCCTATCCAACCATAAAAATTTGTTCGTCTTAAATGCAACCAACATAAGAGCCAAATATCCACTTGGAGAATATGTTCAAGATATTGGGTTGGGGCCCATTGTTTTTCCACCTGTTGAGTGTTGTAATGTGGGTGGGAAAATAGTTCTCCACATTCATCGATCTCACAACTCCAAATAATATATTAGAAACTGAAAGACACAAATAATATATTAGAAATCCAAAAAATACTGAAAGACATAGTCCAGCACAGGTTGTTTAGGCACTTGTCACAGTTATGTAGTAGTCCATAATTCGGAGTGAAACAACCTAACTTCACATGAATCGTTATTAAATTAAAACACAACTGGATTTTTTTAAATATATTTTTGAAGAGGTGCGCAGCAATAGAGACTATGATCCAATAAATGCTCTTCCAGATAAATCAATGCAATACTTCAACGAACAAAAGCTTAATCTTCTGAAAATGAGATCATCGGCGGCCATATGTAAACTCACTGTTCTCGGGTTGGCCAGGAGGTTGTCTCGGCCGTGCATACTCCGCAAATATAACCCAACCATCCAGAAACTACAAAAACAGCACAACAGATTAATAATAGACCCCCTAACATGACTGAACAAACTTATCCCAAAAAAACAGAAGAAAAAGAATGGAAAATTCTCCTACAAATGAACAATAAGCATGCGAGTGTGTTTCATAACGTGAAAACTCGCACGACCCACTAACACAACTAAAATCATCCATAAGAAGAGGTCTAGCAGTATGGATGTGAACCTAAGAGGATGTGAAGGTAGGAGAGAATAAGAATGCTTACTGTAGGGAAAAATCTTGACTACTGATGTATTTTAGCTAAAATCCGAGGAGAAAGGAAGAAGAGATCAATTCATTATGAGTAATGCTAGGGGGTTTCAAATTTTTGGTTTCAAAAAATGTCTCAAATATGATCTCTCAGGTGTCCTCTAAGGTTAGTAACACCGTAGTTGGGTCATCAAGTGACAAAGGGAAAGGTGTAGTTGCACCCAACTTTTAATCTACCACCCATGAATGGTGCTTTACGTGCCAGGGGTTAGGGTACAAACGGATAACAATAGTAGGAGAAACTCTATGTTAATTTGAAGAAGTATTCTTTTGTTAAGTAGTCGGTCATTTTCCTCAGGTTTGTGATCTCTAATGAGATGGGTTTTGCCGATTCCGAGAAAGTAAAGGCTATTAATGAGTGACCTGAACCTTGTAATATTCACGAAGCTCAAAGCTTCCATGGGCTACCTACGTTTTATAGGAGGTTCATTAGAGGATTTAGTATCATTATGACTCCCATCACTGATAGTTTGAAAAAGGGAGAGTTCATTTGATTTAAATCGGCAACCAAGGCCTTTGTGGAAATCAAAAATAGGTCGACACATGCACCAGTTCTCATACTACCAGACTTTAGTAAAGTGTTTGAAGTAGCATGCGACACTTCAAGCGTAGGAGGGAGTGCTTAGTCAGGAGGGTCATCCGATAGCGTTCTTTATTGAGAAACTGAATGAGGCCCGACAAAAATACCTATGGTAGGGAGTTTTATGCTATAATCCAGGCGCTTAGGTATTGGCTACATTATTTGTTGCATAGGGAGTTTGTTCTTTACTCCGATTATCAAGCACTCCAGTACTTTAACTCCCAAAAGAAGCACTCCAGTATTCTTTTGTCCTTGAGCATTGCGGTTGCTAATGCATTGAGTAGGGTGTTTATCCTTGTCAACTTTTTGAGAGTGAAGGTTGTGGGATTTGACGCATTATCCAAGAGTACCCTGCTTGTTGAGACTTTAGTAACATTTATGCCGCCCTACAGAATCCTAGTTCCCCCTAGTTATTTTCGTATCTATGATAGGTATCTTTTTAAGGGCACCCTCTTTTGTATTCCTAATACATCGATGCGTGAGTATTTATTGTGAGAATTACACGCGGGAGGTTTAGCTGGAAACTTTGATCGAGATCAGACCATTGTCATTGTTGAGGAAAGATTCTTTTGGCCTAACCTCAAAAGCGACGTAGAAAGCAGAACACGAGTTTGTACACTCCACTTCTGGTTCCCCGTGCACCTTGGGAAGATCTTAGCATGGATTTTGTCTTGGGGTTATCAAAGACCTAGAGGGGTCATAACTCAGCTTTTAATGTAGTAAACCGTTTCACTAAGATGGCATTTTATTTCTTGCAGCAAAATTAATAATGCATCAAATATTGCCATGATTTTCATTAGTGAGGTAGTGAGATTACGTGGGTTACCATTGACTATTGTTTCTAATAGAGATGCGAAATTTATGAGTTATTTTTGAAAAACTCCCTGAAAGAAACTCTTAAGTTTTCTACTGTGTATCATCCTCAGACCGATGGTCAGACTGAGGTTGTTAATAGAAATCTAAGTGATTTGATACGTTGTCTTATGGGTGATTATGTGTTTACAAGAGATAAAGTTTTACCTATGGCTGAGTTTACATATAATAGCTCAGTTAATCGTTCGACTGGATTAAGTCCTTTTCAAGCTTACACTGATTATCAGCCTAGGAAACCTGTTGATTTAGCTCTTCTTCCCATTGCATTAAGGCTAACGAGTCTGCAACATAGTTGTCATGGCGTCGCCTAGGCGACGACTAGGCGTCCAAATAGGCAAGACAATGCCTTGGACGCCAAAGCTCACGCATTGGTAGCGAACCCAAATTAAGTAATTAGGTCATTTTTTCCCATCATAACCCATGGACTTTTCCAATAACCCAAGTAACTAAACCCATGACCATAACCTTACCTAACTCATGACTCTACTCCTTTGAATGAGGTGATGCTCGTGAGGGAGACAAAAATAATTTTATAGTTGATGACTTTGCTCGAGTTATGACTAGAGACAGTAGAGAGTGGAGACTTTTTCATAGTGTTAGTTATTATGTTTTGGGTTTAAATATATATAAAATTTTATTGTGCAATATACTTTTGAAGTAAAATAAATAATGTATAAAGTGCACATTTTTTACGACTTATCGCCTTACGAATGTCATGGCGGGCACCTTATTGCCTATGCTTCTTGGCGGTCAACTACCGTCGCGTCTCGCCTTGGCGCCGTGAAAACTATGATCTGCAAAGTCTTTTGCACATCGCATTCATGATTTACATGCTGAGATAAGAAAGAAAATTAATTTGAACAATGAAAATTACAAGTCTTTGCAGGTATCAAGAGTTTAATGAAAATGATCGAGTGATACTGCGACACCGTGCTGAGAGATTATACCTGGCACATGGAAGAAAGTGCATGCTAAGAGGATGGGTCCATTTCGAGTTTGAAAGAAAGTTAGTGTTAATGCATGCGAGTTGGATCTTCCGAGTGATATGGGTATTAGTCTTGTATTCAATGTGAAAGACCTTACTCCTTATCATGGGACTTCTGATGATTCCACCCCCTCTACCACTTCTCCTACTTCTTCCCCTATTTCGCCTACACCTGTTAACCCTAAACCTGATGAGCTTATACTTGTTCCACCTGCACCTTCTATTGTTCCTAAACAGCGTACAACAAAGGTTATTGAAGATGTGTTTGATGAGTGGGTTGTGCCGACCAGGCAGGATGTTTACCGTCAGTTTTTGGTGAAGTGGCGCAACAAGCCTTCGAATGATGGTACATAGCTTAGTGCTGAGGAGTTTTGCCAATTTGATCCAGACCTTTTTGAGAGACATGAGGCTTTCACTTCGTCAAAGACTTCATTTTCTCAACCGGGGATAGTTGATAGGGATTGATCCATGAGATGTCGTCATCGTGGATGATTCGTTATTTAGTTATTTATTTATCAGTTTCTATTTATTTATTTAGTTCGTGCAGTTGTTATTTATTGGTTTATTTTAGTATTGGGTATTTTATGTAGAGACCCAATGTTAATAGGCTTAAGATTATTAGAGTTTATTTTTATTATAAATATGTAAGTCATGACAGATTATTGGACACACTTTGATATTCAAATTATCCTAATTATTAGTTGCGTTTACTGCGGTTGGGAAACCTTACGGGTAGTGGTTCTCCTGCGGTTGGATCACCCTAGTTCTTTTAATTTTCCTTATTAATATACCACTTCCAATTAATTATTTGTTCATCAATTTTCGTCATACATCAAAATGCATTTCAAGACTCATAAGAAAATACTATAAGGACAGAATTTGCAAAATATCAACCAGAATGTTATGGCAGTGGCTTTTTTACAACAAGAATTTGCAAAATATCAACCAGAACGTTATTTACGATCTTCCTTTTGTTATCAAAATGACAGAACCGCAGTTACCCACATATCAGGTGCAAGTGTGTAACAATCTAAATATATACACAAACATGTAATCTGTCAATAAGAAAAACACTTTTCCACAAATCAAGAAGAAAAATGCTTCCTTTATTGTTGTTATGTAATGTGTGCACATGCTGCTCAACATGTTTTTTGATGTTTACATCTACAAGTGTTTTGACTATGTCAGCTCACCTGGCCATCCATGCCCTTTATGCCTGCTGCAGCCTCGTCCAGAGTAGCATATTTTACGAAACCAAATCCCTTTGAATATCCTGAACCACGATCGGTCACTACTCTAGCTGCAAAAACAAAAGAGATATGCTCAAACACAGGAGATTTTCATTAGTTTTTTAAATGTTAGCAGCAGCAAACTTACCATGAACCACTTCACCAAACTTTGCAAAGGCAGCATGAAGTCCTTCTGAAGTTGTGCGCTTACTAAGCCCTAAAAGAAAGGAGGAACAAAACCTAGTGATTAATGTAGACTTGGGGCCCATCAGTATCATGTGCGGTACAAAATATTAGTGCAAGATTAATAGCAAATTATCGCACAAATTGAACTAGAAGATAAGAAACAAATCCTGAAGTACAATTGCATGACAAATTTCAAGGTTTCACACAGGAGGAAGAGGGGGGAGAAACAAAGGAAAATTCTTAATGGTCTGAAAGACAACAAGATAACCCGAGGAGAAATACATTCCAGTAACACGGAGAGATTTAATAAAAAGTTTGAAGGTGCCTTTAAAACCTGAAACAAAATAAATGAGGTGGATAGATACTTTGTTTTCTCCTTTTTAGTAGGGAAACAAGCTAAACTTGAGGTATGAAATATATACAGTTTTCCACTGAGAGCCATAAAATAAGGAACACAATTACACACAATATTCATCCTTAGTATATGCCCATTACTCACTTCCGTTCCAAATTGAGTCTTGAGTGTCATACATGGCATGGATTTTAAGCCGCGCAGAGAAGACATTTAAATATTCTCTGATTTATCCTTCAGGGTGTCTAACTTCTTATATTAGATGGGATGAATTTTCCTAAAGAATATATGATGGTGTGATCTATTTTCTTATATTAGATGGGATGAGATAACAAAAGATATTATCCTTTTAATTTGTTAAAATGACTATTAAGTACCCCAAATTTTTGTCAAAATTCAAACTTGGCCCCATAATTTAACAACATTTTAAATCAATCCCAAAACTTTCACTTATTATTAATACAAAAGAATAGACTTAAATTTTTTTTACAGATGTAAAACTAATAATAAACTACAACCCTAGGGAAGCTGCCTAGGGCCCGCCTCGAAATATGCCTATGCCCTGATTACAAGGTCTAGCGCCAGAAGGTCCCTTTTCCACCTAGGTCCCACCTAGGTGCGTCTAGCGCTTCTTTGAACACTGGTATTAAAGAATGTCAACAATCACAGAGTGCAAATCAGCAAGTTTATTTTGGTTATGACTTATGAGGGTTATAACAGGTATATTAAGTAACATATTCGTATAAATATGATAACCATAAATATAATACTCCCTCCGTTTCAAAATAAACGTCCTAATTAGTTTCGGCACGCAGATTAATAAAGTTTTCTTTTACCTAAATTACCCTTTTTGATTACTTATTAATTGAAGTATTTTTTTCACTTTTCTATGACCCCAATAATTTTTTTTTTACTTTTCTATGACCCTAATAATTGCTTTTTCACTTTTCTATGACCCTAATAATTACTCTTTCACATGTCATTTAATTCTCTAGATATATTTTTTTGTAACTCTCACATTCTCAATAAGTATATTAAATAGATTATGAGGGTATAAGAGGAAGAATAAGATAAATATAGTTACTAATATAGAAATAGGACAGTTATTTTAGAATATCCTAAAAAAAATTAGGACGTTTACTTTGGAACGGAGGGAGTATATTATAAAAGGTTAACAAAAGTCTAACAATAATTAATAACTTTATGGAGATCAAAAAAATTATCTTCCATGTCCAAATCAAGTCATAAGCTTATAGGTCACAAGCCAAAACAAAAGAAACTAACCAGTGAATTGGTAATACAAAATACATTTAAATAAAATTGAGAATGCCAAGAAGAACGTTACTAAAAATCTTTTTAGGAGAAATATAATAGCATCTACCTTCAACATACAAATGGAGACATAAACTAATCACCAGTCAGCATCAACCAATCAAATATAAAGTACATATAAGTTAAAGTACAAATAAAAAGCGCTCGAGGCGCGCCTCGTAACGAGGCGGTAACCAGTTGAAGCAAGGCTTGCGCATCACAGGAGACTTACGAGCCTTACACCATTTTCGGGTGAGGCGTCCGCCTCGGTGAGAATCGCCTCGAGGCGCATCAAGGCTTGGGCTTCATTTTGCCTTAAAAAAACCTAACTCAATTCAGATCGGCCAATCCAGGTACGCTCTCTTCTTCTTCTTCTTCTTCTTCGTCACGAGTCACGACTGTCGATAGTCGACTGTTTTCTTCAAGACTAAGCAGTCTTTCTTCTTTACAATTATATATATATATATATATATAGACTACAGTACATTACTGTATATAAATACTAATATATAAATATAACAATCATATTATAAATTTATATGTATGTCAATATATATAAAAAGATTATTATTTTTATTACAATTATATATATATATATATAAGAATTATAAATTATAAATTATTTATAAACTATAAATTATTATAAGAATTATATATATATATAAGATTATATATATATATATATATATATATAAGGATTTGTTACAATTATTTTTGTAAGAAAATTTGTAGAGGGGGATTACAAAGATGAAAAATCATATTGTGGGTAATCATAGTAAGGTTGAGACTTTCAAAAAAATACCAAGTGATTTTATTAGTATTTTTTAATAATTTTTTGGAGACTTCTATGTCTTCAAATCGAGGCTTCCGCCTCGCTCTGCCTCGAAGTTTACACCTCGCCTCGTCCGGAGAAAAACACCTCGTACCACTTTTAGCTTTTTCGAATAGACTTTCATCCCAAGGGTTACTGAAACTCAAAAACTTCAGAGACATCAAGAAATCTACTACTCCCTCCGTCCTTAAAAGGGTATAATAGGAACAAAAACTCAACTTCAAAGTTAATTATGGTCTTTGTGTGGGTCAAAACAAAGGGTATAAATGGAACATTTTATACTCTCCCCACTAATCTACCAACTTAATTTGGGTTCCCATTGCACTACTAGACATGACGGAGGTATTATAAAGAAGACAACACCTGGAAGTAAAATAGAAAGTCCTATACTACACAAGTCTGACTTAATACTGGGAGCGAGTACAGAAAGAAAAAAACAAAATAATCTAAAATTATTAAATAAAAAAATCCAACAAATTTTCAATTTCAGTGTATATCAGAACAAAAACAGCAATCATAAGGACAAATATAAATTCAAAGAAATTCAAAATCGTTCTCAATTCTCACATAAATGGAACTGAAGGCAGGCCAAGAATATATTCACGAAATAATGGATTTTAGGCAATGAGAAAACATAACAAAATGATTAGCAATAGAGACAGTAGTAAAGTTCTAAACTTCTAATTATAGAGGACGATACCGGAGACGAATAGATTGCTAGAGGGGTCAGCGGGAGGAGTCTTGTCTACTTGATTCGTTTGCGGTGGAACGAACGGAAAACCTGAAGACAAAGACGAATAAAGCATGCCTCTAAGCCCTCTCTGTCCCGCCGAAGCCACCGTCGCAGCCGCTCTCATCGCCATGTAATGGAATGGGTTTAAGGTCTCCGCTCTACGCCGACTCCAAATTCCAGGGTTTTACTAAGATTTTTGGGAAGAGAGGGGGAGAGAGGAAAGGTTGGGCAACTTTTTTAAGTAAATCATAGCCGAATGGGGTTGATATGGGCCGGACCCCAAATTCAGTCCCGTAGGTTTTGCTCTTTTTGATGTCTTAAAAAATGGTGAGTAGAAAGCCCAATCTCTTACCTAGAGTTTTGCACCAATTAATGTGATCATTCAACTCCTTTCACTAGCAAGACCATTCACCGTCTAATCACCATTGTAAATTTGTAATATTTTTAGTATTTATTTGTTTGAAAAATCTTTTAGTGGGAAAGCAATAGCAGTGAAAATGGAAAGTCCTAAAACAAATGCTTGTGAAATGGGAAGGTCGACCCTTTGCTTTTTTTTAAGGTTGTAATCGTGTGATGTTAGGTGAATTCGTGTCATGTATCAAGTTATAGATATTCCGCTAAATAGGTTAATACTAATATTATCCGTTTAATTATTTGTGTCAAGATTTCTTAACATTAATACTAATATATTTATTAATCGTATTAATGTGCTAACCCGTTTACTATATAAATCAATTTTTTAAATAAAAAATAAAACACCATTCATTTATTTATTGAATAATAATGTAATTTATTCATCACAATAATATTTATTTAACAAAATGCAAGATAACGTATTTAGAAAAGTAAACGTGTCAACTCATTGATTTAAATTTTGTGTTGAATGAGTCGACTTATTTATGACACGAAAATTATTTATTTGCAACATTAACTCTCTTATTTTATGTCGTATTCGTGTCAGGTTACTGTGTCGTGTCAAAAATTATAATCCCTATTTTTTTAACCAATTTGAAAATAAAAGGATAAACTTGTAAATGTTTCGATTATATCTAAAAGATAATTTTGAAATTTTTCAATCAGCGCATGGGAACACCCCTTAACCAATTTATTTCTCAGTAGTAAACATTTTGAAATTAAATTTGAAAAAGGAGAACAAAACAAAACAACAACAAATCTTAACACGGTCATTTCTCAAGTCCAATTAAGAAATGGCTAGACCTGACAAAAGAGGTCCGGGCCCGCAACCCGGCCCGGTCTTGTCGTAAAAATATAGGCTATGAGTTTTATTTTTTCAGCTCACGTGAAGCTAGATCATTTTGATCCAGCCCGCGAGTGGCCTGGCCTGTGGCCCGTGGCCCGTTTGGTGTTTGGTGTGTTCTGGCTTTGGTTCTGTCATCTGTGGGGCTTGCTGTTGGCTGTCTCCCTCTTCCCCAATCGGTGAAGCCCAGTGGCCAGTAGGGGTATGCGTTGGTCAGGGATTGGATGAGGAATCTTGAAGTTGGCATTCCCGCACTTTTAGAAGATGGAATCAAGATGCTTGTATATGCAGGAGAATATGATCTTATATGCAACTGGCTTGGGTATTTAATTGCTCTGAAGAATCTCATGGTACTGTTTCATTTTTTAGATTTATATTCTTTTCCTCTGCATTGAAGCAGAGCATATTCTAGTTCTTTTCCGTTTCCATTTGGCAAGTGTATCACTGGTGCAGGTTTCTTGGGGTAAGAGCTGTGCATTTGTTCTATAATAAAACTGCTCATATATTAAAGTAGTTTCACAATTTAAACGATCAACTTCATTTTCTTTCTTCTTCTTTTTTTATAAATAATAAAAGAGAGAGTTGATTATTTAAAATTGTGAAATTGTGTTCGACTTCATTTCTATTTGGATTATGTTTGAAATAAATATGGATAGTGGCATTATTAGAAACAAAATTAAATCATTCATCCTCCGGAATGTTCTGATGCTTTAGTTGTTGCTCTGAATTAGCTTGCTACTATACTAGCATAGTTCATGTTGTTTCGTGTTACTCAAGCAAGCCATTTCTACCTGGTCTAATTATCTGTCTCAGTAAAAGAATATGCAATTGTTTGTACCATTTCTGACCAGCTAGCATTGTTATGTCCACTGATCTCTTGCAGATTATTGTTTACCGATACATGGCATTAGTGCCTGACCTACTCTTGGCTGTGATTATCTCAAATAGTCTGGGAAAAATTTAGCCCACTTCTTCCGTGATACAATGTGTAGATGTCATGTTGTGTGTTGAATTGTGTAGTTTATGAATTATGTAGGATATGACAAGTTAATATGTAGCTGGCTGGCTGGCTGGGGGGGTTTGGCATGGTTTTCTGTTAGGAGTTTTGTATCACCTGTAAAGATGCAGACAGTTTGAATTGTGTAGTTATGAGCAATGGGGTGATATCATCAGTGGGAGTACCAAGTTTCACATAATGCTTGCAAAAAAAATTTTAATTTAAAGAAAAAGGCCGCAGGTCGGACCGGCTCAACCCGGGCCACAAACCGCAGTATTTCAATCCAAAAAAATTCGGACCGCTTTGACCCTACCCAAAAATGGCCCGGCCCGCTCTCAGCCCGCCCCGGTTGTAAGACCCCAACTTTTATGAATAAAAATTTAATTTTCTTTATATATTATTTCGAAATAGTAAGGTGTTGATTTGATAAATGTGAAAAGATTATGGGTAAAATGTGCAAATATTTTAAAGTGAGCAAGTGGTTATTAAATATTCATTATTGTCGGGGAATATTCGTACGACGGCGCAGCTATTTGTGGGCCCCACAACGGAATAACTGTCGAATATAGAAAGCGACAGAAATAACATTTTTATAAAATAACGGCGTAGTTGTTACCGTTAGTACTGTTGAAATACCCGGTGGTTAAAATACAATGATACACGATGTGGCACAGTAGCACACGGTATTGCACAGTATTTCAAATTATTGATTCTTACGTGAAAAGACACTTACTCAATTATTGTTACAGTAATTACTGTTCAATATTTTATTGACTCAACAATTGCTACGTTGATATTTTATATTATTGACTCAATAATTGTTACATTGATATTTTATTGACTCAATAATTGCTACGTTGCTATTTTATAGGATTGATTCAATAATTGCTACAGTTGATATTTTGTATTATTGATTCAATAATTGTCACTGCACAGTATTTTACATTATCAACTCAATAATTCATATTATTTGAATAATA
Organism: Panax stipuleanatus; assembly: GCA_020205555.1. Taxonomy (NCBI): domain Eukaryota; kingdom Viridiplantae; phylum Streptophyta; class Magnoliopsida; order Apiales; family Araliaceae; genus Panax; species Panax stipuleanatus. Next base: position 159,811,216 of record CM035118.1, on the reverse strand, counting down.
TTATTAGATAGCATTATTGACAATGACTAAGTAAGTTCTGTCTAGGAGAAGTTATTTAATTGCGAGCCAATAAGAAGAAATCCTTATCGAAAAGCCCTCTCTTTTCTGGGAACGACCTGTTTGTTAATATTGTAGTTCTGTAATATTATTTGTGAATAATTAATTATTAATTTATATGATAAGAAAATATTTATTTTGTGGATATAAAAGAAGGAATTAGCGCTGATGTGTTTTTATCAGTATTTTGGTGTAGAAAATCATCCGTTTATGAATTTCGGATAATTTATGTTTGGAATTTGGAAAAATTTTCTTCTACAAAGTTGTAGAGAATTAAATTTCCTGTGGAAAGACATAGAATTTATATTTTTCTGACAAAAGGGCTATTTATTATGAATTATTGAAGTTTTAAAAAATAAATATTTTTTAATGGGTGGGCCCTACTTTTGGTTGGTGTGGAATGCTGATGGCTTTTGGGTTGAGGCGGCGGAAAATTTTTGAAAAAAATATTATTTTATTAATTTAGTCTACTTTGGCATCCTAAGCTTTCCCTATAAATAGGGTGCTTATGTTAGAATTGAAAATCACACCAGAATCAGAAGTTTTCTCTCTCTATAATATCAGCGTATTTTTGTGAGTATTTAGATACTTTGAGTATTACTATTCAGTGCAAGTTTTCTTCGGTATTATATCCGATATTCCAGCCAGAGGTACTATTCTTTTGAGGTAAGGGATGTTATTTTCTTTCATAAATGATGTTATTCTTTTCAATATCATTATACCAAAATATTGTCATGAATTTTATTATGAAATTCTTACTTTTTTCGTCGGGGTTACTATTTACGTATACGGCACTATTCACGTATACGGCACTATTCACGAAAAAATTAAATTTTCTTCTATATGTCCAAGTTGCTTGTTAAAGTTCTTATCTTTGATTATATTTAAGTTTTGAGCTTTATTCTTGAATTTTGCTCCACAAAGTATTATTATGGAATATTCTTGAACTTGAATAAACTAAAATACGAATCCTTAATCTTATCCTTTATTTTACTGGATTCGTTATTTATATAATTTTCATCATCCTCAGTCCTAAGTGGTGATATAACCGAATATCTTTGGCCTGTAGAGCAAAGATGAATGATTACCTGATGAATATCTTTGGCCGTAGTGCAAAGATGACAGGTGTTGAGATGAACATGACTACTGGTGATACAAATGAATATCTTTGGTCTGTAGTGCAAAGATGAATATTGATTCGAGATGTATATTGATTGATGTTACAAGGATAAAATATTGATGATGGACTTTTAAATCATAGAAGATAGCAGACTTCATTCTCTACTTAACTCTTCTAATGAATTGTTATTTCCGCTGCGAATATTGATCTAAAACTTGTTGTCTATAATATTTTATCTGAATTGTTGAAGACTAACGATAATTTATTTTCTATTATCTTAGTCATAATATTCTTTACTGGGCTAGTTGAGCTCACCCTTTTTGTAAGACCCTAACTTTTATGAATAAAGATTTAATTTTCTTTATATATTTTGAAATAGTATGGTGTTGATTGATAAATGTGAAAGTTATGGGTGAAATGTGCAAATATTTTAAAATGAGCAAGTAGTTATAAAATATTCTTGTTGTCGGGGAATATTCGTTTGGTCGTGAAAAATTCTTGTTGTCGGAGAATATTCGTACGACGGCGCAGCTATTTATGGGCCCCACAACGGAATAACTGTCGGATATAGAAAGCGACAAAAATAACCTTTTTATAAAACAACGGCGTAGTTGTTACCGTTAGTACTGTTGAAATACCCGGTGATAAAAGTACAGTAATACGCGGTGTTGCACGGTATTGCACAGTAATTCTAATTATTGATTCTTACGTGAGAAGTCATTACTCAATAATTGTTACAGTAATTACTGTTCAATATTTTATATTATTGATTCAATAATTGCATGATATTTTATTGATTCAATAATTGCTACGTTGATATTTTATATCAATAATTGCTACGTTGCTATTTTATATGATTGATTCAATAATTGCTACAGTTGATATTTCGTATTATTGATTCAATAATTGTCACTACACAGTATTTAACATTATCAACTCAATAATTCATATTATTTGAATAATATTATTAGATAACATTATTGACAATATCTAAGAAAGTTCTGTCTAGGAGGGGTTATTTAATTGCGCGCCAATAAGGAGAAGTCCTTATCGGAAGACCCTCTCTTTCTTGGGAACGACCTGGTTGTCAATATTGTAGTTCTGTAATATTATTTATAAATAATTAATTATTGATTTATATGATAAGGAAATATTTATTTTGTGGATATAAAAGAAGGAATTAGTGCTGATGTGTTTTTATTAGTAGTTTGATGTGGAAAATCATCCGTTTATAGATTTGGATAATTTATGTTTGGAATTTAGAAAAACTTCATTCTACAAAGTTGTAGAGAATTAAATTTCCTATAAAAAGACATAGAATTTATATTTTTCTGACAAAAGGGCTATTTATTGTAAATTATTGAAGTTTTGGAAAATAAATATTTTTTTTAAATAAAATGGTGGGCCCCACTTTTGGTTGTTGTGGAAAAATTCTGAATTTTCTTTCCCACGAGGTGGCTGAGGCGGCTAAAAAAAACATATTATTTTATTACTTTAGTCTTCTTTGGTATCCTAAATTTTTCCTATAAATAGGGTGCTTAGATTAGAATTGAAAATCACACCAGAATCAAAAGTTTTCTCTCTCTATAATATCGAGCGTATTTTTGTGAGTATTTAGATACTTTGAGTGTTACTATTCAGTGTAAATTTTCTTCGGTATTATATCCGATATTTCAGTCAGAGGTACTATTCTTTTGAGGTAAGGGATGTTATTTCTTTCATAAATGATGTTATTTTTTTCAATATCATTATACTAAAATATTGTCATGGATTTTATTATGAAATTCTTACTTTTTCCGTCGGAGTTACTATTCACGTATACGACACTATTCACGTATACGACACTATTCACGAAAAAAATTAAATTTTCGTCTATATGTCCAAGTTGCTTGTTAAAGTTCTTATCTTTGATTGGATCTAAGTTTTGAGTTTTATTCTTGAATTTTGCTCCACAAAGTATTATTATGAAATATTCTTGAACTTGAATAAACTAAATTACGAATCCTTAATCTTTGTCTTTTATCTCACTGGATGCGTTCTTTAAAATATTTTTCATCATCTTCAGTCCTAAATGGTGATATAACTGAATATCTTTGGCCTGTAAAGCAAAGATAAATGATTACCTGATGAATATTTTTGGCCGTAGTGCAAAGATGACAGGTGTTGAGATGAACATAACCACTGATGATACAAATGAATATCTTTGGCCTGTAGTACAAAAATAAATATTTGACTCGAGATGTATATTGATTGATGTTACAGGGATAAAATATTGATGATGAACGGTTATTTTCGCTGCGAATATTGATCTAAAATTTGTTGTCAATAATATTTTATCTGAATTGTTGAAAACTAACGATAATTTATTTTCTTTTATCTTAGTCATAATATTCTTTACTGGGCTAGTTGAGCTCACCCTTTTCATCTATTGTCCTCTTCAGGAAATGAGAACGTTGCGGGAACTAGTCGGGGGACAGAGTGATGGTCCGAGTTAGAGCAGTAGTAGTCCTCGCTATTTTTATAAAATATTGGGATAATAATTGTAATAAATAAAGAATGAATTTGAATGTTAATATTTCGTATTATATACGATTTGTATTGACACTCACGGTTGTGTGGTCGTATTTTGTACGACCGTGTGATATAAAGTTTGTATTTGAATTTTGTACCATGTATTTGGCGACTCAGAATGGGTTGGGTTGACTGGACTTATTCTGGGGGCGTCACAGTTGGTATCAGAGCTTAGGGATATGATCTCTGGCGGAGATCGGAGAATAGAACTAGGAAGGAAGAGACGAGTAAATCCTTCACTAGTATATCCTACCTAAGCTTATGTGGTATTTAATTGGTCAGTCGGTGCATAGGATTAATATGTGATATGTTAATTTGTTTAATTAACCCTTGTTTTATGACAGTATTTGAGAATGGCAGCTGAGAATGTTAACAATGGAGTGAATGAGACCGTGGAGGCACCGCTAATCACCGACCAGGATAATGTGATGTCGGGGGAAGAAGAAATTAGAAATATCCATATGATAAGTGAGGAATTAATAGTTGCACCCGAGCTAGTCGCAGAGGTAGCAGCTGAGAGTGAGGAAGAAGAGGAACCTGAGGAGGAGGATTTATTAGGAGAACTTTATGATCGAAATGTAGAACTGCAAAATCGTATTCTTGAGTTAGAAGAGCAGGGTGAAGAACGACAGACAGCCGTGGAACAAAGGGATGCAACAATTCAAGAAAGGGATATAGAAATTCAAGATTTTGCTACTCGTTATGCGAGGCTTGAACAGAAGCTCTTTCTGGCATAACATATGATATTAGGGCTAGAATCTGAAAATGCAAATGTCAACGATCAGCTGAAAGAAGAAGCAACGGAACGAGTGAGAATTGAAGATGCATGGGTAAAAGCCGCACGACGCGTTGATATTTTAGAAAGAGACGTCTGATCTAAGAAGGCCAAAATAGACAGTATGGATTTCACTTTTTGAACAGCAATCGGAAGAATTCAACATCGAGTTTGGAATTATCCTATGCATAGCGGTCAACCCCAATTCGATATGGATCGAAGAGTAATGATTCAAATCATGGATCAGGAGTGTGACGAAGCAGTTGAGGGTGGAATGAGCTGTATAGCAAAGTCAAGACCAGTTGGGATAGTGACACCCAAGACTGTTCCAGACAAATCAAAGTCGATGGCCCAAAACGCGAGGAACCCGAATGAATTTATCACGGGTTAGTTAATCATAATTTTTTGCGAAATCTATACCTTGTTAGATACCGGTGCTACCCATTCATTTATTTCACCTGCTTGTGCTCAACGTTTGAACTTGACTTCTGATAAATTAGACTTTGACTTATCTGTTGAAACTCGGTTGGGAAAAACCTTTGTTACATCCACAGTTTACAAATCTTGCTTGATTCAGATTGGTACCCTTACCTTACCTGTTGATCTTATATCTTTGAAAATACTTGCATTTGACGTAATTTTAGGAATTGACTGGTTAACCACTTATCATGCCAAAATTGATTATTTTCATAAGGTTGTTAGTTTTCATATTCCTAATCAACCTGTTGTGCGAATCCAAACCACCAAACCACTAAAATCAGTCAATATCATTTCAAATCACAAGGCTATTCGTTTATTAAAAAACGAATGTCAAGCTTTCTTAGCTCATGTCACTAATCTAAACCAGAATACGTCAGATTTGAATGATATTTTCGTTGTTAATGAGTTTTCTGATGTATTTCACGAAAAACTTCCCGGTCTACCCCCAGAACGTGAAGTTGAATTCTTTATTGACCTTGAACCTGGTACAAAACTCATTTCTAAAACCCCATATCGAATGGTTCCTATTGAACTTCAGGAGTTAAAGGTCCAATTATAGGAGTTGTTAAACATCGATTTTATTCGTCCTAGTACGTCTTCTTGGGGTGCTCCTATTTTATTCGTAAAGAAGAAAGACGGAAGTATGCGACTTTGTATTGACTATCGGGAGTTGAACCATGTCACCATCAAGAATAGGTATCCGCTACCTCGTATTGATGACCTGTTCGACCAGTTGCAAGGAGCACAATTCTTTTCAAAGATCGATCTTTGTTCTGGATATCATCAGTTGAAGAAATACGAGTTCTGACTTGAGGAAGTAGCATTCCTTGGGCACGTGGTATCGAAACGTGGAGTATCTGTTGACCTGGCAAAGATTGAAGCAATACAAAGCTGGGAGTAACCTAAGTCGGTGACCGAAGTACGAAGCTTTCTGGGCTTAGCTGGTTATTATTGGAGGTTCGTAGAGGGATTTTCTCGAATCACTACTCCATTAACTTAGTTGACACGAAAAGATACAAAATTCGTTTGGAGCGAGGAATGCGAGAAGAGCTTCCAAGAGCTCAAGAGGAGACTTATTTCGGCACCTGTTCTGACAATACCATCTGGTTCGGATGGATTTGTTATCTACAGCGATGCTTCGGGCAAAGGGTTAGGATGTGTTCTCATGGAACATGGGAAAGTCATAGCCTATGCCTCGCGACAACTCAAAGAATATGAGAGAAATTATCCTACTCATGATTTTGAGTTGGCAGCAGTCGTTTTCGCGTTGAAGATCTGGAGACATTACCTGTACAGGGAAAAAGTAGAGATTTATACGGATCATAAGAGCCTTAAATATTTCTTCACTCAAAAGGAACTCAACATGCGGCAACGACGTTGGCTTGAGCTGTTGAAAGATTACGATCATACCATCCAATACCATCCTGAAAAAGTGAACGTGGTAGCTGATGCGTTGAGTAGAAGATCATATGTGGGAACGAGTGCGATGATGTCAAGTTTACGCGTGGAACCAGCTTTGATTGATAAAGTTAAAAGTACTCAAACTACGGATCCGGAGCTGATGAAGATAAAGAAGAAGGTGCTATTCCAGAAGCAAGAATCGATGAAGAGGGAATACTTCGAGTCAACTCCAGACTTTGTGTTCCTAACGATTCTGACTTGAAGCATAGAATCATGATGGAGGCACACAACACACCATTTGCAATCCATTCTGGGAGTACCAAAATGTATCGTGATCTTCGACATACATTTTGGTGGAGCAATATGAAAAGAGAGATCGCGGAGTTTATTTCGAGATGTTTAACTTGTCAACGTGTAAAGGCAGAGCATCAAGTGCCAAAGGGTCCATTGCAACCACTGGAGATTCTGAAATGGAAGTGGGAACACATTACGATGGATTTCGTTACAGGTCTTCCCAAGGTTTTTCAAGGCATAGATGCGATTTGGGTTATTGTTGATAGATTAACCAAGTCTGCTCATTTCTTGCCGATACGAGAGACTTATTCCCTTGAACGTCTTGCTCATATGTACGTGAATGAGATTGCATGGCATGCCAGTATCCATAGTTTCGGATCGTGATCCCAGATTTACTTCACGATTTTGGATCAGTTTGCAGAAAGCTATGAGCACGGATTTATGATTCAGTTCTGCTTATCATTCTCAAACAGACGGACAATCAGAAAGGATTATTCAAACTCTTGAAGATCTATTAAGACTCTGTGTTCTAGACTTCAAAGGGAGTTGGGATAAGTACTTACCATTGGTGAAATTCTCCTACAATAACAGTTATCAAGCAAGTATAGGCGTAGCTCCATTTGAAGCGTTGTATGGGAGAATGTGTCGTTCTCCAGTATGTTGGAACGAGGTGAGTGAAACAACATTGTTGGGACCGGAGTTAGTACGTATGACTATGGAAAAGATCCAAATAATCCGACAACGTATACAAACAGCACAAGATCGACAAAAGAGTTATGCGGATTTTCATCGAAAGGACGTGAAATTTAATGTTGGAGACCATGTGTTATTACGTGTTGCTCCGTGGAAAGGAGTTACGAGATTTGGGAAGAGAGGAAAGCTCAATCCACGATTTATTGGTCCATTTGAGATTCTTGACCGAGTAGAAAATGTGGCTTATAGACTTGCTTTACCTCCAAGCATGTCTCGTGTTCATAACGTTTTTCACATATTCGTACTTCGTAAATATGTGAAAGACCCAAACCATATTATTGAGTTAGAACTAGACGAGATAGCCGAAGATTTAACGTATGAGGAGGTACCTGTCAAGATCTTGGATAAGAAAGAGCATGTCCTACGCTCGAAAATTATACCTCAAGTTAAAGTTTTGTGGAGAAACCATGCAATTGAGGAAATGACCTGGGAGTTGGAATCGGAAATAAAAGCGAGGTATCCTCACCTTTTCGACATACCAGGTACGTACGTCAATTTTGAGGACGAAATTTCATAAAGAGGGGAGGTTGTAAGACCCCAACTTTTATGAATAAAGATTTAATTTTCTTTATATATTTCGAAATAGTATGGTGTTGATTGATAAATGTGAAAGTTATGGGTGAAATGTGCAAATATTTTAAAATGAGTAAGTGGTTATAAAATATTCTTGTTGTCGGAGAATATTCGTTTGGTCGTGGAATATTTTTGCTGTCGGAGAATATTCGTACAACGGCGCAGCTATTTGTGGGTCCCACAACGGAATAACTGTCGGATATAGAAAGCGACAGAAATAACCTTTTTATAAAATAACGGCGTAGTTGTTACCGTTAGTACTGTTGAAATACCCGGTGATAAAAGTACAGTAATACGCGGTATTGCACGGTAGCACACGGTATTGCATAGTAGCACACGGTATTGCACAGTAATTCTAATTATTGATTCTTACGTGAGAAGTCATTACTTAATAATTGTTACAGTAATTACTGTTCAATATTTTATATTATTGATTCAATAATTGCATGATATTTTATTGATTCAATAATTGCTACGTTGATATTTTATATCAATAATTGCTACGTTGCTATTTTATATGATTGATTCAATAATTGCTACAGTTGATATTTCGTATTATTGATTCAATAATTGTCACTACACAGTATTTCACATTATCAACTCAATAATTCATATTATTTGAATAATATTATTAGATAGCATTATTGACAATGTCTAAGAAAGTTCTGTCTAGGAGGGGTTATTTAATTGCGTGCCAGTAAGGAGAAGTCCTTATCAGAAGGCCCCCTCTTTTCTGGGAACGACCTGATTGTCAATATTGTAGTTCTGTAATATTATTTGTGAATAATTAATTATTAATTTATATGATAAGGAAATATTTATTTTGTGGATATAAAAGAAGGAATTAGTGCTGATGTGTTTTTATCAGTATTTTGTTGTAGAAAATCATCCGTTTATGGATTTCGGATAATTTATGTTTGGAATTTAGAAAAACTTCCTTCTACAAAGTTGTAGAGAATTAAATTTTCTATGGAAAGACATAGAATTTATATTTTTCTGACAAAAGGGCTATTTATTGTGAATTATTGAAGTTTTGGAAAATAAATATTTTTTTTAAATAAAATGGTGGGCCCCACTTTTGATTGTTGTGGAAAAATTCTGAATTTTCTTTCCCATGAGGCGGCTAAAAAAAATATATATTATTTTATTACTTTAGTATTCTTTGGCATCCTAAGTTTTTTCTATAAATAAGGTGCTTAGGTTAGAATTGAAAATCACACCAGAATCAAAAGTTTTCTCTCTCTATAATATCGAGCGTATTTTGTGAGTATTTAGATACTTTGAGTGTTACTATTCAGTGCAAGTTTTCTTCGGTATTATATCCGATATTTCAGTCAGAGGTACTATTCTTTTGAGGTAAGGGATGTTATTTCTTTCATAAATGATGTTATTTTTTTCAATATCATTATAACAAAATATTGTCATGGATTTTATTATGAAATTCTTACTTTTTTCGTCGGGATTACTATTCACGTATACGGCATTATTCACGTATACGACACTATTCACGAAAAAATTAAATTTTCGTCTATATGTCCAAGTTGCTTGTTAAAGTTCTTATCTTTGATTGGATCTAAGTTTTGAGTTTTATTCTTGAATTTTGCTCCACAAAGTATTATTATGAAATATTCTTGAACTTGGATAAACTAAATTACGAATCCCTAATCTTTGTCTTTTATCTCACTGGATGCGTTCTTTAAAATATTTTTCATCATCCTCAGTCCTAAAAGGTGATATAACTGAATATCTTTGGCCTGTAGAGCAAAGATGAATGATTACCTGATGAATATCTTTGACCGTAGTGCAAAGATGACAGGTGTTGAGATGAACATAACCACTGATGATACAATGAATATCTTTGGCCTGTAGTGCAAAGTTGAATATTTGACTCGAGATGTATATTGATTGATGTTACAGGGATAAATTATTGATGATGAACGGTCATTTCCGCTGCGAATATTGATCTAAAATTTATTGTCAATAATATGTTATCTGAATTATTGAAAACTAACGATAATTTATTTTTCATTATCTTAGTCATAATATTCTTTATTGGGCTAGTTGAGCTCACCTTTTTCATCTATTGTCTTCTTCAGGAAATGAGAACGTTGCGGAAACTAGTCGGGGGACAGAGTGATGGTCCGAGTTAGAGCAGTAGTAGTCATCGCTATTTTTGTAAAATAGTGGGATAATAATTATAATAAATAAAGAATGAATTTGAATGTTAATATTTCGTATTATATATGATTTATATTGACACTCACGGTTGTGTAGTCGTATTTTGTACGACCGTGTGATATAAAGTTTGTATTTGAATTCTGTACCATGTATTTGGCGACTCAGAATGGGTTGGGTTGACTGGACCTATTTTGGGGGCGTCACACTTTTCATCTATTGTCCTCTTCAGGAAATGAGAATGTTGCGGGAACTAGTCGGGGGACAGAGTGATGGTCCGAGTTAGAGCAGTAGTAGTTCTCACTATTTCTGATAAATAGTGTGATAATAATTGTAATGAGGACTTAGTTTGAATAATAATATTTTCTACATATTTGTATTGACACTCACAGTTGTGTGGTCGTACTTTGCATGACCGTGTGATATACAAGATTGTATTTAAATTCTGTACCATATTTTTGACGACTCAGAATGGGTTGGGTTGACTGGACCTATTTCTGGGGGCGTCACACCGGCCCTCCCGTTTGCCAGGTCTAATGGCAATAGAAGAACGTACTCTCCTTGATTGATATTTCTTCATTATTCTGACACATTTAACTTTTCTAAACAATATCTTCAAAGTCAATTTTATCGGTATATAATAAAATAATACTCATCCGTTCAAAAGTTAGAGATCTAAATTGACTTTTGAAGTCAAACGACGACATATTAAACTTCAAAGTTGTATGACTCATAAAAGTTTAGAATAAAATAAATTTTGTTATTAATAATTTTTGTTATGTACTATATAATTATAATAATTAGGGATTGGTTAGCATGAAATTTAAAAATTGATAAGTTGGTCAATTAGCCAACAGAATGCTGACACGCAGACAGGTAGCTGTTCTCTCTCCTTGCGTGTCAGCATTCTATTGGTCAATTGACCAACTTACCAATTTTGAACTTCATACTAATCGGATCCTAATAATTGTATCAACTAAAATTAAATAAATTCACATCAATATGTTGTGATTTGATTGCATCTCTAAATTTGGAACTTGGAAGAAGTATTTGATTAGATAGATGGGGGAGATCATGATTCCATGAACATTATAAATTACAATCACTTGCAACTATAATTTCAAAAATATATATTTTTACAAGCTAAATTATTTTTAGTCAAGAAGTTCAACAACAAAATACACTACTACGGAGTTTGAATTGAAGAAGTAAGTTTGACCTCTAGCTAGCTGTAGGAAATATACACATGTATTATATCAGAATACGTGGGGTTGCCATGAAGAACATTTAATTTAATTGCCCTACCTTTTATGGGTTTTAAAAATGAGAGATAAGAAAGGAAATGGATAAACCCCTGTTCGCTTCCCTAAAAGTGAACGGCATCTCAGCCACAATCACATCATTCTTCATTTCTAAATTATGTACTACCCCATTATATACCCCTTTTTCTTCTTTTTTTTGCAGCCATCAGTTCTCCCCAGCCCGAACCTATACACCCAACCCTAGGATTAGTCTACAACCTTTTATCTTCATAATCAAAACCAACTCGGAAGCAAATTAGGATGTAAATAACAGGATATAAACTGAAACAGATTTAAAACAAAAAGTACTCATTCTAGTAAAAATAAATTAAACAACAATTTAAAGCTAAAGTTAGAAACAAAAAGTAGTATATTCTTACCACAGAAAAGTTTCAGAAGTGTACATAAAAATCCGACTTAAAACAATTAATTGAAAGGAAATAACAAAACTAGGCCTTATCGGCTTTGGATGCAGTAGCAGCAGCTTGTCCACGTAGACGACCAGTCCTCCTGGCCGCAATGAGACCAACCTTTTGACCAGGGGGAGCATCACGGCGAACAGTGCTGGCATGACCAATATGTTGGTGATTACCACCACCATGAGGATGCTCAACAGGATTCATAGCAACACCACGAACCTTGGGCCAGCAGTTACGTTTAACCCTATATTTGTGATAAGCATTCCCAGCCTTGAGCATAGGCTTCTCAGTTCTTCCCCCTCCAGCTACCTGACCAATCATAGCACGACAACCACTAGGCACAATTTTTTTAGCACCAGACGGGAGCTTGATCCTTTTAAAAACACAAGAATAGCAAGTAGACGTCAGGTTTGTTGAATCATTTATGATATATCAAATCTTAATTGAAATTCAGTAACATATGCATACCAGCAGCAGCCATAATACAAAAATATTGCCTCATAATGGCATAACAGAAAAGTAGCAACTCAAAATATTATTTTCAAAATGAAAACAGAAGCACTTTTGAATTACCGAGAAGCAGAGGCTGATGAATTTAGAACAAAATTATATAACAAGTTGAGAACAGATCAACACATGATCAAAGAACTCATTATTGGAAAAAGATCCCAGGAAAAACTAGGAACCTCATGGGCTTGTGCATATAATTGCTTTGAACAATGAACATGATTTATACATACAGTTGAATACATTTTGGAACCTTAACAATCTTTGATCTTTGGTTCCAATACTATTGATTTCTAATAATGAAATCTCCAAACTAATGTCCAAACTTAAAACACAGGAGAATGAAACAAATCCTTTGTAAAATAGTTATATAACACACAGCAATGCTAAGAATTACATTTCAAACAAAAGTTATAGAAGTTCCCGCATTTGTTTATTCAATAATATTTTTATTTACAGTTTAAATTAAGACAACTAAAAATATTAGCTAAAATAGACACTATATTTGACAGCCAAAAACAAACTAAAATCATATGAAACTAAAAATGGAATTGTATTATGTAACACTAAGCAACATTGTCTATAATTAGAAAAGCAACCAAAACAATTTAGATCAATAAACCAAAATTTAGATCAACAAGGAGGAACAAATAAAATGGAATCCCGTTAGAATCTTATCAACCCAAAAATCATCAACTTAAATAATCAAAAAAAACAGACACCACCTTCTCAGCACCCAAAACCATAAATGACCTAATGTTGGGTTATCTAGAATAATATAAAGATAAAATAAACTGAAGATAATTAAATAATCACGCAAGGCTAGTGACATCAATACAAACATATACGAGGGAGAAAAGAGAGGATTTGTACCTAGAGGTACCATTATCAGGATTGTGACTGATGACAATGGCGTAGTCACCAGAAGCCCTAGCCAAAGTACCACGATCACCGACATGGTGTTCCACGTTACAAACGACAGCTCCTTCAGGGATAGCTCTGAGAGGCAGAACATTTCCTACCATAAGATTTGCTTTCTTTCCGCAGAAAATGAACTGACCGGTGTACATACCCTCGGCCGCCACGAACAGCTCCTTCTGATGCTTGTAACGGAACGGGTGGCGGAAGGTGACTCGGGCCAGTGGGGCACCACGGCCAGGGTCATGGACGATCTCGGTGACAACGCCCTTAAGGTAGCCGTTGCGCTCGCCAAAGTCGAGACTCCGGAACCTAGCGGGGCCTTTGCGATGGTGGGTGTGGGACTTGAAAACGCTTCCCGCACCCTTACGCTGTGCTCTGATCACACGACCCATAACTTTCCTCTCTCTCTCTCTCTCTGTCAGGTTAGGGTTTGGGGACGGCAGGGGAAATGAGGGAATGAGATCTTATATAGGGTTTTAGGGTAACTTTTAAGTGTTGTGGGTTTGGATGGACTGATCTTTGTACTGGGTTTTGGTGGGCTGGGGCCTGGGAGTACTTCTAAAGTTCTATACCCGAAGGTTGCACATAATTTAGGGCTCAGACCTGTAAGCAAACTTAATGATTCAATAGGTCACATTCACCAAGGTAATTTTAAGGCTCCTTAACACTAATATATAACAATTAAAAAATAATTATCGTAAAATAATTATTAAAATAACGCAATTAACATTAATAAAAAAATCAAAAATCAAGAAGAAATTACTGCCATAACTAATAATTCAAATTCAAATAGTTGGAATCTAACAACAAAAACAAATTCAAATATTCAAATTCAAATTCAAATATTAAAATTCAAATCTTCATCTCCCTCACAATAACCATCTCCTCCGCCACTCTTTTCGCGAATCTCCTTCTTCACAAGTTTCGTTTTATTCTTGGTTATAGAATCTGTTCATCCTCAGTTCCTCACCTTCATCGCACTCATGGTTCCAACTACCTGATTGCTGGACATCCATAATGGAATCTCCAGACATGGCGATTTCCCCTTCTTCTAATTCATCAGACTGGCAGAATTAAAAAAATAATAATAAGCAACATGTAGAAACTAATAATTCTAATGTAAAGCACTAACAAAGATGAAAAGAAACGTACCAGCCTTTTTGAAAGAGAACTTCAAACACTAACAAAGATCAATTACCTTGGTATGAAGGTTTAGTTACCTTGGTATGAAGCTTTGGTTACCAACTGCACTATGAAGGTAACCTTATAAAATTGAATTGGTAACCTAATAAAACTGAAATGGTTACCTTTGTATGAAGGATTTGGCTACTAACTGCATCACATTCAATAATCTAATAAAATTTAATTGGTTACCTTGGTCTGAAGGTTTATCAACCAACTGCATGAAGGTTTGGCTACCAACTGCGTTACATTCAAAATAAGTTGGTAACCTAATAAAACTGAATTGGTTACTTTGGTATGAAGGTTTGGCTATCAACTGTACTATGAAAAAACTGCAGGTGTGGAGGTGGATTGATTACCTTGGTATGAAAGTTTTGTTACCTCGGTATGAAGGTTTGGTTATCAACTGCACTATGAAAAAACTGCAGGTGTGGAGGTGGATTGGTTACCTTGGTATGAAGTTTTGGTTACCTTGGTATGAAAGTTTGGTTACCTTAGTATGAGAGTTTGGTTACCAACTGCATTATGAAAGTAACCTAATAAAACAGAATTGGTTACCTTTGTATGAAGGTTTGGCTACCAACTGCATGAAGATTTGGCTACCAACTGCATCACATTCAAAATAAATTGGTAACCTAATAAAACTGAATTGGTTACCTTTGTACGAAAGTTTGGTTACCTTGGTACGAAGGGTTTGTAAGACCCCAACTTTTATGAATAAAGATTTAGTTTTCTTTATATATTATTTCGAAATAGTAAGGTGTTGATTTGATAAATATGAAAGTTATGGGTGAAATGTGCAAACATTTTTTAAATGAGCAAGTGGTTATAAAATATTCTGGTTGTCGGGGAATATTCGTTTGGTTCGTGGAATATTCTTGTTGTCGGGGAATATTCGTACGACGGCGCAGCTATTTGTGGGCCCCCACAACGGAATAACTGTCGGATATAGAAAGCGACAGAAATAACTTTTTTACAGAATAACGGCGTGGTTGTTACTGTTAGTACTGTTGAAATACCCGGTGGTTAAAATACAGTGATACACGGTGTTGCATAGTAGCACACGGTATTGCACAGTATTTCGAATTATTGAGTCTTACGTGAGAAGCCATTACTCAATTATTGTTACAGTAATTACTGTTCAATATTTTATATTATTGACTCAATAATTGCTACGTTGATATTTTATATTATTGACTCAATAATTGCTGCATTGATATTTTATTGACTCAATAATTGCCACGTTGCTATTTTTTATGATTGTTTCAATAATGGCTACAGTTGATATTTTGTATTATTGATTCAATAATTGTCGTTGCACAGTATTTCACGTTATCAACTCAATAATTCATATTATTTGAATAATATTATTAGATAGCATTATTGACAATGTCTAAGGAAAGTTCTGTCTAGGAGGGGTTATTTAATTGCGCGCCAGTAAGGAGAAGTCCTTATCGGAAGGCCCCCTCTGTCCTGGGAACGACCTGGTTGTTAATATTGTAGTTCTATAATATTATTTGTGAATAATTAATTATTAATTTATATGATAAGGAAATATTTATTTTGTGGATATTAAAGAAGGAATTGGCGCTGGTGAGTTTTTATCAATATTTTGGTGTGAGAAATCATCTGTTTTTGAATTTCGGATAATTTATGTTTGGAATTTGGAAAAACTTCCTTCTGCAAAGTTGTAGAGAATTAAATTTCCTATGGAAGAACATAGAATTTGTATTTTTCTGACTAAGGGGCTATTTGTTATGAATTATTGAAGTTTCGAAAAATATATATATTTTTTATGGGCGGGCCCCACTTTTGTTGGAAAAAAATTTAGCCGCCAGGCGGCGGAAATTTTGAAAAAAATATATTATTTTATTCATTTAGTCTCCTTTGGCATCCTAAGCTTTTCCTATAAACAGGGTGCTTAGGTTAGAATTGAAAATCACACCAGAATCAGAAGTTTTCTCTCTCTATAATATCGAGCGTATTTTTGTGATTATTTCAATACTTTGAGTATTAGTATTCAGCGCAAGTTTCCTTCGGTATTATATCCGATATTCCAGTCAGAGGTACTATCTTTTTGAGGTAAGGGATGTTATTTTCTTTCGTAAATGATATTATTCTTTTCAATATCATTATACAGAAATATTGTCATGGATTTTATGTTGAAATTCTTACTTTTTCCGTCGGGGTTACTATTCACGTATACGGCACTATTCACGAAAAAATTAAATTTTCTTCTATTTGTCCAAATTGCTTGTTAAGGTTACTATCTTTGATTGTATCCAAGTTTTGAGCTCTATTCTTGAATTTTGCTCCATAATTGATTATTACGAGGTATTTTTGAATTGGATATACTAAAATACGAATCCTTAGTCTTTGTCTTTTATCTCACTGGATTCGTTTTTTTTAAAATATTTTTCATCATTCTCAGTCCTAAAAGGTGATGTAACTGAATATCTTTGGCCTGTAGAGCAAAGATAAATGATTACTTGATGAATATCTTTGGCCTGTAGAGCAAAGATGAATGATTACCTGATGAATATCTTTGGCCTGTAGTGCAAAGATGACAGGAGTTGAGATGAACATGACCACTGATGATACAAATGAATATCTTTGGCCTGTAGTGCAAAGATGAATATTTGATTCGAGATGTATATTGATTGATGTTACAGGGATAAAATATTGATGATGGACTTTTAAATCATAGAAGATAGTAGACTTGATTCTCTGCTTAACTCTTCTAATGATTTGTTATTTCCGCTGCGAATATTGATCTAAGATTGGTTGTCCATTATATTTTATCCTATTTTGTTGAAGACTAACGATAATTTGTTTCCCATTATCTTAGTCATAATATTCTTTACTGAGCTAGTTGAGCTCACCCTTTTCATCTGTTGTCCTCTTCAGGAAATGAGAATGTTGTGGAAACTAGTCGGGGGACAGAGTGATGGTCCGAGTTAGAGCAGTAGTAGTCCTCACTATTTCTGATAAATAGTGTGATAATAATTGTAATGAGGACTTAGTTTGAATCTTAATATTTTCTATATATTTATATTGAGACTCACAGTTGTGTGGTCGTATTTTGCACGAACATATGATATAAAGTTTGTATTTGAATTCTGTACCATGTATTTGGCGACTCAGAATGGGTTGGGTTGAATGGACCTATTCTGGGGGCGTCACAGTTGGTATCAGAGCTTAGGGATATGATCTTTGGCGGAGATCGGGGAATAGAACTAGGAGGGGTGAGACGAGTAAATCCTTCGCTAGTGTGTCCTACCTAAGCTTATGTGGTATTTAATTGGTCAGTCGGAGCATAGGGTTAATATGTGATATGTTAATTTGTTTAATTAACCCTTGTTTTATGGCAGTATTTGAGAATGGCAGCTGAGAATGTTAACAACGAAGTGAATGAGACCGTGGAGACACCTTTAATCGTTAACCAGGAGAACATGCAACAAGAAGGCAATGTTCATCCTGAAAATAACGCTGGTCAGACGATAAACGATGAGATGTTTAGAAGTTTTTTGCAGTTTATGCAAAACCAGACGAGGGAGACTCGTGTGCAACATACAGGTGGAGATAATAACAACATGCGAGTTGTCACTGCCAAGCAGTTCAAAGAATTGGGACCACCAGAGTTTCTGGGAAAGCCAGATCCAATCAAGGCGGAGACGTGGATTAAACAAATTACCAAGATATTTGATGTCTTGGGATGCACGGAGGAACAGAAGGTTCCATTCGCCACGTTTATGTTCCGTGGAGAGGCAGATTACTGGTGGGAATCTGTAAAACGTACCCAGCCTGCCGCACTTAAGATGTCTTGGGAAGCGTTCCAGAAACTGTTCAATGACAAGTACTTTCCTGATAGTATTCGTCATATGAAGGAGGTAGAATTTATTAGACTCGAACAAAATAACATGACGGTATCCCAGTACGAGGCTAAGTTCGCGGAGCTGTCCAGGTTTGCACCTCATTTGGTGGAGAATGAGGAACGTATGACGCGGATGTTTCTAAGAGGTTTGAAACCCGAAATACGTCAATACCTCATTTCTCATAAATTTTTTTTATATTCGGATGTAGTAAACAGGGCCCAGTTATTAGAAAGAGATAATGATTATGTTCAACCGAGGGACCACAACCAAGGTCGTACCGGTGGCAGCAGTCATCGGAGCAATGACAACCAGCGAGGAGGAAAGTATGACAGAAGCGGTAACCACTCCGGTGGTTATCGTGGCCATGATAGTAGAAGAATCGAATCGGGAGGAGATTTCAAGAAGAGAAGGTACAACAATGAGAACGCGAAGATGTCAACATCAGCACCAGCATCAACTGTTTCGAGGGGAGGAGAACGACCACCGGTCGTATGCTTTAAATGCGGGAAAGAGGGACATATCAGCCCAAACTGCCCACAACAATTCAAAGGATGCTATAACTGTGGAAAAGAAGGACATATAGCTCGAGATTGTCCTGTTACGAAACCAAGTTCAGCGGGGGTGGTGATTCCAAAGGTGGTTGCAGACAAGTCAAAGTCGGTGATTCCTGGAAGAGCGTTTGTCGTGACAGCCCAAAACGCCAGGAATCCACACGAGGTGATTACGGGTAAGCTGATTATAAACTCTTGCGAAGTTTATACCTTGTTAGATACCGGTGCTACCCATTCCTTTATTTCACCTGCTTGTGCTCAACGTTTGAACTTGACTTCTGATAAATTAGACTTTAACTTATCTGTTGAAACTCCGTTAGGAGAAATCTTTGTTACATCTACAGTTTACAAATCTTGCTTGATTCAGATTGGTACCCTTACCTTACCTGTTGATCTTATATCTTTGAAAATACTTGCATTTGCCGTGATTTTAGGAATTGACTGGTTAACCACTTACCATGCCAAAATTGATTGTTTTCGTAAGGTTGTTAGTTTTCATATTCCTAATCAACCTGTTGTGCGAATTCAAACCACCAAACCACTAAAATCAGTCAATATCATTTCAAATCCCAAGGCTATTCGTTTATTGAAAAACGGATGTCAAGCCTTCTTAGCTCATGTCACTGATCTAAACCAGAATACATCAGATTTGAATAATATTTTCGTTGTTAATGAGTTTCCTGATGTATTTCCCGAAGAACTTTCCGGTCTACCCCCAGAACGTGAAGTTGAATTCTTTATTGACCTTGAGCCCGGTACAAAGCCCATTTCTAAAACCCCATATCGAATGGCTCCTATTGAACTTCAGGAGTTAAATATTCAATTACAAGAGTTGTTAGACATCGGTTTTATTCGTCCTAGTACGTCTCCTTGGGGTGCTCCTGTTTTATTCGTAAAGAAGAAAGACGGGAGTATGCGACTTTGTATTGACTATCGGGAGTTGAACCATGTCACCATTAAGAATAGGTATCCGTTACCTCGTATTGATGACCTGTTCGACCAGTTGCAAGGAGCGCAATTCTTTTCAAAGATCGATCTTCGTTCTGGATATCATCAGTTGAAGATTAAAACTGAGGATATTCCAAAGACTGCTTTTAGAACACGGTACGGGCATTATGAGTTCTTAGTCATGTCTTTTGGATTGACTAATGCTCCTGCTGCTTTCATGGATATGATGAACCGTGTATTTAAGGAGTATTTAGATCAATTCGTTGTTGTCTTTATTGATGACATTCTCATTTATTCTAAAAGCCGTGAAGATCATAAATACTATTTGAAGTTAGTACTTCAAAAGCTTCGTGAGAACAAGCTATACGCCAAGTTAAAGAAATGCGAGTTCTGGCTTGAGGAAGTAGCATTCCTTGGGCACGTGGTATCGAAACGTGGAGTATCTGTGGACCCGACGAAGATTGAAGCAATACAAAGCTGGGAGCAACTTAAGTCGGTGACTGAAGTACGAAGCTTTCTGGGCTTAGCTGGTTACTATAGGAGGTTCGTAGAGGGATTTTCTCGAATCGCTACTCCATTAACTCAGTTGACTCGGAAAGATACAAAATTCGTTTGGAGAGAGGAATGCGAGAAGAGCTTCCAAGAGCTCAAGAGGAGACTTATTTCGGCACCTGTTCTGACAATACCATCTGGTTCGGATGGATTTGTTATTTACAGCGATGCTTCGGGCAAAGGGTTAGGATGTGTTCTCATGCAACATGGGAAAGTCATAGCCTATGCCTCGCGACAACTCAAAGAATATGAGAGGAATTATCCTACTCATGATCTAGAGTTGGCAGCTGTCGTTTTCGCGTTGAAGATCTGGAGACATTACTTGTACGGAGAGAAAGTGGAGATTTATACAGATCATAAGAGCCTTAAATATTTCTTCACTCAGAAGGAACTCAACATGCGGCAACGACGTTGGCTTGAGCTGTTGAAAGATTACGATCATACTATCCAATACCATCCTGAAAAAGCGAACGTGGTAGCTGACGCGTTGAGTAGAAGATCATATGTGGGAACGAGTGCGATGATGTCAAGTATACGCGTAGAACCAGCTTTGATTGATAAAGTTAAAGCTGCTCAAGCTACGGATGCGGAGTTGATGAAGATGAAGAAGAAGGTGCAAGAAGGTGCAATTCCAGAAGCGAGAATCGATGAAGATGGAATACTTCGAGTCAACTCCAGACTTTGTGTTCCTAACGATTCCGACTTGAAGTATAGAATCATGATGGAGGCACACAACACACCGTTTGCGATCCATCCTGGGAGTACTAAAATGTATCGTGATCTTCGACATACATTTTGGTGGGGCAATATGAAGAGAGAGATCGCGGAGTTCATCTCGAGATGTTTAACTTGTCAACGTGTAAAGGTGGAGCATCAAGTGCCGAAGGGTCCATTGCAACCACTGGAGATTCCGAAATGGAAGTGGGAATACATTACGATGGATTTCGTTACGGGTCTTCCCAAGGTTTCTCAAGGCTTAGATGCGATTTGGGTTATTGTTGACAGATTAACCAAGTCTGCTCATTTCTTACCGATACGAGAGACTTATTCCCTTGAACGTCTTTCTCATATGTACGTGAATGAGATTGTGAGATTGCATGGCATGCCAGTATCCATAGTTTCGGATCGTGATCCCAGATTTACTTAACGATTTTGGATCAGTTTGCAGAAAGCTATGGGTACGGATTTACGATTCAATTCGGCTTATCATCCTCAAACAGACGGACAATCGGAAAGGACTATCCAAACTCTTGAAGATCTATTGAGACTTTGTGTTCTAGACTTCAAAGGGAGTTGGGATAAGTATTTACCATTGGTGGAATTCTCCTACAACAACAGTTATCAGGCAAGTATAGGCGTAGCTCCATTCGAAGCATTGTATGGGAGAAAGTGTCGCTCTCCAGTATGTTGGAACGAGGTGGGTGAAACAACATTGTTGGGACCGGAGTTAGTACGTATGACTACGGAAAAGATCCAAATAATCCGACAACGTATACAAATAGCACAAGATCGACAAAAGAGTTATGCGGATCTTCATCGAAAGGACGTGGAATTTAACGTTGGGGACCATGTATTGTTACGTATTGCTCCGTGGAAAGGAGTTACAAGGTTTGGGAAGAGAGAAAAGCTTAACCCACGATTCATTGATCCATTTGAGATTCTTGACCGAATAGGAAATGTGGCTTATAGACTCGCTTTACCTCCAAGCATGTCTCGTGTTCATAACGTGTTTCACATATCCGTGTTACGTAAATATGTGAAGGATCCAAACCGCATTATTGAGTTAGAACCAGACGAGATAGCTGAAGATTTAACGTACGAGGAGGTACCTGTCAAGATCTTGGATAGGAAGGAGCATGTCCTACGCTCGAAAATTATACCTCAAGTTAAAGTTTTGTGGAGAAACCATGCAATTGAGGAAATGACCTGGGAGTTGGAATCGAAAATGAAAGCGAGGTATCCTCACCTTTTCGACATACCAGGTACGTACGTCAATTTCGAGGACGAAATTTCATAAGGAGGGGAGGTTGTAAGACCCCAACTTTTATGAATAAAGATTTAGTTTTCTTTATATATTATTTCGAAATAGTAAGGTGTTGATTTGATAAATATGAAAGTTATGGGTGAAATGTGCAAATATTTTTTAAATGAGCAAGTGGTTATAAAATATTCTGGTTGTCGGGGAATATTCGTTTGGTTCGTGGAATATTCTTGTTGTCGGGGAATATTCGTACGACGGCGCAGCTATTTGTGGGCCCCCACAACGGAATAACTGTCGGATATAGAAAGCGACAGAAATAACCTTTTTATAAAATAACGGCGTAGTTGTTACCGTTAGTACTGTTGAAATACCCGGTGGTTAAAATACAGTGATACACGGTGTTGCATAGTAGCACACGGTATTGCACAGTATTTCGAATTATTGAGTCTTACGTGAGAAGCCATTACTCAATTATTGTTACAGTAATTACTGTTCAATATTTTATATTATTGACTCAATAATTGCTACGTTGATATTTTATATTATTGACTCAATAATTGCTGCATTGATATTTTATTGACTCAATAATTGCCACGTTGCTGTTTTTTATGATTGATTCAATAATGGCTACAGTTGATATTTTGTATTATTGATTCAATAATTATCGTTGCACAGTATTTCACGTTATCAACTCAATAATTGGGAGCTGTCGTTTACACTCCTAAATTAACCTCACTTTCACTTCACGAATTTAAATAATTAGCACAGTAGTAAGCAAGGATCGATCCCACAGAGAGTAAGTTTGTTTTAGATTTATTCTACTATTTTAACAGAAAATAAAGATGGGGGATTTTTAAAATTATTTTAAACTAAGAAAAACAGAATTTAAATAAAGAGATTAACCAAATATGTAAAAACTTCAGTTTTGTAGTTCAGTTTCACCAAGCACAGCAATCAATTAATCAAGTTATTATTCTTTACCATTCAATGAAACTATTAACCCTAGATAACAATAAGCTCTACTATCCGAAATTCTCCTTAGATATTCACTGTATGAAACAAGCTCTTCACCAGATTCAACTAGCATATAACCTAGAACAAGCTCTCTAGATTTAATATGATAGAAGCATTAAGAAATAGAGAATTAGGCTAATCCAAGCAACAAACACATAAGCTCGATTTGTTTAACTTGTTTTCTGATAATCTTAGCAATACACAAAAGCTTGTCCACAATTAGTATCACTAATTTACTACTTGTGATGAAGACAGATATCAATTACACATAATACCAATCTTAATCTAGCATATGATAATGATTAAATTAACTCAATTGGCCATATCAAATTAATTAGATCAATTAGCATGCAATCAATGAAAACAGATTATCAGAAGAAATTTCATACAAGAAGGAATAAATAATAATACTCAATTAATTAATTACTTGTAACAAGGTTCCACCTCCCTTTAGAACTGAATAAAGAAACTAGTCTGACATGCTCCAAGTCTGCACTTCAATGAGGTATGATAGTTGGTGGAAGATTGAATGAATAAAACCTTAACTATCATCCTCTATTTATAGTGCTAGACAAGGGCCTAAATCCTATAAGAACTAGGAATCCAAATCCTAAAAGGAATTACAATTATAACTAGTTTCCATAAAGAAATAGAATCTAATAAGGAAATAAAATCTCAGTCCAAAGAAGTCCTAATTCTAATAGTAATATCAATCCAATTCTATGTAGGAATCTCCAAATATTGAGAAAGTCAACTGCTGGTCAAACTCCTCTTCAATTCAACTCCAAATCAACTTGTTTCCATCCTTTTAGCTTTAATTCACCTGAAAATAATAAACAACTTATTAAGCTCATATACACATGAAACATGTAATAAAACTAAATGTAAAGGAATAAAAAATCATGAATATTATGTACTTATCAATAATTCATATTATTTGAATAATATTATTAAATAGCATTATTGACAATGTCTAAGGAAGTTCTGTCTAGGAGGGGTTATTTAATTGCGCGCCAGTAAGGAGAAGTCCTTATCGGAAGGCCCCCTCTATCCTGGGAACGACCTGGTTATTAATATTGTAGTTCTATAATATTATTTGTGAATAATTAATTATTGATTTATATGATAAGAAAATATTTATTTTGTGGATATTAAAGAAGGAATTGGCGCTGGTGAGTTTTTATCAATATTTTGGTGTGAGAAATCATCTGTTTTTGAATTTCGGATTATTTATGTTTGGAATTTGGAAAAACTTCCTTCTGCAAAGTTGTAGAGAATTAAATTTCCTATGGAAGGACATAGAATTTGTATTTTTCTGACTAAGGGGCTATTTGTTATGAATTATTGAAGTTTTGAAAAATATATATATTTTTTATGGGCGGGCCCCACTTTTGTTGGAAAAAAATTTAGCCGCCAGGCGGCGGAAATTTTGAAAAAAATATATTATTTTATTCATTTAGTCTCCTTTGGCATCCTAAGCTTTTCCTATAAATAGGGTGCTTAGGTTAGAATTGAAAATCACACCAGAATCAGAAGTTTTCTCTCTCTATAATATCGAGCGTATTTTTGTGAGTATTTCAATACTTTGAGTATTAGTATTCAGCGCAAGTTTCCTTCGATATTATATCCGATATTCCAGTCAGAGGTACTATCTTTTTGAGGTAAGGGATGTTATTTTCTTTCGTAAATGATATTATTCTTTTCAATATCATTATACAAAAATATTGTCATGGATTTTATGTTGAAATTCTTACTTTTTCCGTCGGGGTTACTATTCACGTATACGACACTATTCACGTATACGGCACTATTCACGGAAAAATTAAATTTTCTTCTATTTGTCCAAATTGCTTGTTAAGGTTACTATCTTTGATTGTATCCAAGTTTTGAGTTCTATTCTTGAATTTTGCTCCATAATTGATTATTACGAGTTATTTTTGAATTGGATATACTAAAATACGAATCCTTAGTCTTTGTCTTTTATCTCACTGGATTCGTTTTTTTTAAAATGTTTTTCATCATTCTCAGTCCTAAAAGGTGATGTAACTGAATATCTTTGGCCTGTAGAGCAAAGATAAATGATTACTTGATGAATATCTTTGGCCTGTAGAGCAAAGATGAATGATTACCTGATGAATATCTTTGGCCTGTAGTGCAAAGATGACAGGTGTTGAGATGAACATGACCACTGATGATACAAATGAATATCTTTGGCCTGTAGTGCAAAGATGAATATTTGATTCAAGATGTATATTGATTGATGTTACAGGGACAAAATATTGATGATGGACTTTTAAATCATAGAAGATAGTAGACTTGATTCTCTGCTTAACTCTTCTAATGATTTGTTATTTCCGCTGCGAATATTGATCTAAGATTGGTTGTCCATTATATTTTATCCTATTTTGTTGAAGACTAACGATAATTTGTTTCCCATTATCTTAGTCATAATATTCTTTACTGAGCTAGTTGAGCTCACCCTTTTCATCTGTTGTCCTCTTCAGGAAATGAGAATGTTGTGGGAACTAGTCGGGAGACAGAGTGATGGTCCGAGTTAGAGCAGTAGTAGTCCTCACTATTTCTGATAAATAGTGTGATAATAATTGTAATGAGGACTTAGTTTGAATCTTAATATTTTCTACATATTTATATTGAGACTCACAGTTGTGTGGTCGTATTTTGCACGAACGTATGATATAAAGTTTGTATTTGAATTCTGTACCATGTATTTGACGACTCAGAATGGGTTGGGTTGAATGGACCTATTCTGGGGGCGTCACAGGGTTGGTTACCAACTGCACTATGAAAAAATTACAGAAGTGGAGGTGGATTGGTTACCTTGGTATGAAGGTTTGGTTACTTTGGTATGAATGTTTGGTTACCTTGGTATAAATGTTTGGTTACCTTGGTATAAAAGTTTGGTTACCTTGGTATGACTATTTGATTACCAACTGCACTATCAATATCTTGACTGATGGATTGAATCAAGATCCCCTGACCAATTCCAATGATAAAAGACTCACACTGATCCTCACCACACGCCACAATAGAATCAAACACGAAACCACCACTCGTCTTGCACTCCGCCCAATTCCAAGTTCAAACAATCATGTGATACCATATCAAACATCACCAATCCACCTTATAAAATAATTAATATTTTATTATTAATATTAATCCCCTGACCACACAGAATGAAGCCCCACGCCCTTTCAATCCCCTGATCACACAGAATCAAGCCCCACGCCACATAGACCCTCATTTCTTTGACCGTCTTGAGATTCATTCAAATTCTATTTATACTGGCCAAGCCAAAGAATCCATATGGAGAATGGATTTGGAGATCACCATGGTTCTAATTTTCAATACTCAGAACCTTCTGATGAAAATGGAGGCAACAGCAGCAGAATAATAGTAATTCTTATTAAACTAGAAGAAGAAGGCGGAGGAAGCAAGAAGAAGATCAGAAAGATATTTTCATTAAAATAGAAGAAATACGGAGGAAGAAGAAGACCCGTTGCCAACAAGGAGAGAATGGCGAGAGAAAAAGTATGGCGAGAGAGAGATTGAGGATAAGGCCGTTGTGAGAGACGGAGAATGACGATTGACCCGCCTAAATTAAAGGAATCCTAATTGCATTAATTTTGTAATTAAATATGTAAAAATGTGTTACTTCTGTAATTATTTTATCTATGTACTGTTTTTGTAATTATTTTTAAAAATATACTATAATATGTAATTAACCCTAATTTTAAGCATCTCAAAAAAAACTACTTAAAAAGAAATGGTAGTGATTAGCAATATACTACTGACATCCGGGTAGAATTGACAAAAAATAGGTTTGGGTTGATTTTGGGTTACATAAAATAGGTTTGGGTTGGTTTTGGAACCAAAACCATATTGCCTATATTTAATATGGGTTATGTGGTTTGGATTTAAATAGTTATGGGTCGAATCCAAGTCAACCTATTTTTCAAATTATAATTTCACTAAAATCTTAATTTCTGTTATACTAAAAGAGTCTTGTTTTAATTTTTTAGACCCAAATTTAAAACTAAAAATTTTAATTGATGTGACTAATTTGAGTATTAAAAATATTAATTTTGTGATTATAGGCACTTTCAAAATAAATTACATTAATAATTATTATGTTAATTAAAATTAATGATATTATTGAGAATTTTATTACAATAATCAGTAAATATTATTTTTTTTGGAGTGTATATAAAATCAATAAATATTATTATTTTTTGAGTTTGAGGGTGAGGGTGAGGGTGAGGGTGAGGGTGGGGGTGGGGTTGGGGGTGGGCGTGGGGATGGGGGTGGGGGTGGGGGTGGGGGTGGAGGCGGGGGGCAGCGTAGGAGATGAGAGACGGGGGGGGGGGGGGGGGGGGGGGGGGGGGGGGGGGGGGCGGAGGTCCTCCTGGGCCAACAACTTCCAACTGTGAACCCATAAAAAAAAGGTTAAAAGGCGTAGCACAAGATTGAAAAGTGAAAAAATAGGGTATATAACATGTAGACTTATTGGCGCGTTAAACTGAATATAAATTTTTTTACAATAAGCATTCAAGTCAAAAACTTGGTCTTACTCTCGACTAAAAATATTATTTTTTGGGACTGGGGCTAGGGCTAGGGCTAGGGCTGGGGCTGAGGCAGGAGTGAGGGTGTATACATAATCAATCAATATTATTTTTGGAATGGAGGGGAGGGGAGGGGAGGGGAGGGGAGGGGAGGGGTGGGGTGGGGTGGGGTGGGGTGGGGTGGGGAGGTGTATACATAATTAATAAATATTAATTTTTTAGGGGTGATGGATAGGTTTGGGTGGTGGGTGGGGCGTGGGGCGTGGGGCGTGGGAGGGGG
The DNA here is from genome assembly GCA_020205555.1 of Panax stipuleanatus. NCBI lineage: Eukaryota > Viridiplantae > Streptophyta > Magnoliopsida > Apiales > Araliaceae > Panax > Panax stipuleanatus. The sequence goes on along the minus strand of CM035118.1, from coordinate 159,782,906 downwards.
GGTTGGGTGAAATTAAATTAAATTATATAATATAATATAATATAATTTATAGAGAGAAGAAGGAAATAAAATTTAATTATATAATATAAATTGTATAATTTAAATGAGTTATTTTAATTAATTAAGGGAGGATATATTAATTATTTAAATTAGTAGTTCGTTACACTAAAAGTGTTAACTTTATTATGGATTAATTCCATAATTAGTGAAATAATTTTTATATATAATTACAAGTGTAAAAATTACAAAAGTATGTAATATGTATAATGTATATGTGTTATATAAGAATGTAGTGTAATAATGCATACATGTTGATGTATTAGCTCTTAAAAGTGCAAAAAACTATTATAGACTAATATGGGTCAAAACTAGTTAAACTATATCCAACTCATATTTGTAATAATAATATGGGTTCAAAACCAAACCAAGCCATCACTTAAAAACTAGTTAACCAACCCAATAGATCCAAGTAGTTTTGGTTAACTATATAATTTTCAACTTAAATTGTCAGGTCTTCATGCAGGTGGAGAGATCATTCTCCTGTATGTGTGTCAACATTGTAATAAATATAAAATAAATTTATCATAAAATTCATTTCATACTAACCAGATCCAAAAGAAATGAAGGCACTAGGCTATTGAAGAGGTCCATAATATCTTTTATCTATATCTTTTTATATTATTAAGAGAAAGCAACTGGGGTCAATTATTTTTTGAGGCTTGGTTTCGACCCTATCATCATCCATCACCTCTAATAATTCTCTTCCGCTATTTTTTTTCTTCTTATCTGTACACACAACTGTGTGCCTAGTAGATATTTGCTTTTCATTCCTATTTTCTCTTAAATCTCACATACTCTCTTATCCATTTTAGTCTCCTACTCTCTCCCACTTCCCTATTCATTTTTGCATTAAATCACACACATAGTGTATGCCAAAATACTAATAATTATTATATGTATTTTGCTACTTGTATAATTTAACATAATTAAGAATATTATGTGTGTTTGCAGGTCTAAACGCCACCATCGCAACAAACAATAGTAATCGAATAAAACCCTAATAAATTTGAAGGGAAGTGTTTAAAATCATTAATTCACTTGTTTTTTGTCGATTTAAAAACTCACAAATAAAGGTGTAAATGAACCGAATCGAGCCGAGTATTGATTTGTTCAGACTTGGTTCATAAAAATTATTGAGTATAAAATAAAGTTTAATTGAGACTCATTTAACTATCGAGTCGAGCACGATCTCGAATTGAACACCGACAATTGAATTTTTCGAGCGAATATAATATGAGTATCAACAAAAGATTGCAATTTTGAAGATGTTCGAATAATTTATCAAATTATAAAATTTACTCATATTTGAACTATTTATATTTATAGTCGAGCACAAATCAAACTTTTAGTGAAACAAATACAACTTAACCAGATCTATTTGGTTCATTTTACAGCTTTGGTAACAAACACAATGTCGCTGCTTAGAGCTAATATGGTCTAAAAAATCTCTCCCCATACATTCCCCGCCTATAAGTATGCATCCCAATCCTAATCCGACCTTCAAAGTTATTTAATGTTATACTAATTATCTGACACACAATTGTGCGTGTAATTAAAAAACAAAAATAAAATATAATGGGTAAAAAAAAGTTACGAGTGACAGAATAATGAGGTGGAAACTAAGTCAAAAATTGATACTCTCTTGCTCTCCTTCAATAATATATATATATATATATATATATATATATATATAAATTAAATAACTTGAAAAACAAGAGATTTGTTCATAAACAGTTATATTGGAAAGTTAATGATTAATTTTTCAATTTAATCAAAAACTTGAATTAAACTTTTAAGATGAGTAAAAAACTCATTACTACCAGTATATTAAATCAGAGAAACAAGACAAGAGAATCAAATACATGGACATTTGCTTTTAGAAGGAAAGTTTTTTAATCATTGATTCAACTATTTGCCAAATTTGAAAAGCAAATGTGTTTATTGATTTTCCATTTATTAAAAGTAATTTAGTCATGAAAAATGATATATACGATGGACTGAAAATATAAAATTAGAATTGCCACCATTTTATTATTAATGAACTTTATAAAAAAATTAATTAAAAAATTATGTTATTAAGTTATTTTTTCATTCCAACTTTACCCATATTATATATATCCCTGGTGAAAAATGCTTATAGAACTAGTCTCTCAACAAAGTTTGGCGTGCAAAATTGTCAGTTAACACTAATTTAGCAATCAACGAAAGTAGGTCTAATAAGATCATGAAGACAGTAGCCAGGAAGGGGACAGGAGACCTAACTACTATTCTTCCTTAATATATAAGCCGTTTTAGATTAATATTTTTGTCTCTTAATATATGTCTTTTGAAAATTTTAAATAAATATTAATTGCTTAGTTTCTAATATTACTCCAAATATTAAGTATAAATTTGGTTCTCTCATTATTTTTTTCCTTATTTTTTCAATAGAAGAACAATATAAATAATTAATATTATATTTAATACTATATAATTATTTTCTTAATACTTGTACAGGACTCTAAAACTAGACGGAGAGAGTATCAAATTACTCCTGATCTGGTCATCCAAAAAAGTGCGTACAACTTTACATGCACTGGAGCTGGTCTTTTTATTGTATCCAGGAAAGGAGCTCAGACCAAGCCTTTTGTCCCTGGTAAAAGGGAAGAAAGCACAGAGCTTTCACTGGCGCCATTCCAAGAGTTAAAGAGAGTTGGCCAGTAAAATCTGGTGTATCTCCTGTTCTCTGTGCTGCTTTATGCCAAAACATCAGCAAACCCTGTTCACTTCCCTAAAAGTGCAAGGCATCTCAGATACATTCACACCATTCTTCATTTCTAAATTATGTACTACCATTATACCCCTTTTTTTTTTCTTTTTTTGCAGACATCAGTTCTGTCCAGGTCTAACCTACTCCCCAACCCTCTACCTATCTAACTACTTGAAAATGGAAAAAAAAACCCACCCGGATTAGTCTACAACCTTTTATCTTGGTAGTGATTCATCAGTTATAATGCTTCATAATCAAAACCAACCCGAAAGCAAATTAGGATGTAAATAACAACAGAATATAAACTGAAACAGATTTAAAACAAAAAGTACTCATTCTAGTAAAAATAAATTAAACAACAATTTAAAGCTAAAGTTCCAAACAAAAGTAGTATATTCTTACCACAAAAGTTTCAGAAGTGAATATAAAAATCCGACTTAAAACAATTATTTGAAAGGAAATAACAAAACTAGGCCTTATCGGCTTTGGATGCAGTAGCAGCAGCTTGTCCACGTAGACGACCAGTCCTCCTGGCCGCAATGAGACCAACCTTTTGACCAGGGGGAGCATCACGGCGAACAGTGCTGGCATGACCAATATGTTGGTGATTACCACCACCATGAGGATGCTCAACAGGATTCATAGCAACACCACGAACCTTGGGCCAGCAGTTACGTTTAACCCTATATTTGTGATAAGCATTCCCAGCCTTGAGCATAGGCTTCTCAGTTCTTCCCCCTCCAGCTACCTGACCAATCATAGCACGACAACCACTAGGCACAATTTTTTTAGCACCAGACGGGAGCTTGATCCTTTTAAAAACAAAAGCATAGTATGTAGACGTCAGGTTTGTTGAATCATTTATGATATATCAAATCTTAATTGAAATTCAGCAACATAAGCATACCAGCAGCAGCCATAATACAAAAATATTGCCTTATAATGGCATAACAGTAAAGTAGCAACTCAAAATATGGTTTTCAAAATGAAAACAGAAGCACTTTTGAATTACAGAGAAGCAGAGGCTGATGAATTTAGAACAAAATTATATAACAAGTTGAGAACAGATCAACACATGATCAAAGAACTCATTATTGGAAGAAGATCCCAGGTAAAACTAGGAACCTCATGGGCTTGTGCATATAATTGCTTTGAACAATGAACATGATTTAGACATAAAGTTGAATACATTTTGGAACCTTAGCAATCTTTGATCTTTGGTTCCAATACCATTGATTTTTAATAATGAAATCTCCCAACTAATGTCCAAACTTAGAACTCAGGTGAATGAAACAAATACTTTGTAAAATAGTTACATAAGACACAGAAATGCAAAGAATAACATTTCAAAGAAGAGTTATAGAAGTTACCTCATTTGTTTATTCAATAATATTTTTATTTACAGTTTAAATTAAGACAACTAAAATAATAGCTAAAATAGACCCTATATTTGTCAGCCAAAAACAAACTAAAATCATATGAAACTGAAAATAGTATTGTATTGTATAACACTAAGCAACATTGTCTATAATTAGAAAAGCAGCCAGAACAATTTAGATCAATAAAACAAAACTTAGATCAATAAGGAGGAACAAATAAAATGGAATCCCGATAGAATCATATCAACCCAAAAATCATCAACTTAAATAATAATAAAAACAGACAACACCTCGACACCCAAAATCACAAATGACCTAATGTTAGGCTTTCTAGAATCATATAAAAATAAAATAAACTGAAGCTAATTAAAGAATCACGCAAGGCTAGTGACACCAATACAAACATATACGAGGGAGAAAAGAGTCTAAGGATTTATACCTAGAGGTACCATTATCAGGATTGTGACTGATGACAATGGCGTAGTCACCAGAAGCCCTAGCCAAAGTACCACGATCACCGACATGGTGTTCCACGTTACAAACGACGGCTCCTTCAGGGATAGCTCTGAGAGGCAGAACATTTCCTACCATAAGATTTGCCTTCTTTCCGCAGAAAATGAACTGACCGGTGTACATCCCCTCGGCGGCCACGAACAGCTCCTTCTGATGCTTGTAACGGAAGGGGTGGCGGAAGGTGACGCGGGCCAGTGGGGCACCACGGCCAGGGTCATGGACGATCTCGGTGACAACGCCCTTAAGGTAGCCGTTGCGCTCGCCGAAGTCGAGACTCCGGAACCTAGCCGGGCCTTTGCGGTGGTGGGTGTGGGACTTGAAGACGCTTCCCGCACCCTTACGCTGTGCTCTGATCACACGACCCATATCTTTCCTCTTTCTGTGGTTAGGGTTTGGGGACGGCAGGGAAAGGAGAATGAGATCTTATATATGGTTTTAGGGTTACTTTTTAGTTGTGGGCTTGGTTGGACTGATCTTTGTACTGGGCTTTTGGTGGTCTGCGCGTACTTCTAAAGTTCTATAAACTACTCTACCCGAAGGATGCACATAATTTAGGGTCTCGGCCTGTAAGCAAACTTAATGATTCAATTGGTCACATTCACCGAGGTAATGTTAAGCATCTAAAGAAAACCTACTTGAAAGAAAGAAATTAAGGCATGAAAAATGTAAAGCAAATCTGTTTATTGATTTTCCATTTATTAATTGTAATTTAGTCGTGAAAAATGATATATACGATGGACTGAAAATATAACAATTAGAATTGCCACCATTTTATTATTAATGAACTTTATAAAAAAAATAATTAAAAAATTATGTTGTGAAGTTATTTTTTCATTCCAACTTTACCCATATTATATATCCATGGTAAAAAAATGGTTATAGAACTAGTCTCTCAACAAAGCCTGGCGTGCAAATATAACAAGGTTATAAGCACTACAGGTATCCAACATCCAGGTTTTTAATGGGAGTAGTTACAATCAAATTAATTTTGGTTAATTCATCAATACAGTATCGACACACAGGACGAGAGGTGATCTCTTTACATGTCATTATCATTATGTATTGGTTAATTGACCAACTTATAAGTTAATTTCATGGTAACCGGATATATTTTTAATAGAATAATGTTACAGACACAAACTATTCTACAAATATTTTACAAACGGTTTATGTGACATACTCCACCTCGGCTTTTTATGTGAGACCGAAAATTATATTGAAATAATTTATTGATCAATATATTAAAGTGAAGTATGCTACATCAATAATTTATAAAATATTTGTAGAATAGTATGTGCAGGTAGGATTATTCTTTTTAATATACTTTCCGAAAACAAACAGCACAAGCTTGCACGGTTACGACTAACCCAAGTTTTGGCCTCACAGCTAATACCACCATTATCACCAACACGGAGCCAGAAACTCAATATTCTCTCAGGACATCTGTCGAACACCTTTCGCATGTTCGTTTCACCATCCTCTTCTTTTACTCCATTCCTTCTCGAACCGCAAACACAATCTACTTCATAAACACACTTGGTGACCTATCCCTTGCACCAACCCCCGAGAACTTGTAGATTTAATCCCCAAATCATATTCGTAGATTGTTGATCATATTGCCATGAAGCGAGGTTACCAAGAATCTTCAACTTCAAACTCTTTTGGACCGCCTAAATCAAAACCCAGATTCAACCCGGAAGGTATTTTTCTTTTCTTTTTTTCTTGATGTAAAACCCATACTTTTTCCATCGAATTATATGGAAAATATCATGGTTTGCAAATTGATTATCCCGTTAGTTCATCATTGGGACCTAACCAATGGGTTTTAAAGTTTAGATTGTTATGTTGGAGTTGTTTAATTTTGCGACAGATGGTGAAAGTCTTAATCTTCAAAGTATATTAATCGATCTTATTCCTGCATTATTCTGAACTCATGGGAATTTTTTTATCCTTATTTTGAGTATAGGTGACGCCCAGTTTCTAGAGGATGAGAGTACAAAATTTTTTGCCAGGAAAGTGGCTGACCATTATAGTGCAAGGACGAATCAAACTTTGGAAGAACGAGAAGCGAGTCCTATCATCCATCTAAAGAAACTCAATAATTGGGCATGTTATATAATTCCCCAAGAGACATTTTTCATGTTTAATTCTATATGCCTGATTTTGTAATTGACTAGTGCTAATATTCTCATTGAATAGATAAAAAGTGTCCTAATTCAGCTTTATGCACGCCGAGGAGATGCAGTTCTTGATCTTGCCTGTGGCAAGGTATTATATGTTCCGAATAATTGGCAGTTAGAATGTCAACAATTATGCTAGCGTATCACAAATATCCTTTAAAGTAATACTTATGCTGTAGTTCTTATATTATATTTTGATTAGGGTGGTGATCTGATCAAATGGGACAAGGCAAAAGTTGGATATTATGTTGGCATTGATATAGCTGATGGCTCGGTAAACTGCTTATCTACACGACTCTTTTTATGCTGGCTTTTACATTTTCACATTGTGTTGATTTTGTTATTGTGATTCATGTGTGAAAGAAGTTCACTCAGCTTTAACCATTCATTAATACTTTAGTGTTTTGGTGCGACTACATCTTCGTGGATGAGTTACTCAACAGATCTCTATACTACTTAAGGCATGGACAAATGGACTGTAGTTACTAAATTTATAAAGTTTTCAAGTTATTTGTGATGACCAAATAAATTTGTTAGACAGGGTTGACATTTTGCATTCAGTTACATCTACTCCTTTTATTTTCTTTTATATTTTTCCAGAACAAAGTTTTTAGGAGATGCTACAAAGTTTAGGGAGTAGTTTCTTGATTTGAGTTGCAACTTGCAAAATTATATTAATCCCTTTTTCACTTTTTCTAGGTCGCTATTTTTATTTCAAGAGGACATATAACCCATTTTTGTGTAACTTATGGTTTCCTGCTCTTTCCTCATCACCCCCTTTACTAAGCATATCCTATTTTCTCATTCAAAAGTTTGAGTTATCACTAAAAGTCATAATTTCCAGCCGAGAGACACCTGATTTTACGCGCAAGTCACAATAACATTACATTATGAAATATCGCTTGACACTTCGAAGCCCTATGACAAATTCAGTTAGAGTTAGCGGTGAATTTTGCATTTTGTAGGCGTGTCCTTTCTCTTGTATAAAAAGCTAGCTGTTCAGCCAACGAGAAGTGCTAATGTGGAGCAAATGTTGTAAATTGAGTGTCAAGCCTAAACTAAAAGAACACTCTGTCTGACTTTAAAGTTATTTTCAAATTTTTAATCAGGTCTACGTATGTAAAGTATTTTATTTCCTTTCTCTACTTTCAGGTATCAAATTGGAGCCTAATTTTGTTAATTTATAAGTAGAAGTTTCGCATTCCATGCTAACATGCCTCAAAGCATGTATTTGATAACCATTCTTCATCACTTGTATAGGTGAGTTGGGAGAAAACACAATGTTTTAGTATTGTTGTTTCAATTTTATTTATAGATCTTTATAGATTTTTCTTTGAGTGTGAACCTCAAATGGTATTACGGTGTCACCTGGACTGGTATTGTATCCATAATCCTTAGAGCATGAACTCATCAGTCATGAATTCCTTCTGTAATGTCTCTACATCTCGGTCTACTGGTCTCTAGCTCTGTTTATATTGAACAGAATAAGAGCTTGGTTTTTATTATTGTTTGGAACTTGTTTCTTTAGTACCTTCAGTTGGTCTTATAATACATGAAATGGTCATGTATAACTAGGGAAAGATTGGGTACAAATATAATTCATTTGATAGTCATTATAAGCTATTACATTAATGCTAATACCATTACTTGAATCTAGGTACCAATACTCGACACAGTCCTGCTAGACTTCTGGAATCTTCATTTAGGGCCATATGATAAATTAGTTTTCTGTTATAACCTCAATGCTCCTGTAGCACAGTGTGGAATAAGTACTGACATCTAAATAAATAGCAGGTTCATACTATCATTATTAATAATAGTTAAAAAATAGCTTTTCATAATATCTTTTCCACTACTTTGAAATATGTTACTTTTTCAGTATCAAATTTACGCCTCTTCATTATGTAGACAATATTGCTCTGTTTCTCACATGGATAAATTTTAGTGATTGACCTTTTTGCCATTTTCTGGCTTTAATAAAGGACCAACTCTGAGTGCTAATTGGACATATCCTACATATGGATAATATCTCCTAATATTTAACCATCTGCTTGTGGTATAAGAATGTTTTTATACGTTGGTTTAATTATGTGTATTTCTATCTCCAATATTTGAAGTTGTTACCTGGTTGGTAGTCCAAGACGATTTTTTCCCTTTCTCTTTTTTTGGTTATCTGAAACTGTTCTCGAACATTTTTATTGTTTCATGTTTGCTAATATTTGCCTCTTATGGTCATGTCAACATTAATATGCAGATAGAAGATTGTCGTACCCGGTACAATGGCGATGCAGACCATCATCAGCGGCGTAAAAAGTTCACATTTCCTGCTCGACTTCTCTGTGGAGATTGTTTTGAGGTAACTGCAAGTGTAAACGCTAGTGTTTGCGGTAAAGATCTATTTATTTATTTATTGGGCTAAAACTTGAACATGTTATATGGAGCTCACATTTCTGTTGCTGTCCACCCTTTTATTGAATTTATTAATGGAGTAAGTGCCAGTTCTTAGGCGTATGCGGATTTACAAATTCTACTTTTATTTTACTATTGGTTTCCCTCTACTCTGCTCCCACTTTCAAATCAAACTAGTACATCAGATTTGAAGTCATGGTTGATTTTGTTCTATTATGACGGGTTACAGGTTCGCCTAGATAAAGCACTAGCAGATGATGCACCTTTTGATATTTGTAGTTGCCAGGTAATCCTTCTCCCTCAACTGACAAACACACATTTTATAATTGTTAATTAAGAAGTCTCCTTATTTGGTTATCAACTCATGCTATTATTGCCAGTGAATCAAGTTAAATTACGTCATGTTTTGGGTCTATCTAGTTGTTTTTTGTTTGTATGTTTGGCATAACATGCAAAGTGTAGCTGATTCTAATTTGAGATGAGACGAATGGGAGTGTCAGTTGAGTAATTCGTGGAGGAAAGCACAAAGTGAAAGTCACATATGTACCTCATTAGTAGTGCCTTGTCTTCACCAGGTTCATAATTGTTAGACAACCATTCTAAGTATTAACCTTATTCCAGTCCTCTGTACTTAGAATTCTCTTGCGCAGTTACCCTTGCTTTTGGATTGTCTCCTTTGATATCGAAATTACAAGGCCTTTTTTTGTTCAATTGTTTGCGTATCTTTCTGAACTTCCTTGCTGTAGATATTACTGTTATTTCCTTTTTCTTTCCCCTCTCTTTTAAGTATTTGCATAATTGGCCTATACAAGTGTCGTTTCTTTTTTCCTCACTTGATAGTTGAAACTGAAAACATCTGCTTTAAGTTTTAAATGAAATTCAGTGCAAATTTCGTCTAGTCATGCATACGGATTCTATATAACATTTAAAGTTGCAGTAGATTATGATCGTAAACTGACACCGCTTTACAACTTGCAGTTTGCCATGCATTATTCATGGTCTACTGAGGCACGTGCGCGGCGGGCCTTGGCTAATGTTTCGGCATTACTTCGCCCAGGAGGCATCTTCATTGGAACAATGCCAGATGCCAATGTTATCATCAAAAAGCTTAGAGAAGGTGTGTTTTTTTTCTTTTCCTTTGCTATTATTCTTTTACTTGTATCAGTGTATGGTTTCAACTTAATGTAAAAGGGTCTAGAATTATGAGCTTGGGTGACTAAGATGATTTCTTTCATCATTATACAACTTGAGCATCAGCATATAATATTAATGGGTTTCAACAATTCATCTTTACTCAGTGCAAGTTTTTTTGTTTACGTTTATTTTGCTGAACTTTTGGAGTTGCGAGTGTAAAAAAGTTCTACCTTCCCACTTTTGTTGTCCCTCTTCGGGTGTCTGAGACACGTATTTTGAGACATACCAAAAATACATTTACATATTACGATTTAGTGTAATTGGAAAATAAAACGTCAAAATATACTGAAAATATAAAAGTACATAAAAAACGTTATACTTAAATGTGTTTTCAGCAGGTATTATTATCTTGTGCCTCACATACTCAAAAAAGTGAAACAACTAAAATGGGATAAATGGACTATCAATTTCCTAGAACGGTTTAAAAGGTTCAATGACTATGTTTGATCTCTGATTATCAACATTTGTAGATAATAGGTGGGAGACAATTGGTAGTCATGTCAGTTAATTTGATAAGCTTTTTTCCCCCTAAATCATCATTGAACTTGTCAACCTTATTTTGAGGAAAATTAATTTTCTTACCTATTTTTAGTAGAACTATTATCCATTAGGGATTTTTTTTAATTCTTTGATTGAATTTGCAGCTGAAGGACTGGCCTTTGGCAATAGCGTCTATTGGATACGTTTTGATGAAGAATTTTCGGATAAGGTGAATTATTATTATTATTTTTATATTTATGGTCTTGGGAACTACTCCCTCCATCCCAAATTAAGTGAAAGGATTTGACTGGCAATTGGCATGTAGTTTAAGGAGGATCATTTAACCCTTGGATAGAAAAGTATCACTTATTTTATATACATTCCAAAATGAAAACCCTGTCACTTAATTTGCTAGGAAGGAGTATTATTTATAATGTATTTGAACAATCAAACAGTGAAACACATTGCTCGTCTTCTTCAGAAATTTAAATCTTCAAGTCCCTTCGGTATAAAATACAAATTCCATCTAGAGGTACGCTTCTTATTAATTTCTGACAGTTAATGGTGCTAGGGATTTTTATCAAATTGGAATTTGTAAGTTTTTATTCCGGGTAATACTGAACGTATTGTTTCAGGATGCTGTTGATTGTCCAGAGTGGATTGTCCCATTTCATGTATTCAAATCGTTGGCAGAGGAGGTATTATTTCAAAAAAGTTGATGAGCACCATTATGCTTTACAAATATCATTAACATATCTCCTACCTAATATATAGGGAAAAGGAAGTGTGTGTCTTTGACACACACAAGTTTCTGTGTCCTATTATTTAAAGAGATTTTATTAATGATGTTTTGGACATTTTACCATTTATTTTTTTTGATAAAAGAAGAAATTTTATTAATAGAAAAGAAATGATACAATAAAAGGGAGACAAGAAGTCCACCCTCAACTAAAAAATAAAAATAAAATATCTACACAAATCAGACACAGAGATACCTCTAAAGGCCCCCATAGAAGAAGCCCATAGAGAAGTAAGGAAAATAATTCTATCATTTTACAGCTTAAAAGAAGAGCAACTTTCTCTAAACAGTCTAACATTACGCTCATTCCAAATTCCCCATAAAATGGAGGAAAAAAAGAGAGCACACTTTCATTATATTTTGGCATATCTTTTGTTTCCAAGTTTTCAAAAATGAACTAGCAACATATCTTTCACTAAACGAGGGCACGCCTACCCCTCTCATAACATTCCAAAGAGAGAGCTCCACAAGTCCCAAGCAACATGATAATACAAAAATAAATGAGCATGAGTCTCATTACTCTGTATACACATTAAACAAATGTTCGGAGATAGAACTTTGTAAGGCTTGTGATTTTGATGAAGATCATTATTATTCAATCATTGCAAAACCAGAGACCACACAAAAGCCTCTACTTTGGAAGAGACCCTAGTTTTCCAAATATATGAAGCCAAAGGAACTAGTTTAGGAACAATAGACCGAGTCAAAAAAGAGAAGTAACTCTTACAAGAAAAAGAAACAGATGGATGTAAAGTCCAGATACGCTTATCAGAGGAGGATAAATGATCTGAATCAAGCAAGGTAAACAAAGTTTCCATTTCATTAGTCTCCAAATTAATGAGATTCCTGAAGAAATGAAAATCCCAAGAAAAGAAATTCCCTCAACACTTGATGAAATTAGAAATTGGAGTATTATGCAATGAAAGAAATACAATACAGCTGATTAATAGTAAGAGAAAAGTGATTATCTCTCAACCAAGAATCCTCTTAAAATCGACCGATGACCACTCCTATCCCCGTATCTCAAATGACGAATAAAAGTAGTATAATCTTAGAAGATGAATTTTCAAGGACTTGCATGAGTAACATAAACCCCAGGCCTAGCATCCCTCCCATTCAAATGCATACCGAACTTGCTCCTAATAACTTTATGCCAAAGAGAATGAGGTTCCAAAGAAAATCTCTAAAGCCATTTACCAACCAGAGCAACATTCTTAAGGACCAAATTATCCAACCCAAATCCCCTTCCTGTTTAGAAAGATACACCGTTTTCCACCCAACCAAATGATCTTCTCTCTCATTACTAACTCCCAACCAAAGAAAGTCTCTCATTAACTTCTCTAAGGCGTCGGCTACACTAACTAAGATCTTAAACAAAGAAAAATAATAAAGGGGAATACTAGACAAACAATCCTAATTCAAAGTAATTCTACCTCCTAAAAAAAATATGCATCTTTCCTCCTATCTAGACGTTGAGTCACTCTCTCAACAACAGAGTCCTAAAAGGAGACTAACCTAGGATTCCCACCAAGAGGAATCTCGAGATAAGTAAGCGAGAAGGTCTCAGTAGTATAACTAGCCATAGATGAATAAGCTAAAAGCTCCTCCAAAGCTATATTAATCCTTGCTAGACTGCATTTGGACAAATTAATCCATATACCAGAAACAACCTCAAAAACTTGAAGAATTGTAAACACATTTTTAAATCATTGGATCCCCTCCGAAAGAAAAAGAATAGTATCATCAACAAATTAGAGATGAGAAATCCTCACCTCCTCGCGCCCCACTGCACAACCTGCAATAATATCACACTTCTCTCCCTGACTAATCATCCTACTCAAAATATCAACAACTAAAGTGAATAAGAGAGGAGACAAAAGGTCACCCTGCTTCAAACCTCGTGAAGCCTTAAACCAAGATTTGGGCCCACCATTCACAATCACAAAAAAATGAGAGATAAAAATCTCTTTTTCATCCAAGAACGCCACCTAACTCCAAACTATTTTCTCTCCAAAACTTTATCCAAGAAACCCCAGCTAACCCTATCATAAGCTTTCTCAAAATCTAACTTAAGCACAAGACCCTTCTCTCTATCCTATGAACATCCTCCACCATCTCATTGGCAACTAATGTTGCATCGATAATTTCTCTACCACCCACAAAGGCACTTTGAGAATCCAAAATTGTGTCCCCAATAATACTACCTAATCTCTTAGAGAACGTTAATAAGAATTTTATAAACACTAGTCACAAGACTAATGGGCCTAAAATCCGTTACTTTTACAGAACGATCCTTATTTGGAACTAGGGTAATAAAGGTAGAGTTAATGTTTTTTCCGATAACACTGGTTGCAAAAAACTCATGCAAAACTCTAATGAGATCATCTTTTACCACATTCCAGTTTGAATGATAGTGCGCCATCGTAAATCCATCAGGACCAAGAGCCTTCTCTCTATCCATCTCAAAAATAGCCCTCTTAATTTCCTCCTCCGTAAATAGTCTTTCTAACTAATAACTCTTCTCTATCACAATAAGGCTCAAATCTAAACCCTCTACCATAGGCTTTTCCTCAACCTCCTCCTCGAAGAGTTTTCTATAAAAATCAATAATTTCATCAGCAATCAAATCAATATTCCTGACCATCTCATCCGATTCAAGCTCAAACTCCCTTATGAAATTCTTCGATCTCTACCTTGTGAAACAATCTGGAATTACAATCTGGAATTACAATCTCCATCCTTCACCTAGTTTATTCTAGCTTTCTGCCTCCAACTAGTTTCCTCACGCAAAGTCACCTCCTCAAACTCATTACACAACTGAGCTCGTTTACCAATCAAATCCTCATAAAGAACATTACCCTCCTCAATTCTATCAATCTCCTTTACCTCTTTCAAAATTGCTTTCTTCCCGACTCTCACATCGTCAAATACTTCCTTATTCCACTCTTTTAATTTACACTTCACATATCTCAACTTTTTCATAAAAACAAAACCTCTCCAACCTACACACACTCTCACTCCACCACTGATTAATCAACGTGACAAAATTGGGATGAGAAATCCACATATTCTCAAAATGAAAAGGAGTGGGGACCCAGTTGAAGCGACTAGATTCTAAGTAGAATGAAAAATGATCAGAAACTATCTGCGGAAATACCTCTTGACCCAACTCAGAAGAAGTATCCTCCCAATCATTATTAAACAAGAATCGATCAATAAGAGTAGCCTTTGCTCATCAGAAACCGACCAAATGAATTGAGCATTAGAAAGAGCAATATCTCGCAAATCGCACCCTCTAATAAAATTATCAAATCCTCTCATACTCTTAGTAATTCTTGACCCACCAAAATTCTTAGAAGAAACCCTAATAACATTAAAATCTCCACCAATACACCAATGAGAAGAACAAAGTCCATAAAAACCATAAAGCTCCTCCCAAAAAGCTCGTCTATCTCTAGGTTGTTTAGGCCCACAGACAAAAGAAAACCACCAAGGCCCATGGATCCTAATTGTTGTTTTGACATTTTACTAATTTATCAATCAAAACTACATCGTATTAAGTGCATGACATACTCCCTTCTCCCATATATATATATATATATATATATATGAAAGCTGGAGTTGATGAAAAATAGTCTCTCTCCTACCGAGTGTGTTTTTACTTTTAAGAACAATTATATAACCATTCTGCATGGGTGATGTCATTCTTGTTCATAGTTTAATTTGAACATGCAGTATGATCTGGAGTTGGTTTTTGTTAAAAACAACCATGTATTTGTGGATGAGTACATGAAGAAACCAGAATACGTTGACCTCATGCGGAGACTTGGAGCCTTGGGTGACGGAAATCAAGACCAGAGTAAACCTCAGGAACTTCAATTTTTATTTAGGGTTTGTTTGGTTACTAGCGTTTGGTGCGGTAGCGTTTGGACCCCCAAATGGAACACATCATTTTCAGTGCGTTTCGTTTGAAATAAGTTGCTTATAGACAACAAGATTTTCAAGTACGTTTGGACTTCCAAACGCTTCAAATGCATTAAACGTTATGTAACCAAACATACACTTGGCAGTTGAAAATTTTCCCTTTCCCCATACGAGTTTTGATTTCATCTGCTGTATGTACTTCAAATACTTTTTGAAGATATCTGCCATCAGTGCCTGATGTGAGATATCGATACTTGATTTTACGTTGTGATGTCCAGGTACACTCTCACCAGACGAATGGGAAGTGGCTTATTTATATTTGGCTTATGTCTTGAGGAAGGTTAGCTTCCCCATTCTTGCACTAATAAAATTTGCTTCATACATAAAATTTTTAGAAGTAGCTATAAACA
Source organism: Panax stipuleanatus (assembly GCA_020205555.1). Taxonomy (NCBI): domain Eukaryota; kingdom Viridiplantae; phylum Streptophyta; class Magnoliopsida; order Apiales; family Araliaceae; genus Panax; species Panax stipuleanatus. The sequence continues at coordinate 159,766,809 of CM035118.1, read as the reverse complement.
TGTTGTTGCTTATTAAGGTAAGATAGTTTTTTCTTGTTTTTCTCATGCCAGGACTAGAAATGCATTGTGCTTTTTTGTCCGTTCAAAAATTGAAGATACATTTCTATTTTCAGAACATGAAATTCATAATATGTTATTACTTTTATGCTTAGTTGATTCTGTGTATCATACCACTACTATTACAAGGTTAGTCAATGTTAGAGAAAATTTTCTTGTAAGTCGTCATTTTACAAATGTATCTCTAAAGTCGTAAATGTAAATGTCCATCAACGCGCTTTATTTTTTAAAATAAAATAAAATTCCATTTCATTTTTGGGCTGTGACTATGTGGTGAAAGTTTCTTTTCTTGGCAGAGAGGCCAACCGGAACAAACCCGAGTAAATGGTAGACAAGACAGAGGGAAGATGAATATAACGAAGGATGACATTACATATCTAAGCATTTGAGTTTATCCCGGTCATTTGGTTCGATACCAGTTCTCAAGAATCATATCCACACCAAGGAAATAGGAATGATACAAAAATATTCTGCATGGAAGAAAGAGGGGAAAACTCGGTGCATCAGCTACTGGCATTCCTTCTGGAAGGAACACTTTCTAGATTTGGCAGTGCCATTAATAATATTGTAAACAGGGTTACTAACAGAAGTAACAGTTGATGGTGATTACTAAAATGTAATCGATCGGTTATTGAACATGTTCAAGTTGGTCAACAGGTATTAGTAGAGACAGCAACACACGAGAGAGATTATGTAATTCCGTTTAGTTTAATACTCGGCTGTCATTAAAAGTTTTGTTTTTGTATTCTGTTCTGTAATGTAATATGACAACCAGCGTGTGGGTAATGAATGCAAACGAAATAGATAATATGTTCAAAACAGCGATGTTGCAAAGATCAAAAGAATGTAACAGTAATCTTTTGGAATATTTATATAAAACTAATACCAAGATATGATCTAGACTAAACTTGAGATAATAATTTGAAAAAGAAGTGAATATATATATATATATATATATATATATATGGGGAATGATTAATTGCATATATTTTTTATGGATTAAAAATGGGCAAATAACATTTCCATCTTTCATTACAATCCGAAAGGCCAATCTTATTTTTTTCCCTTTATTCGGGGAATTCAATGGAGGAGGTTGAGCTAGAATTATTTGATTTTATGCCAATTCTGGTGCTGACTAATCATTATCGTTGGCCTGAGCCTTATTTTGATGTATCATATCCTCTATCCTAAGTGGGACGATACAATCTTATAATAAGAACAAAAGATCTTTCTCGAATCAATTCATTTGCCCCTCATTCTTCAAGGATTAGACTTTGCTAGGTTCTGGGGGGCTACTCTTCTTTTTTTGTTGTTCACGTACGACTCCGTGAGAAGGGCGGTGGACAGCGCCTAGTTAACTTAGTTACAAGGGTCATGAGACTTTGTTGGAGAGTCGGGAGTGGAACTACTCTTTTAGAAAGGGCGTTGAGCTTGATTGATGAAGTCATGAGTTGCTGATAAACGAAAGTCAAGCTTTCAAGCAACTCTTTCAACTGCCGCCCAATCCCCCAACATGCTCAAGAACCGAGAGCCATCCAGGGACTGGACTTGACGTGGGGAAGCTTTTCCTCCTTGATCTTGTGCATATTTTTTGTAAGATTATGTTTCTTTGTAATGATTACATTTGGGATATGATTATTAATCATGAGTGTTAGGAGCTGACAGTTGCTGGTTAGACTTCTCTTGTGGCTTTCCTCTCCTCTTATTTCCATGGGGTTGAATGTTCCCGACTTAGCGCTGGTCTCACCTGTTTCGAGCGTGTTCCCACGGCCTGCATGAGACTTTGATTTAGATTCTCACACAATTCTACAGTGAGCTTGATCGTCTAAGGGGACCATTCTCGTGTGGTATCCTTGATGGATTTGATTGTGGCCGGAAATCCATCCTTTATAGTTTAGCTAGCCTATTAGGCGCTGTGTACTATCTATGGAATAGCGGTCAATGCTGCTGTCTTTTTATATCCTTATTATACTTTCAACACGGAGAGAGAAAGCTAAGGAGTTGGTCAGAAGGCAATCAAAGAAGCAATTAGTCCTTTTTAACCACAAGCACAAGAAGGAAACTACATATACAATGAAAGAAATTCTCTCCTACATTCGACTCGTTACCAGTGCCAGATATCAAACATTCTTATCTCATATTAGGTTATACATATTACACTAAAAATGTTAACACTAACATTATCTATTTAATTATTCGTGTCAACCTGTTTAGCCGTTTGGTACACAAATTAAAAAATAAACATTATTTACTTATTTATTAAATAATAATATAATTTATTAATCATAAATATTTAATGAAAAATAAGATAACATGCTTTAAAAAGTATTTTTAAATTATTTTAAATAAACATGTTTAATCGTATTAAACGTAACCCATCCAGATGTTTTATGACACATTGTTTATGCTCGACAGTCGACACAGTATCTTATTCAGGTCGGTTACCGGGTCTTGTTAGAAATTGCAACACATTGGTCCTGCTGTAAACAATATTTTCGTTATAAAAGGAAGGGCACCATGAATTCAACTGACATCCTCTTTGACTATGCTAGCTCGTTTGATTTTGGCCTTGTTGTTATACAAGAGTTGCATAACAGCGTAGGGCAATGAATATGCTTAGATTCACCACATTTAACATTACTCCATCAGAAATAGAGCAAGCAATAAATAATAGGCAAGTGAGTTTCTTCTTCATGAAACTCCACAAAATTCTTAGTGACACTGCACGGAACTAAAATCTATAAACCGAGTGATGAAAAAATATTTTCACATGATGGTTACAAACGGTAAAAGCATGAACACAACCAACAGTCCTTGTAGTATGCACTCAAAACTAATTAAATCTTCGAACTGTACATAAAAGTACTTAAAAGGAGTCATTATCCCACCTTATAAACATACAAGGAAAACTGATAAATACTTGGAGAAAAGTTCTAGTCTTGCATTGAGCGACAACTTATTATAGACCAGTCACCAGTGTATAAATAGATAAACTGAACCTTTTTGTCCAATGTAGCTTCGGCAAATTGATAACATGGTTTCCGAGAACTGAGGTCTAAGGTCGCTTAAGGACAACTAACACAACAACCATGACTGCCAATCCCATTACGGAAGCACCCTTAGCCATGTCAGCAAAGGTTGTTTTATCACTTCCATCAACTGCCTCTGAAACACCAAAAAGATTCTGAAAATAACCAGATAAGCTGGCCATCATCTCCTCCACCCTCGCCTTGATGTTCTGGAAGAAATCTTTAAAATCATTCCTGGGCATATTTTCCTCGGAATTACAAAACTCGTCATCAATGCATTTCGGAGACTGGTTACTTCGAATTTCAGCACCCACTGCACATTCCTTCATCCTTTCATCCATATCTGAGACAAAAGCACCTGTGAAACAGACATTCAATCAAAATTTAACGTAAGGAATCTAAAAGGAAAGAGTAAAATAGAAAAATTCTTACTGGTCTTTTGGGAGTGGAGGTATTCCACAAGCGCCTCATTCTTCATTACAGCACTCCACACATTTGGATCACTGGCAATTGAAGCAACAACAGTCTGGTACCAAATAAGAATCAGATATCATCTCTCCCAAATTGAATTCACTCATCAATTATATTCATGAGCATATACCAGAAATGAACATAACAAAAATTAAATTACTCGCAGAACAATATTAACTAATGACAGTTGACAGATAACAGATCATGTAAGTAAGAGGTGTCGAATGGCTGAAACATTAACATTTATCCGGGCTGATACATACAAAGTTAAATATCTATTAAAGCTGAAATATATCAACTTAAAGATTCATCAAGCCCCTATCATTGTCCCGAATTTCTGGAGTGACGATGGAGAACTTGGAAGAGCATGTCATAATTTACAGATGACCTTTCCCCCTCCCCCCCCCCACCCCACCCCACCCACCCCCCCCACCCACCCACCCACCCCCCCACCCACCTTCCTTTTTCCAAGTAATACTTACAGACTCATTGAATATGCTGCAATTTTTTTCCTTGTGAGAAGTTTTACTGTCTGACTGACATTATATCCTTGCAATTGGTGATAACACTTAACAATAGTCTTACACTAACCCGAGAGAGAGAGAGAGAGAGAACCTGAGCAGCAGAACTTTCATGAAGCAACCTAAATGCCTGAATAGCATGTTTCGGTACTGTGGCTGTTGTATCAATAGCAACGGTAGCATTAGTCTCCAAATGTTCAGAGTTTGAACGAACCAACATGTCAGGCAGGGGATGTGATATAAATGAACCACAAGTAGATTTAGGTGATAGGTAAGCCCTGAAATGCAAATCAGAATACCACAATAAAAATTCATCCAAACCAGATTATATAGTAGATGATATATGTATGTGTGTTAAGAGTTTATGTATATACTAGTACCCAGTGGCACACGCATTGTGCGTGTAAATTATGTGAGGCAAAATAGAATTTTATAAAACTTGGAGAAATTAATAGAAAGATAAAAAAATATAAAACGGACAAAACAGAAATTATATAAAAAGTTGAAAGACATTTTAGGAAAAGACAAAAAGCTTCAGTTTTTAGTTAACAGCGGGACTCCCCACCAGATTTATATAATATATACATGTGTGTGTATTAAGAATTTTCGACTCCCATCTATGGGGATTAAAACCAGAGACCTTGATGTTATTCCTCAAATCCTACGTCATATTCCTACCTCTTGGGGTCAACAAACAGGATATTGCATGCTACAAATTAAAATCTACACAAATTGAGAAAGAAGATTTCTATACCCAAAGACTGGAAAAAAAAATATAGCAAGTTTTTTCTTCTTCTTTATATTCAGTTAAATCCTCCACTTTAACTTCAAGTTACATAAGTCTAAGTACCGATCCTTTATTAATAGTAATTTGTCAATCAACATAGACAGTGGATTCCTTAGATGCTATAAAACTTATCCTGTCACAGTATTTTCCTTGAAATAAAATAAAATTGTATCGAATTAGAAAGACAAAAATACAGTACTCTTCATAAAAATCTTTGGATGCAGTTACAGGGGAATCATACTACCAATATTTAAAAGCAGTAATATCTTCAATCTCCTCAGCCAAGTAAGTATTGAAGAATTATCGAAATGTTTCTTCTTTACTATAGTTGGGTGTTTCCCATGATGTTTGTGTGTGGTTCTTTTAGGCTATGTTTGTAACTTAGACAACGAAAGGAGTAACAGAAGTAGAGTAAAATAAAACAAATTTAACATAAGCCTAGATGATAGAAGATGGAAAAAAAAAACAATCTTTGTAATAGAATGGTTTTTGCTTCTCATGCAATTGAGTAGTTAATTACCCAGTGATGCTACAATTAAAACCTTGAATGAAGAATGTCACGCATGGAACGTACATAACATTATCCTGAACACCGAAATGGCCAACTTAAGAGCTTATTGACAAAAGAAGATTAATACTACTAGATAACACCAATCAAGAAGTTTCCAAGCTACTTCCTTCAGCAATACATTGCAAAGTAGATCATCCCAAAGTAAAAATGGCATCTTGAGACTAACAATGAAGTTAAACTAATTACTCCTTACCAAAAATGATTGTGCTAAAAAGATTAGTGATCCTAGTACTCAATGACTTATTTTTGCTCGCAACATTTTATTTTATGATCCATGCTTGACATATGAATTAAACAATCTCAATCCCAAATCAGCTAAACCCACAAGGACTACTAAACAATCTCATTCTGAGACAAAGTAATCATACTTGATATAATAACATCAGAATGATTCACATAAACACCCCCAAACCTAGACAGCAGATATTGTGAAAAATAAATTAGCAGTATTTAAGAATAAAAATGAAAATAGAAAAATAACATAAAAAAACATACACATCGAGAGCGGCTTTGAGTTCAGAGGTGGCCTCTTTGGCTTCCTGAAGAGTCGGTGCTCCGCCAAAGACAAGCCTGGGCATCGGTTCACCGAAATCACTAATCACTCCGTCCTCCCCGCCGGCAAATTCCCAATCGTCGATCTCCCAACACGGCTTTTGCACCGGCACGGAAACATCGATGCTTGTGTCGGAGGACGAACAGATCGAGGCGACCGGGCGAGTGGCCTTGCGAGCGGTCGAAGTGAAGGGATGTTCGGCGGTAGGAAGGGCCGGAAAACCTCGCAAGCCATGGTTAATAACGCCGGTACCAGCAACCTTTGCGGCCGCTCTCATCGCTGCTCCGCCTCCCATGAGAGAAAATTCAAGAGAGATAAAAATCTAACTAAAACAGAAGCGATCAAAATACTCGCCAGTCGCAGATGGGACGGGTAAGAGAGAGAGAGTCGCGGATAAGGAGAAGTTACTTGAGCTGGATTTTTTCCACACCAATCACGCAACTAAAATTCGTAGTAATCGACTTCAAAAAAAAAAAATTTAAATATTTTTTTTTATTTAATTACAAGTTCCAATTAACTACTAGTACTATTTTCTTGACTATTGTAGATGATCTATTGCTAAGCTTACGGAAATCAAATTAAAGTCCAAATCAGTATTAGATTTGATCCCTTCAACAAATACTCCTCCCCTTCTCAAAATGGGGTTCTATTTTATTTTAATTTTTATTTTTTTAATATAATTCAAAATTAAACGTGACTCTAGAATCCAAGTACAAGGGCTGCCAAATAATAGTAGTGTAAAATATATAAGAATTTCCAATAAAATTAGTGTTTTACTGTTTTATACGATAGACCATCTAAAAATTAATAATCTCTTTAAAATAATATTTTTTCTCAGTCTCGACTTGGGCTAACGGGATAAATTAATAATTTCGATAAAATAATTATTTTTAAAAAGACCCTTATATAAATATATGGTCCCCATCAAAATCATAAATTAATAATTCTTTTAAATTACAAATATATCTAGGGTAATCTTATAAAATATAATTCTGTTCTTATTTGTTTTGTCTTGAAATTAAAATATATCTTAATTTCATCCTTAATTTTTCTTGAAATTCAAATCTAATTGAATTTAATCCTTAATATATGGTCCCATCAAAATAATATTTTATTTTGATATTCAAATCTAATTGAATATAATTTTTTTTTGAAATAAAATGTGAATGTAATTTGAAAAGTGGATACAATGAACATTATTTAATTATTAAAAATAATTAATATCACTTACAATTTATTCTATTATTACATTAATTTAATAAGTATGATACATTACATCAAAAAAATGATATATACATCAATAAAAGACAATAATTTTAATGTAATTAAATTTATGTTCACCGAATAGAAAAATACTTTTTAAATTAATAAATTATTAATTTATTGATTAAATAATAACTCTCTAAATGAATAAAAAATTTATAATCCCAACGGTATTAGTTTATAATGGTTGTATTGTAATATCATCTAGAAGCAATATATAAGTAATTTAGGGGGAAATAACAACAATATAATTGACTTATGTTAGCGGATTATGTGATTTTCTTTTATCATGATAATTTTTTTTATATATAAATTATACAGCTAGCAGCAGTTAATACAATTCATATTTCTTACATTTTCTCTTAAATGACCTTTGATATTAAATGGTTCTCCTCCGCCCCGTAAAGACTGGCCTAAAAGTTGGAGTATAATCCAATACAATTATACAAATAACACTCTTTTGATAAATAAATAACATTCTTTTTTTCTAATACAAAGATAATATAGACAATTGATATTATATTTAATATTATATAATTATTTCTTTAATATTTATACACAACTTTAAAACAACTTATATTAAGTTACTGAGGGAGTATGGTACATGTATTTAGGTTGTGACTAGTGCATAAAAACATATTAGTACATCCGTTTCTTAAAATAAGTCATTTTAGATAAATATTTTTGTTCCTTAATATAAATTATTTGAGAATTTCAAGTAAACGTTAATTGCTTAATTTCTAATATTATCTCAAGTATTAAATATAACTTTGGTTCTCTCATTATTATCTGTCCAATAAATAACACTATTTTTTTTCAATACAAGAATAATATAGACAATTAATATTATATTTAATTTTTTATAATTATTTTTTTAACATTTATGCCCAACTCTAAATCGACTTATATTAATAAACTAAAGGAGTGTGATGTAGCTTCCACAAATTGATAACCGGGTTTCGGAGGAATGAGGTCACTTTCTAATGTCGCTTAAGGACAACTACCATAATAACCATGACTACCAAGAACATTGTTTTAGTGATATTTATAGCCATTTTTTTTTTTAATAGTAACTCTCAAAAAAAAATGTATAATATTTATTACAATTGATTTTATTTTTTTTTATATATAGAAAACAGCGTTTTAAGTAATTTACGTGTACAAAACTACCAATTCCATAAAGGAAGCACCCATAGCCATGTCAGCAAAGGTGGTTTTATTACTTCCGACAGCTGCCTCTGAACCACCAAAAAGAATCTGAAAAAAACCAGATAAGCTGTTCATCTCCGCCTTCATCCTCACCTTGATGTTGTGGAAGAAATCTTTAAAACCATTCCTGGGCATATCTTCAAAGCAATTCCGATACTGGTTGGTCACTTAGAACAAATAATGACGGCGGATGGATAACAGATCGATCATGTAAGCAAGAAAGAGGTGACCGACAAGTGGCTGAAACATGAACACTTATCCGAACTGATACATATAAAGTAGTTAAATATTTACTAAAGCTGAAATTATATATCGACTTAAAGATTCCCAATTTCGATCTGGAGTAACGATGGAGAACTTGGAAGAGCTAGCGCGTCATAATTTACGTACGGATGATCCTTGCAATCGGAGATAACCTGCAACCTAAATGCCTGCCTGAATAGCACGTTTCGGTACTGTGTCTGTTGTATAACTAGCAACGTTAGCATTAGTCGTCGTTTTGAAAACAATAGTTTTATAATAATAACTAATACATTTATTCATTCCCATAACGATAAGAGGTTTAATCTTTTATAATATTTACTAATAACATAAAATATCTTTTCTCAAATGAGTTTGATTCGGCTAATAAAATTTGTTAATTGCTAAAATGATATTTTTAGAATACTAAATAAATAAATGGGATATGCGATTATAATTGATCATATACTGATGAACCTAAAAGTTGGAGTATAATCCAATAAAAGTATACAAATCATTTTGTCAATAATTTTTTTTCTTCACAGTTTTACATTAGTCTTTATGAGCGTGCATGCCATAATAAGGGGAAAAGAGTGTAATTTAAGAATTAAGAGGATTGGTTTGGGAGAGGGAGGCCAAACCTCAATAGTAAAGTAAAGAAGATTAAAAGATAAATTACATATTATAATACATTTTAATAAAATATTATAAAAAAAGTGCATAAATAAAATATTTATAAAATTAGTGCATATGCAATATTTAATTACAAAAAAAGTGCATTCTTATCCCTTTAATTATGGTCCATGATTCTCCCCCTTATCTCTTTCTATTAATTATTATTTTATTATCTCTCCCACGATTCTCTCCCACTCCATTTCAACGCCACTGCAATTCAATCATCACCGCCTCCCTTCTCCTCCCCCGGCCCACGCCCACGCCCACGCCCACGCCCACGCCCACGCCCACGCCCACGCGTTATGAAGGTTTGGTTACCTTGATATGAAGGTTTGGTTACCTTGATATGAAGGTAACCAATTCAGTTTTATTAGGTTACCAATTTATTTTGAATGTGATGCAGTTGGTAACCAAACTTCCTGCAGTTAGTTACCAAACCTCCGATAAGGTAACCAATTTAATTTTATTTGATTACCAAATTTATTTTGAATGTGATGCAGTTGATAGCCAAACTTCGTATAAAGGTAACTATTTTAATTTTTGTGAGTAACCAAGTCATCAAAAAAAAATTCAGAATAGCAACTCCGACGATATAGCGGCGGCGGCGATGGCGGCAATATAACGGTGACGGGAGGCGGGGGAGGAGGATGATAAACAGTAACTCCTTCATAATTTTTTGTTTTTAATTTTCTCATTTTGATTTGAATTTTGAATTATGGATTTGAAATTGTTGTTAGATCCAAAAGATTTAAATTTGAATTATTAGTTCTCCTTGATTTTAGGTTTCCTTATTTAATGTGAAATTGAATGGTTTGAATTTTATGCACTTTTTTTATAATTATTTTGTGAATGCACTAATAGTGTAATTACTTTCTAATTGTTGTATAGTTCTGTAAAGGACTCGAGATTAAAATCCATAAGAATGAGGGTTGGGTCTCAATTGTGGTACACCTAAAGCCGAAAAGCCCAGTGGGCTTCATTCTTAGAAACTTGTCGTCCATCTTTGTCTCGCATCCTTTAAGTTTTAATATCCAATTAACTTTGGGCCTTACATGTTTTTCAGTGTAGGATGTTATTTTTGTAATAATATTTTGTTGGTGACAAAATATTGAATATAAAAAGAGAATACAAAATAATGTGTACGATTGTAGTTGGTTACCCATACACGATAGCATATTAATGAGAATTATAATTCAACACATCATTTTGAATCTAACTTTCTTTTGTGACGGTCGCACTACTTTATGCCTAGTGTCGCTATATGTATTTTGGGGTTAACAATGATCTTCAAAATTATTTGAATATAATTTATTAGGAAGACATGTAGGTGATTTAGGAGAGATTAGCTTTAAACTTGAAACTTAAATAAGAGTTGTTTTTATAGGATAGGGGAGTTTATGTTTTGCATTGATAAATGGAATTATCCAGGACGAGCAACAAAAAGTTAGAATTAGCACTTGGCAAGTTTCATTTCAAAATCCTAGTTTGGTTTGGTTTGGTTCCAACCTCTACCCATAACTAATCTTATCTAATCAAAGTCCTAATCCTCCTAATCTTATCTAAATGAAAAAACAACAGTAGAATTAAGGAATGCATGATCCTGTTCTATATTTCAACATCATCCAACTTTCTATCTCCCCAACCAATACTCTTCAAAAGACCTGCAAAAACAAATTTGGAGTAAAACAGCAGGAATTATAATTATAATAATAATAATCACTCCATGGTCCATACCATACTAGAGTAACTTAATTTATACATACTCTAGTAACATTAAAAAAAACACTACATGACACAAATATCATGCCTTGGGAATCACAGAGGGTCGGTAATGGAGTAATTTTTTATGGAATTTCTTAACATGTGCTCTAGAGCACATGCTAAGCACACAGTTCAAGAGAATATTCTCTTGAATTGTATGTATATTCTCTTGAACTTGATATAAATGCAGAAATCAAGAGAATATGCACACAGTTCAAGAGCATATTCTCTTGAACTGTGTGCTTAGTATGTGTCCCTTAGGACACATGTTAAGAGTACCCATTTTTTATACAAATGGTGGAAAGGTTAAAGTTTCAAGAATATATTCATTAATAAAAGAAACTTATGACTCCTATAATACACTGGAGTGGCTGGCTCCAAACAAAACAGGGCATAATAAAAACAGAGCATCATAACAAGTGTTACGAAAAGCTGATACATATACATACATGGATAAATTCCAATTCCAATAAATATAGAACTACTACTAAGAAAAAGTACCTTGATGAGGTTTGCAATGCGGTGGATTTTCGAAGAGGGAGAGGGAGAGTTGCTTGAGAGCGAGGCCAATGTCAAAGAGTATGAGACCTGACATTGGGTCATCCACAATTATGTCTTTCACCGGCAACCATAAGAAAAGCTCTTCTTGAGATAAACCCTCCACCCCCGTCAGGCTGCCGTAGGTGAGGTTAGCTCTCACTACGCTTTCGTAAAAGGCCAGGGTGTCTAATTTGGCTAAACAGGGGCTCTCAAGGTACACCTCCAATAGCCCTGTTTCTTCGGATAGGGTGTACGACTTTACCTCTTTCGGAAGAAGACCCGCGGGTAACCCATTGCTTCTCAGGAGGTCGTGGATGAACATGGAATGAGAGGGAGAGACAAAGCTCATCAACCCTAGTAGTAGTAGTAGTAGGCCTACAGCAAGTGCTGCAGGGAACGCCATGAATTACTTAGTTAATTGACCAGCAAGGAGAGAGAAGTCGAAGGGTTTTTTTAGGAGAGTTTTTCTTTTGGAAGAAGAAAAAGAAAAAAGGGTTGGGGGAGTTTCGGAAGGCAGAAAGACTGTTTGTTTAAAAAAGAAAATAAATATGGTGATTTCCTTCCTGTTCAACTCTTGGAATTTCTTTCCACTTAAATTATTTTTTTTACCTTTTTTTAATTAATTAATTTTGAATTGAGATTTTTATATTGGAATGGACGGAAAGTTAAAAAGGAATCCCCTAAAACACGGGCTGCATCCATCCTATCCCATCCCTAAAACACGGGTTGCAATCCATGCCTATTCCTAATCATCATTCTTATGAAAACAAAATATTTTCCTACCCAATGGAATTTTCTGATTTCTTTGTGTGCGTGTCAGTTACGCCTGATAAAATATGGTTATGAATTGATTTTAATTTTTAAAATATGGTTATAGTTTCATTTAAAAACTAAAATCATATTAATCATTTTTAATATGGATTATGTGTAGATTGAAATCATATGATTATGGTTCAAATATAGGTCGACCCATATTTTAAATTTTAAATTTTAAATTTACCATTATTATGATCCAATTAAATAAATTACTATTAGATATATATCATGTATACATAATCATTAAATATTTTATTTTTATTTTTTTGAAAGGGGTGGGTGATGTATACGTAATCACATAATATTATTTTTTTTGGGTGGGATGGGGTGGGGGTGGGGGTGGGGGTGAGGATGAGGGTGGAGGGGTGGAGGAGGTGGAATGGGGTGGGTGGGTGGTCGTGGTGGTGGGGGTGGGGGGGTGGGGTGGGGTGGGGTGGGGGTGGGGGTGGGGGTAGGGAATAAGTGATTTTGGTTGAGATTACGGCTTTTTCTTTTTAGGCGTGACGTATATACATAATCACTATTATAAATATATTTTTTTTGGAGGGGAGAGTGTTGGGTGGGTGGTGGGTGTGGGTGTGGGTGTGGGTGGGGTGGGTGGGGGTGGGGGGTAGGGGTGGTGCGAGGAGGTGGGGTGGGGTGGGAGTGGGGGTGGGATGGGGTGCGGGGTAAAGGGTGTATACATAATCACAAAATATAATTTTTTTGGGAGGGGAGTGGGGGTGAGGGTGGGGGGTGGGGGTGGGGTGGGAGGTAAAGGGTGTATACATAATCACATAATATTATTTTTTTTGGGTGTGGGTGGGGGGTGGGGTGTGGAGGGGTGGGGGAGGTGGGGTGGGTGGGGTGGGTGGGGTGGGGTGGGGTGGGGGTGGGGTGGGGTGGGGGTGGGTGGGGATGGTGGTGGTGGTGGTGGTGGTGGTGGTGGTGGTGGGAATAAGTGATTTTGGTTGAGGTTACGACTTTTCCTTTTTAGGCGTGACGTATATACATAATCATTATTATAAATATTTTTTTTTGGGAGAGGAGAGTGTTGGGTGGGGGTGGGGGTGGGGGGGGGGGGGGGTGGGGTGCATACATAATCACTGATTTTTTTTAGGGTGGGGTGTATACATAATCACTCAATATTTTTTGGAGGGTGAGAGTGGGGGTGGTGGGTGGGGTGTATATATAATTACTGAATTTTACTCCCTCCGTTCCAAAATAAGTATATGAAATAGATTATGAGAGTATAAGAGTATGAATAAGATAAATTATATAGTTACTAATATAGAAATATGACATTTATTTTGAACATCCAAAAAAATAAATTAGGACGTTTATTTTGGAACAGAGGGAGTATGTAATTAATTGATATTCGTAAATTAAGATTAACTAGAGAAATAAAACCATGAGAAATTGAGCTTCTTGAATATATAAATATGGGTGGAAAGAACTTTTGATTTGAATTTGGAATTTGGATTTGGAATAAAATATGGGTCGAAAAAATAGTTAACCGGGTTGGACCTATATTTCTTTTTAAAAGTATGGTTCCAAACTTTACCCACCCCAAATAAATAAAAATAGTTAACCAACCCATTTGGTTCAAATTAATATGAGTTGACCCGATAGTTAACCAACTATATTGTTAGGTTAGTGTCAGTACTGTATTGATCAAGAAATTCACTTCATGCTAACAACTCTTGTTGAAAACTTATAAGGGAATCAAGAAAAAGAGCTGAGGGGGAGAATTTAGGAAAAAAAGTTATCATATTTGGTCTAAAAAAACTTATTTTGTTGTTAATTTTGTACATTAGATCAACACTACATATGACACACACGATATATATGTATTTGACTAGAAATTTTTTTAAAATGTTTAAATTTGTTCTCTATAAATGTTGATGTTCATAAAAAAAAAGGATTAATTACATATAATAGTATATTTTATTAAAATATTACAAAAAAAGTACACAAACAAAATAATTACAAAAAGAGTGCATATGCAATATTTAATTACAAAAAGAGTGCAATCTTATCCCTTTTATTTAGTTGACTGATTTAATGAGTTATTGATAATGGCCTATGCTTGTAGGGATTTAAATCTTATCTCTCTCTCATCAACTTCCATATTTTTATCTAACGAATCAATGGAGTAACTGTCCTTCTTCTTCCTCTTCGATCGTCGTCTTCTTCCTCCTCTTCCGCAGTCGCAACCTTCTTCCTCACCTTCGCCCCCCGCCACTGCTCCATCGACAGCCGCCCCACCCCCGCCCCCGGCACTACTCCTCCCGCCCCCGCCCCCGCCCCCGCCCTACACCCTCTCCTTCCCCTCCCTTCGCCTCCCTTCGCCTCCCTTCTCCTCCCCCCGCCCACGCCCCATCCCTTTCCTCCGCCTCCCATCGCCATCCCCTCCTCCCGCCCCCTCTCCCTCCCTCCCTCCCTCCCCTCCCCTCCTCCCCTCCCCCCCCTCCCCCCTCCCCCCTCCCCCCTCCCCCCTCCCCCCTCCCCCCCTCCATTTCTCCTCCTCACTCCCCCACCCCACCCCACCCCCTCCCCTTCCCTTCCTCCGCCTCCTCCCGCCCCCCTTTCTCCTTCTCCCCCAATTCGATCCAAGGTGGCCGTCGGTGGAGGCCCCGCCACTGGCAGCGGTGGAGTTCCCTCCACCACCGGTTCATTATCTAACTCCACCGGTAACTAAATCTTCATACGTTGGTAACCAAACAGTCATACCAAGGTAACCAAACCTTCATACCAAGGTAACCGAACCTTAATATGAAGGTTTCCTTGTTATGAAGGTTTGGTTACCTTGTTATAAAGGTTTGGTTAGCTTGGTATGACTGTTTGGTTACCTTGGTATGAAGGTAACCAATTCAATTTTATTGGGTTACCAATTTTATTTTGAATGTGATGCAGTTGGTAACCAAACTTCATGCAGTTGGTTACCAATTATTCATACCAAGGTAACCAAACCTTCATTCTAAGGTTACCGAACCTTAATATGAAGGTTCGGTTACCTTGTTATGAAGGTTTGGTTACCTTGGTATGAAGGTAACCAATTCAGTTTTATTAGGTTACCAATTTATTTTGAATATGATGCAGTTGGTAACCAAAATTCATGCATTTGGTTACCAAACCTTCCGATAAAGTAATCAATTCAGTTTTATTTGGTTACCAATTTATTTTGAATGTGATACAGTTAGTAACCAAACTTCATGCAGTTGGTTACCAAACCTTCCGATAAGGTAACCAATTCAGTTTTATTTGATTACCGATTTTATTTTGAATGTGATGCAGTTGGTAGCCAAACTTCGTATAAAGGTAACCATTTTAATTTTTATGGGTAACCAAATCGTCAAAAAAATTCAGAATAACAACTCCGGCGATCTAGCGGCGGCGGGAGGCGGGGGAGGAGGATGATGAACAGTAACTCCTTCATAATTTTTTGTTTTTAATTTCCTCACTTTGATTTGAATTTTGAATTATGGATTTGAAATTGTTGTTAGATCTAAAAGATTTGAATTATTAGTTATCCTTGATTTTAGGTTTCCTTATTTAATTTGAAATTGAATGGTTTGAATTTTTTGCACTTTTTTTGTAATTATTTTGTAGATGCACTTTTTTTATAATTACTTTGTAAAAGTTGTATAGTTCTGTAAAGGACTCTAAAAAAAGAGAAAAATAACAAAGTAATCTCTTCTTTTTTAACAGGGAGAACATACAATTTCTTAAACCTCTTTTTGCTGGTTCTCTGGTAGGCCCAATTCCAAAGAGCCCAGATTCCTAGTTTGACTATTACCCAGGAGGCCGGAGAGACTCCGATCAGTTTTGAGAGCCTGGAACAAAATCTAGCATGCTCACATTGTAAACATATAAGGTAGTCATATATTAGGCATGCTTACGAATGTTCGCATTTCATACGTGTACTATCACAGTTATTAGTTGAAAACATACTTTGTTTACGCTAAACTTGGCTTCACGACATGTAACATAGTAGGCAAACATGAATGATACATTAGCAAGTCTAAAAGTACTATCAAACATGTTCATAAGTATCGGAATTCAAATCTCAATGTAACATGCCGACGTTCACGTTCAACACTTATACTTTCATTAATAAAGTTTGCTAATACGGTCTAACACATTCATGCTATATTACGAAATCTATATACGTAAGTTAATGTGTCCAACATACATTTCAAGGTTATATAAACATGCCCGAAAATCAGAATACTAACATGCTTCATTTATGCTAACGTCATCTTATTAATCTTGTACGAAATCGTAGTAACATATGTGTACGTCACATAATATACTCGTATATAGGTATTACTCATGCTATCATGCTTGTCCTTAATGATCTTAACAATTAACATTTAACAGAATCGAGCAGGAATCAAAAACTGGGATCAGGGTCCTGCGCAGCTGCGCTGCGCCGCAGTGTAATGCCAGGCGCAGCTGCGCCGTGCTTGGTTTGATTCAAGATGCAGTCTGCATCGACAGACTCCCTAGGCCAAATGCCAAATTAATTCACGAAATTAGTCCCAAGCAGTTACATTATGGTTTAAACATACTACTAAGACTATATAACAATCCAATTAACATTATCAAATCATCAATTCATGAATTTCCAACTCAAACCAAGAATTGAATATTTACAGAAATTTCAGAATGCAAACAGAAAATGAGAATGGAGAACAATAATGTAAAACATGGAAGCTATATTGTAATTCCCATCATGTATGTATGCCCATATAACAACTAATTATCATCCTCAAATCATAAAATCATAATTTCCAAATGGAATCAAGAACTCAAGAATTTGCAAAGAATATAAACTGAAGAACATGAAACATAGATTATACCTTTGCTATGAATTAAGCTTGCTAAATTTGAATTCTCAACTCTCTGTGAATTCTCTTACTATCAATTCACAGTATACTCTCAAGTTATCAGTGTTTCAAGAACCAAAACAAGTAACGTAAACTGAAAATTGGTCTGCTATTTATAGAGAAAACTTGGACTGGGCATTTGTATTGCACTGAGGTTGGAGTTCATGGTGTAATGGAAGAAAACTATTGGTTAATTGAGAGTGGTTCAACAACCCACCACCAGCCATTCCCATAACCATTAGCTTAGCAATCATCTCCTAGTTCATAGCTATTGCACTAAGCTTAGCAGATCACGTAAAGGAGATATAGGTTACTATTTGATAACTGATTTTGGGACATTGATTTAAAAGCTCAGCAACTTGGTTAAACAATGCTTAGTTTGGTTTCTTTGATTACCAAAAATATAATTTTAATGTACATTATTACTATAAATGGAAGGTTTAGGGATTATATATGTACTCATATCATATAATCCATGTACATTTTATCATACTGGTATAATTTTATCAGGCATTCTCCCATTACATCATCTTCTTTATTAAAAACAATTGTTTAGTAATTAATAAAGATAACATAAGATAGTTAAGTATTAATTATCTACCACATACTTATGATGTCTCACTTTAATGTATATTCACATTGTTACATAGGCATTCCATGTAACTCTCATAATTCAATAAACTTTACTATATAATTTATATATATGTACATAGTCACATTGCACTTTACACTTTGTATAATATAAAGTTAGCTACTATACATTATACACTTAATCGTCACATGCTCGTACATAGAAGTTAATAGATTTCTTATCTTAGCAATTAATTAATAATAATATCAATTAATCTATTTCTCATCAATCAACGAAATTATTAATTTTCACAATAATTGATTATTACTTACACGATTAAATATCACATTAAATGAATATAAATCTTATTATTCTTATAAACACATTGCTTAATATTATTATATTATTTGCAATAATAATAATAATCCACACATCATCAATTAATTGCCATTAATACTCTTATAACAATTAATTAATATTCTATGATTACAATATAGATTAATTGTTCACTTAATAAATTCTTCGTCAATAAATATCATCATTAATGTATCTCATCACGGTGCCACACAAGGCTTCCCGAGTTTATTAAACTCTTCATTTTTCTCAATTATTATAATTATTCAATTTAATAGAATTGAATTAATCCTTCTCATAACACAAAATTATTTATATTAAATAAATTCTCATTTTCATTAATATATTTATTTAATAATATTAAGAAATTCTCGGGTATTACAGGTTCTCAATCAAAAATCAACAATCTCAAGTTCACTCTAAACTAGGGTTTAGAATTCACCAAGATTGCATGAATATAACTGAATATCAAGCATCTACATATAGTCTACTGACATAAATCCAATTCCTAAAATAACTAAAGACGTTAAAGTACAATCCAATTCAACTTAGAAATCAATCAACAAGATCTGGCAAAATATCGTTTGAGCGCAGCCGCACACTGCGCACCACCCCTTTGTAAATTAGGCACTAGCCGAGCTGCTAAAGAATCTCAGGCTTCAATCTTCAATCAAGTGCTACCTGCGCGTGCTTCCTCTGCATCTGAGGCGCGGTCGCGCCTGGTCCTTTTTCTGCATACTCTAGTCTTTTTGCAAGCAAAGCCAATTCTTTCATCTCAGTTCAGTCCCAAAGTACCATGACCTACAAGCACAATGCAAATGCATGAAATGTAACATAAATTCAAGAGAATTAACAATAACTTAAGATGAATGATATCTGATTCGTAGGTATAAACCCACTCATCAGAAGTCAAGATGTCCAAAGTGATTTAAATTTTTTAATGAGAATATAATTAAGCTTACCATCGTCATCATTATAATAACAATAATAATTTACAAGAACAAGTCTATCAACAAACTTTATTTACTGTTGTTATCCACCACTATGTTTATATAGACTAGCTCATATACATACATATTTTCTATTTTTCTAATATTATTATCCTAAACTTAAAATGTTAGACTTAGTGTGTGTGTGTGTGTGTGTGTGTGTGTATATATATATATATATATAAATAGTGTTATATATCATAACAAATTTTATCGATATTAAATAAATACGAACGGATACGTGAGATATGATAATAAGCATGACACTCATTAAATAATTAAATTATTTTATCATTTTATATTCAACATTAATTAGGCACACCCTACATTATATAAAACCGAATTCACGGTTTGGGTTTGGTTATATTTAGCTTTTGTTTAGACAAAATATTATAAGTAAGGTTATTAAAGTGGTATTTAATATTGTGTGATGCTAAATTATTTATTTAAATTGCATAAAATTTTGTTGTTTCAATTGGTTTTGGAACCGAAACCGCACTAAATGAAACCGCACCGCACCAATCACAAGTGATTTTGAATTTTTCAGACCGCACCCAAGCAATTTCGTGTGCGATTTGGATTTCAAATCGCACCATACTCACCCCTAACCACCACAGTCGGGTATTTGACCTCTTTGCCTAAGCATAAGATTAATGGTCATTCACCAATTGGCATTCAGTAAACCAAAATGGTGAAAGGCATGTTGGAAATAAAGTCCAAGTAGTGCAACATCACAAGTAGTGTAGTGTGGCTCTCATGCCAATTTATTTATTTATTAACATGTGTCCCCCAGTCAACATCCGTTTCCCTCGCATCTTTATTCTTGTTCTTACCATCACCATCTCTCCCTATGGGTTTTCGTTTAAAATTAGGAGAGAGAAAGAAGGAAACCATCACTAATAATAAAAACAACTCCTACTAGGAGGAGTAGTTGCAATCAGAAGTACGCATCAAACCTCCCAACAGCCCCGGCCAACAACTAGGATAACATTTACTATTAGTGCACCCCATAATTCAGTGACACTTGAGTCTTGTTGTGACTGACCAATCTTCATTACCAACATACGCCTCTAAACCACTCTTCTTAAATAACATTCTCTTTTAAATAGTACTGTTTTATTAAAATTATGTCGTTTTGGAGATTCTTTTAAAAAATAAGTGTGACCGCGAGTGGCATTTTTGTAAATAAAAATAAAGTAAGTGGGACCACTTTATTTTAATAAGTATTATTTTGTTTTTTAAACGACATAGTTTTAATAAATGAGTGCTATTTAAGAAAAAATGATATTTAAGAGGAGTACTTTAAATCCATCCTTTATATATATATATATATAATTATAATGAACATAAAGTGTGTCCCAAGAATGTTTGGAATTATATACATTAATACATATACATACATATATACTGGTTCAATTTGAATGAAAAATTAATTCAAAACCCATACATAGTGACCACACATCCAACATCATCTAGATTAATTTAGACTAACAATATGTCCTGATGGAATATGAGTAAGACTTGTCTTCGTTTGAAAAGAGTGGTCATATTAAAAAAATTAACGACCTAAGAAAATGGCTTAAGAACACACACATATTTATCTAATAAAATACAAATAATTTTAAATTTTTCGCTCATTCAATAAATCATCTGGACCGTCCAAAATTTGAGATAAATCCCACCGTCGATGTAGTGCCTGAGGCACGGGACACAACTAATATATATATAGAATGGATCTAAAATATTTCTCTTAAATAATACTCTCTTAAATAGTACTCCTTTATTAAAATTACGTCGTTTTGGTGATTCTTTTAAAAAACAAAATAATTTAAAATAGAGTGGTCCCACTTGCTTTCCTTTTATTTACAAAAATGCCACTCGCGGTCCCAATTATTTTTTTAAAAGAATCTTCAAAACAACGTAATTTTAATAAATAATGATTATTTGAGAGAATGCTATTTAAGAGTAGTATTTTAGATCATTCCAATATATATGGAACGAGCTGCCTCCAAAAGTTTGTTAAAACTGATATTATCAATACATAATACATAGGGTAGGGAAAGAGTGTTGAATTTCTTAATTTGCATAAAAAAATGTATTTAAGACGAGTGTTAAAAAAAAAGAAAAAGAAAAAGGAGTATGCCTTTAGCAAAACATTAGATGTGACCAAGTCCCTCTTGGCTCAATGGTAAAACAACTACTGATAAGATTTTGAGTCCAAGAAGTCTTGGGATCCATTCTGCCCAAGATAAGAATGTTACGATTTCAGTTTGAATTAGCAAAAAAAAAAAAAAAAAAAAAAAAAACATTAGACGTGCCGACATATCTGATTACTACACGCTAAATTTGTTAGAATTAATATACATTTTGAAAGCAAATGGAATCAGAAGTGATCGAAACATCAGTTAGATTTGGATAGAATTAAGTTCAGGAGTGTAAGACTGGGCCTAGTACATATGGGAGGCCCGGCAAGAAAACAGAGGAGATATATAGCTCACGTGTGGGTGGGGTTTGAAAGAGTCAACATTCTCTGGGGGGCCGGGCCAATAGTCATACACGTGTGAGCACACATATAATTGGGCCCGTAAAACAGTATTTGGATATGCGATTGGAGTTATCATAAATTCCTTCCGAAAATGTAATGTAAGAAGTTGTAAGGTTTGGGGCGCACACAGATATATAGAATTGTGGGGTGGGAAAAAATAGAATAAGATTAGATATTTATTTAGTAAATCCATCCATCCACCTATGTAAAAATTAATTCAGTTACACCTGCAGGATATATAGTACTACTTGAATTTAACTGATTCATGCAGTACCTAGCTTATAGCTTGCTCTCCGCCGTCTTATCTTAAGAAGCATGAGTAGTTGAAGGTGAAATTCAAGGAAAATATGGTTTTGTAGTTAATTAAATACCAGGCCAGTACTCCGATACTTATCTCACATAAAAGATGAGTGGTGGTGGTGGTGGTGGTGGTGGTGGTGGTGGTGGTGGAGTGGGTCAATGTGAGTCGGTCAAGTGTTCAAAAATGAGAACTAACTACTTGCTTTCTTTTTCGCCCTAAAGTATATATCCCAACCATCTTTTTCTACTACTATGGTCCTACTGTATATGCCTGAATTTTCAATGGATATATATACATACACGATATATCCAACCATTATTGCTTGCTTATTATATCATCATCATCATCATCATCATCATATAATAATTTTATAAGCTCTACATCAATCTCTAACTCACTCAACCAATTATTATGTCATTCCCTCTCTCTCTTACTGTAATTATATCATTGATCAACCTCCTTTAACTTTCATCTTTGTGCATTCCTTATTGGTCTTCTCTAGAGAATAATAAGTACTACCTCCGTTCAATAATAAGTGATGTTTGGGCACAACTATTAAAAAAATAATTGTATAATATTAAATATAGTATCATTTGTCTATAATACCCTTTGTGTATAAGGAGAGAGAGAGAGAGTTAAAAGAATCTGGGTATTGAAGTAGAAGTAATAAAGGGTAATTTTAAAAATATTATAATTAATGCTCCTAAATTTTTTAAAACATCAAATAATTTGGAACAAATAAAATCACATAAAACATTACTTATTATGGGATGGAGGGAGTATTTGTAAGACCCCAACTTTTATGAATAAAGATTTAGTTTTCTTTATATATTATTTCGAAATAGTAAGGTGTTGATTTGATAAATATGAAAGTTATGGGTAAAGTGTGCAAACATTTTTAAAATGAGCAAGTGGTTATAAAATATTCTTGTTGTCAGGGAATATTCGTTTGGTCGTGGAATATTCTTGTTGTCGGATAATATTCGTACGACGACGCAGCTATTTGTGGGCCCCCACAACGGAATAACTGTCGGATATAGAAAGCGACAGAAATAACTTTTTTACAAGATAACGGCGTAGTTGTTACCGTTAGTACTGTTGAAATACCTGGTGGTTAAAATACAGTGATACACGGTGTTGCATAGTAGCACACGGTATTGCACAGTATTTTGAATTATTGAGTCTTACGTGAGAAGCCATTACTCAATTATTATTACAGTAATTACTGTTCAATATTTTATATTATTGACTCAATAATTGCTACGTTGCCATTTTATATGATTGATTCAATAATGGCTACAGTTGATATTTTGTAGTATTGATTCAATAAATGTCGTTGCACAGTATTTCACGTTATCAACTCAATAATTCATATTATTTGAATAATATTATTAGATAGCATTATTGACAATGTCTAAGGAAGTTCTGTCTAGCAGGGGTTATTTAATTGCGCGCCAGTAAGGAGAAGTCCTTATCGGAAGGCCCCCTCTTTCCTGGGAACGACCTGGTTGTTAATATTGTAGTTCTATAATATTATTTGTGAATAATTAATTATTAATTTATATGATAAGGAAATATTTATTTTGTGGATATTAAAGAAGGAATTGGCGCTGGTGAGTTTTTATCAATATTTTGGTGTGAGAAATCATCTGTTTATGGATTTCGGATAATTTATGTTTGGAATTTGGAAAAACTTTCTTCTGCAAAGTTGTAAGGAATTAAATTTCCTATGGAAGGACATAGAATTTGTATTTTTCTGACAAAGGGGCTATTTGTTATGAATTATTAAAGTTTCGGAAAATAAATATTTTTTAAATAAAATGGTGGGCCCCACTTTTGTTGTTGAAAAATTTGAAATTTTTAGCCGCCAGGCGGCGGAAATTTTTAAAAAAATATATTATTTTATTATTTTAGTCTCCTTTGGCATCCTAAGCTTTTCCTATAAATAGGGTGCTTATGTTAGAATTGAAAATCACACCAGAATCAGAAGTTTTCTCTCTCTATAATATCGAGCGTATTTTTGTGAGTATTTCAATACTTTGAGTATTACTATTCAGTACAAGCTTCCGTCGGTATTATATCCGATATTCCAGTCAGAGATATTGTTCTTTTGAGGTAAGGGATGTTATTTCTTTCGTAAATGATGTTATTCTTTTCAATATCATTATACAAAAATATTGTCATGGATTTTATGTTGAAATTCTTACTTTTTTTCGTCGGGGTTACTATTCACGTATACGGCACTATTCACGAAAAAAATTAAATTTTCTTCTATTTGTCCAAATTGCTTGTTAAGGTTACTATCTTTGATTGTATCCAAGTTTTGAGCTCTATTCTTGAATTTTGCTCCATAATTGATTATTACGAGTTATTTTTGAATTGGATATACTAAAATACGAATCCTTAGTCTTTGTCTTTTATCTCACTGGATTCGTTTTTTTTTAAATATTTTTCATCATTCTCAGTCCTAAAAGGTGATGTAACTGAATATCTTTGGCCTGTAGAGCAAAGATGAATGATTACTTGATGAATATCTTTGGCCTGTAGAGCAAAGATGAATGATTACCTGATGAATATCTTTGGCCTGTAGTGCAAAGATGACAGGTGTTGAGATGAATATGACCACTGATGATACAAATGAATATATTTGGCCTGTAGTGCAAAGATGAATATTTGATTCGAGATGTATATTGATTGATGTTACAGAAATAAAATATTGATGATGGACTTTTAAATCATAGAAGATAGTAGACTTCATTCTCTGCTTAACTCTTCTAATGATTTGTTATTTCCGCTGCGAATATTGATCTAGGATTGGTTGTCTATTATATTTTATCTGATTTATTGAAGGCTAACGATAATTTATTTTTCATTATCTTAGTCATAATATTCTTTACTGAGCTAGTTAAGCTCACCCTTTTCATCTGTTGTCCTCTTCAGGAAATGAGAATGTTGCGGGAACTAGTCGGGGGACAGAGTGATGGTCCGAGTTAGAGCAGTAGTAGTCCTCACTATTTCTGATAAATAGTGTGATAATAATTGTAATGAGGACTTAGTTTGAATCTTAATATTTTCTACATATTTATTGACACTCACAGTTGTGTGGTCGTATTTTGCACGACCGTATGATATAAAGTTTGTATTTGAATTCTGTACCATGTATTTGGCGACTCATAATAGGTTGGGTTGACTGGACCTATTCTGGGGGCGTCACAGTATTGAAGTTAAAAACATAGCTAGCTAAATGCATGATGAATGCTCTTAATTTTGCATCTTTACTTTTATGCGTTTTGATCAATTTTACGTTTAATTTAAACTCATTAATTAATTGAATTTAAATAAAAATTAAAAGTGTATTTAAGAGAGAACAATATATGATTCAAATAGAACTTATATATTGTATTTTAAGAGCATCTTCAACAGTAGTAGCAAAAAAATTCTTCAAATTGAAGTTTATTGATCTACGTGCCAATTTGTAGAATATTATTTGTTAATTTCATATTTTGTTTCTCATCAGTCTCTTCAATTCAATTAATGCAATATTTGACTTAAAACAATAATAATTGATATCATTTGAAATAATTAATAACATTCATTTTTTAAAATGAGCTGTACATCAAATTCATCAAGCAAAATAAATGTTTTTAGCCTTTTTCATATGATTTTAATTCTCCCAAAATAAAATAAATGTTTTGAAGAGACAAAGTCAACTTACCAGTACTTCTGAATAGAGAGAATGAGGTTGCAGATTTGATGACTAAGATTGGAGAGGCTGTTGGAGATAATTTTTCTGATGTTACTCACCTATTTAAGTATCCCAAAGTGGTTGAAAATGCTATTGGAGATGCTCTAACTATATCCAAAGTTAGGTATATTAAAAGGTGCATTGTTATTTATAAAAACTACTTTCATTGAAGTCTCACATTGATAATGAGTAAAACTATTTAATGCTTTATAAGCATAAGGGAAATAATTTAATTTACTTGTGGTACTAAAGAGAATACCCGAACCAGATGATCAGATTAAACTGTAAATAAAGTCAAGTTAGTTCATCAGTTATAATAATTAATATGCACATAAATTATTTTATATTGTTGATAAAAGGTTCCTTAACTTAAAATAACAAGAAAGGGTTTTTTTATATAAATATGGCATACATTATGAAAATCACACTAGTTATGGTCAATTACCTAAATAATCGATCATGGACATGTAAACTGCTCCCAATGTATATGTCACAGTACCAAAAGTTACTAATGATCATAACTTATCATTGAGCCATGAGGCTTGGTTCATAATGGTTACATGTTAGATTCTTTAGAGCATCTATAAGAATACTAACAAAAAAAATTCTTTAAATTAAATTTTTTTTGACCTACGTGATAATTTGAAGAGTATTATTTGTTATTTTTATATTTTGTGCTTCATCAGTTTTTTCAATTTAATGAGTTGTACTTCAAACCCATCAAGCATAATAATTGTTTTTAGCCTTTAATTATAAATTTGAAGAGTGAGAAGGAGGTTGCATATTTGAAGAGTGAGGAGGAAGTTGCAGATTTGATAACTAATGTTGAAGAGGCTGTTGGAGAGGATTTTTCTGATGTGGCTCACCTATTTTAGTATCTCAAAGTTGTTGAAGACACTGTTGGAGATACTCTTAGATGTACAAGTTATTCTTTTTATTACGAAATCTGTAATATTACCTCAGTGTGAGGTTGGATGTTGATTATGAAATTGAGACTTATATGTATTAATTCTCCTATAAAATTGTGAGAGGTTTAATGATTTTGTGGTTGAAATGATACTCCATCTGTCGCATAATATAAGACGTTTTAGGTGATTTTATTTGTTCCAAATTACTTAAAGTTTTAGGAGATTTAGGAGAATTATCCATAATCTTTTCAAAATTATCCCTCATTATTTGTGACGCCTCCAAAATAGATTCATGCAACTCATTCTGAGTCGCCAAATACATGGTACATAATCCAAATACAAATCTTTTTATATCAAATTGTCGTGCAAAATACGACCACACAAACTGTGAGCTTCAATACAGATATTATGTCGTATATAATACGAAAATATCAACTTTCAAATTATGTACTCATTACAATTATTATCACACTATTTTACAAAATAGTGAGGACTACTATATCACAATCTCAGACCATCACTTCATTCTCCAGCTAGTCTCAGTTATATTCTCATTTCTTGAATAAAATAATAAAAGAAAAGGATGAGCTCAAATAGCCCAGTAAAGAATATTATTACCAAGATAATAAAGAATAAATTATCGTTAGTCTTCAATAAATCAGATAAAATATTATGGACAACAAGTTTTAGATCAACAACTGCAGCGAAAATAACAATCCATTAGAAGAGTTAAGTAGATAATGATATCTACTATATTCTATGATTTAAAAGTTCATCATCAATATTTTATCCCTATAACATCAATCAATAAATATTTCAAATTAATAATTTATCTTTGCACTACAGGCCAAAGATAAATATTAGGGATTTGTTATTTAATTTATTCAAGTTCAAAAATGTTCAAATTGTCAACATAATAATCAATTGTGGAGTAAAATTCAAGAATGATATTCATATATCAAAAATAATTTGGACAGAAAAAAATTAATTTTTATCGTGAATAGTACCCCGTATGAATAATACCCCGTATGAATAGAACCCCGACATAAAAATATTAAAATTTGATAAAAAGTTCAGACCAATATTCCAATGAAATAATATTAGATGAAGCGCAAACCTTAAGAAATTTCTAATTATTTCAGGAATTATAGAAGTAATACTTACATTGTAAGTTTAAATTTAAAAATATGAAATGAAATAATACCACTTACATAATATGAAATATGAGAGAAAATGATATCCCTTATGAGTAATGAAATAAAATAATATCTTTTACCTTAGTAAAAAACTTGATTTGACTGGTTATACCAAATATTATTCTGAGAAAATCTTGCACTATAAACTACACTCAAATATCCTTATACTCAAAAAAATACTCACAATATTGCAGTAGGAACACTTATATTTTTGGTGTCTTAGGATGAAGGGATAACCCCCCTTTTATAGTGCAACCTCGGAGAAAAAATCAAATGAGCTGCCTAACTTTGCCTAATTTTTCTCTGCCTAACCTTCTCTTTCTCTGCCTAACTGTCCTTTTTCTTCTGTCCTAACTTTCAATTCCTTATATGTGAGGGCTCTCTAATTGAAAAATGAATTGCAGGAGCAATTCTTAACCAACCAATTTGAAAAAAAAGGACAAGGACTATACTGCTTTGAAAACAAGCATTCAAATATAATTTGCTCACCTCCGTCTCTTTTATCACATGCTTATATATATTATAATAATTTTATTAATTAAACAATTAAAATTATACTATTGTATCATCACATTATATTATTATAATAAAATATTATAATAATATATTTGAATGAATATTTTATCAAAAAATATAATTATGATTTCAATGAAAAATATGTCAAACTTTCAACAAATGTCTCGTGCTAAAATTCTTCCATTTGTAACAAAAATTAGACAAATTAAATATCCACCACATAATAATTATTCACAGTTAATATTATAAACTCACAATATAAACAACCAGATTGTTCCCAAGAAAGAGAGGGCTTTCCGATAAGGATTTATTCTTATTGGCGCGCAATTATATAACCTAATCTCTTTCCTTAACAGAACTTTTTAGACATCGTCAATAATGTTATCTAATAATATCATTTAAATAATATGAGTTACTGTGTTGTGACAATTACTGATTTGATAATATAAAATATTATGCAGTTATCACTGTAGCAATTATTGAATGAAATACTGAGTGACTTTTTACGTAAGCATCAATAATCAGAGATACTGTGCAATACCGTGTGTTACTGTGCAACAACATGTATTATTCTACTTTTATCACCGGGTATTTCAACAGTTAACAGTAAAAGTTCTGTCGTTAATTTTTAAAATTTTTTTTTTGTCATTTTCTTCATCTGACAGTTATTCTGTTATAGGGCCCACCAATGATTGCGCCGTCATACGAATATTCCCCGATAAAAGAATATTTTCCGACAAAACGAATATTCCTCGAATATTTTATGACAACTTACTTACTTTGTAAAATTTGCACATATCACCTCTAACTATCACATTTATCAAATCCATACCTTACTATTTAAAATAATATATAGATGAAATTAAATCTTATTCATAAAAAATTGGGATCTTGCATCACTCCTCATTCAATACCCAAAATATTTTTAACTCTCTCTCTCTCTCTTTATCAACACAAAAATCACTCCTAATAATTCTCATTGCATTTCCCTATAATTTTTTTCACTTTTTCTCTTCTACGACCTTCTCTTTCTCTTATTTATCCTGTGGCCTCTTCCTTTCCTCAAATTAATTATGGAGTTAAGAAGTTTTATTTTTTCACAGTTTTTTTTGCCTCCTTATATTTGAATTCTTCAATGGTAAATTGTGAGAGAGAGGGTGGAGAGGATTTTTAAAGAATTTGATAAGGTGTTTAATGGAGAGAGGGAAAGAGAAAGATAATAGGAGTAAATGAGATTAATGAGTTTTTTTAGGAGTAAATTATGTGAGTATTGTCGAGAGAGAGAGAGTATGAGATAAATATGACAAAAAATATTATAAACAAATGATACTATATTTAGTACTATATAATTATTTTCTTAATAGTTATATTTAACTCTAAAACGTCATATATTATGAGATGAAAAAAATAGTAAAATTTGTTTGTATTGGTATTGGTATATTTCTCTCCCCAAAGTGGGTGACCTGGAAAAAAATTCAAACAGAATATCCAAACAAATAATAAATTGGACTATTTATTC